>CM067373.1:64238009-64815509 GCA_034401795.1 Chaetoderma sp. LZ-2023a
CTAAAACCGGATTCCTCAATTCACGCTGCAAAATTTACTTCTTTTGTTCACTGAAATCTGTTTATCACAAAACTGCCAGGCATTAGCATGACGTCATGCGCTCACCGCATGGTGAGGATCTTTCCGATTGGTTATAAATTAATGAGTGACAGTCCCCACAGTATGAGTAATGTATTACAATTTCACTATTGAAAATCAAATATCTTGCACCCACGACGTGGTAACGATCTGAAAATACCATGTTTAGTATGGTTACTATGGTATCGGAAGAACAGCTAGAACTGATCCAAATTAGGTTTCCTTTAGCATCAGTATGTTACAGTTGCGAAAATATACTCCCTCAAGATTCTGTTGCAAGTCAGTGTTTTGTTGACGAAAATAATCTATCCAGTCCTGGCGCGTCTGAAGAAGCAATGGCATTAGTTTAATAATCGTCAACTGCTAAGTGAAGTTATTGAAGATTGAAAATTTACTAAACTCACATAAGCGCTAAATATTCTTTTAATTTTCTGTTAAATGTCTTTACGAAGTCAAATTACTAACATGTAACACTAACATGTTCTAAACATAATGAGTAGGACCGGGCTTTATCTCATTGATGCATGTATATTGAATTATTTTTTATTACTTTTCAGCGACGGCTTAAAAAGCTGCATGACACAAGCATGGGTGCTTAGTCTAGGCATCGACATAATATGCCTTCTGTTCACTTTTATTTCGGCTATTATCATTACTAAGGGGCTAACTGATTTTTGCAATGATATAGAAGACCTTACCACATATCAAAGGTACGTAAAACACAGAGATAACAATATTCCTAGCACTTTATGAGAAAAATGTAGTTACACAATGATGAAATAAGAGGATATCCCTAGTCTCCAACTAATATAATGGGCCAGCATGTATTCCCTTTATAGTTTTACAATGTATTTTCAAATATTTTAATAACTTTTCAAAATTATGGTAATGATTGTATTACGCAACATCAGAGGAGCATCATTTATTTCATTTGGTTTATTGGCCGGTTACACCTAGATGTATTTGAGCCATGACTCCCTCTTAGAGGTGCTTCCCCGAACGGTTGCGTTGCTTCCCTTAAGGGTTGCTCTAAATAAGTCAAAACTGAAATAATCAAATGTTAAGATGTGCTAGGGGTGTGTTTTGCCTGTTTCTTCCTAGCGAGCTGTTGTTGGTGGGTATGGGTGTTGTATGCAGCGTATAGGATAGGTGGGAGGGGTAATTACGTTATTTCTCTCGGAGGTGGGGTGGGATGGAGGGTCTGTGAAATGAAATCTGCAGAGGGAAATTAGGCAGAAAGTTTTGAAATAAAAGGTATTAAGAAATGAAACTGAAAGATAATACTATCAAATAAGAACAAGTAACTTAAAATATTGGCATGTGAATAAATAAACAAGAAACGGGGAAAATTAGACTTAAAATCTAGTGTATGTATAAAATGACATCCTGAGCTATCAACTTAGAATTATAACCTGTTGCTGTTTAAAATAATAAGTTGTTTGTGATTGTTGTTGTTTATGGATTGATGGGCCTAGTCATTGTCTGTAATCAGTCAAGGCGCAGGCGACGAAGAAGGTTATTCTCTCTCATGTTCATGCAGAGTATTTGTCCGGGTGAGCTTCAGCATCTACATCGACATCGATGGTGATCTCCTAAGCAAGGCCATGTCACGCACGCCCCCTCGTGCACGATCCATCATCCTCACGTCCCCTCGATCATCAGGACCGTCCAGCTCGTCTCCATCTCCGGTCGTAGCCAATCCATCAGCCAGAGCACCCATAGTCAGGAAGCACATCTACCAGCCAGCGAACAGCCCGTTTTGGGGACTTGCTTGGCAAATATGCCTGGGTTTTTCAATACCTTTGTCCGTATATGGCTACACATACAAGTCCCCCCCCCCACCCTACCACCCCCACCCGCAATTCCCACCCCATTTAGGCAGATGTGTGTATACCCATATATAAACAAAAGCTGATTTGACGGTCTAAGGGCCAGATCAATGGGCTTTGGCCCATTGGCCAAAGATTTCCATTTCCAGACTGCCCCTATTCCTTTATGAAAGCCAAAAGAAAGCGAAAACCTATTTAAATAATTCACTTTCTGAGGAATTTCATCCTCAGTCCACGAGTTCTTCTACATCCGCGTAGCATATGTGCTGTGTTGTCCTTTACTTTTTCAGTCCTTTCCTATTTCAGTCATTCTTAACAATGGCGATTACCGCCTTTGTACATCTGCAGTCCCCTGTGGGTCTTTGTAGGCATATGGTATCCTCGGCTCGCTTCTGTTCTACCTAGATAGCATGCACTGTATAATCGTGCAAGCCCCTTTGCATGTAGAGTTTGTAGTTTCTGTTTATAGGGGCGCCATGGCTTTTGTACGCAGAGCGCATGGTATTACCACAGGCAACTGAATGCCTGACCTCTTTGTGTACACTACTATAGTCGTTGTTACAACCCCTTTTTAAATTTGTCGTTTGATATTGATTTCCTCTTTCTTTTCATCTCGTGTGTCCAATCCTCGGGGATACATCTTCTGCATACTTCTTACTGCCTTTTTGTGTTCGTTTGTCTGTCCACCAGTCTGTTACTATATCTTACCATCCTATTTTCTGTTTTTCTCAAATTACTTACTCTGTTCTGTTTTCCTTCTTTCTGTGTGTACCCAATTATGGTTGTACTTACAGTGCTTACTACCAATCCGTTACTATATCTTACCATCCTCCTTTCTGTGTGTAACCAATTATGGTTGTTCTTATACTGTTTACTACCAGTCTGTTACAATATCTTAACATCCTCTTTTCTGTCTTCTCAAATTAATTATTTACTCGATTCTCTGTTTTCCTTCTTTCTGTGTGTAACCAATTATGGTCAGAGGAGCATCTTGCAGGTGTTGTCAATGTCAAGAAATGTTTCTGTATTTTTTAAGGTTCCATACAACATGCATGTGAATAAGATGACATTTCACAGGAGGAATGGCTATTATTTGAGGAAATATGTTTTCTGCAAATAAACATTGCGCAGGAGCATTGGCCATCATTTTATTGTCGGGGGTGTTTGATTTGTTATGTCATTTGCTATAAATCAGTTGGTAGGTTGTAGAATATGGATTCCCTCCCTTGCTCGCGTGAAGCTCATATCATAATTATATCATGTGCAATCATGGAGTGAGCGGACTTAATTATGGCTCACAAAGTTGCAAGGAAGTCACCATGTTCCGTCTTAATTGACATGTGTCGGTGCAGTGGCTACCAAATCAGAAATTGATGGAAATACTGCAACGCAACAGAGGAAGTTAGTGCGTGCTAACCGATTCTAAAAGACGGGAAAGATATCAGAACACCATGCTGAGGATGTGTGATGTCGTCACCACATTAGAATTAGAGGTCACATGGGTCTAAACTGATGCATGGAGAAAGTCCCCTGCTCGAGTGACTCTGTGCCATGGTGCAGATGCTTCTCTAGTTCACCAAAGCAGGGTAGATTGGAGACTGCATTTCAGCAATACAGCAATGGCGCCTCAATTCGTCTCAACAGAGATCGACCAGTCTCTCAGTCTCTGAGACACATTATGCCATCAATGAGGAGTTCGTGCCTAGGACTCACGAAATCAGTTGATCAACTCAACCTTTTCCTCAAGTATAGACTGGCATGATCATGGGAATCAATCTATGAGCCGATCAACTTAACCAGTTGATCAAAGGAATAGTCCTTCAACATTAACAACAAGCGCAATGGCTGCGTCATAGGCATCAGTTGGTGACCAGAAGGTCTGGCGTGATGGTTTCTCGCATACAATGACTGCTGCAGCAATAAAGTGCGTGCGTGCGTGCGTGCGTGCATGCGGGCGGGCGGGCGGGTGGGCGGCGGGCGGGCGGGCGGGCGGGTGTGCGTGTGTCTGTAACACATGACTCAGACTGTGTTGGTACTCACGCAGTACCAAACAGTATGACTATAGATGCGCATGATGCTCATGAACTATAGGCTGTCATAACATCCCTGCATCCAGCATATGGATAATGATGGTGTTTTGCCAATGGGCACTCAAAGTGTAATCAATCGTATGTGTAATGAATTTCAAAGTGACTAGGGAGAGGATGCCACAAATATCCTGCACCATACCGGTGGATATAACAATGGAGGATTCCAGTTTATCCATCAATCATATGACATCATAGTCAACTACGTGACGTGTAGTCTGACGTCACAATCAATAACGTCATGAATGACGTAGATTTTCGTCACGAATGCTTAGTTGATGACGGACTAAGCGTTGTTGTACGAATTGTATGTCTTTACTATTTAATAAACATGCTGTTGAATATTTAGAAACTAATTTGACTCGCCGCTGTTGCTGCCATAGGCATCAACAGCACCCAGTCAAATTAGTTTCAACATATTCAACAGCTTACCTGTATACTTTTCTGGAGATTGATCGTCATGGAGGTTAGTGATTGATTAATCCGAACATGAGCGGAGTGTTGGTGGATCTTAGCTAAAATGGACATGCCATGCTAAAATTGGATTCATCCATTGGTGGCGAGACTGAATTTCAGAACCTCTTTATCAGATACAGATGACATAGTCCATCTCAATATGTGTGATACCAACAACAACTTCGACGTCGAGAGATTGCCTCGCGTCACGTAAGGCCGTTCCCTGCAGACGCTTCTCACCTGAAGGCTCCGACTAACCTTTGCCATCCTGTCGGCCGCCCTATGGATCTTGTGACCCTCGGTTAGAGATATTTTACAAGAGGATGCTTCACCACTTAAAACTTTCACACCCCACACTAGGAACACTCCAAACGTGTTCTCCCTAGGCTGGACTTTCGACATGGTGGCGTAGCTCACCTCGAATAACTTGGCTTAGGAAGCTTTTCTCTTCGCTTTTCTTTTTAGACCACTAAGTCAGCGGTCAGGACAATGCTTAGGTAGTTATCAGATCTTGTGGTTAACACTGATTTCAGCGACTGAACCTGATAACTGCTGCAACACCAGAATCTTTTCCCAGTCCACCACATCTTCATATCACTTGGGCTTGGCAGAGGTTCCACTAAGCTCTTTCCTTATTCAACTAGTTACACAGGCCTGTTTGTGCATCTAAAACTTGGAAGACTGCCTGCTGTGCCGCATCAAGCCCTTTTTGACATCGTACAAGATGGCTTAGGCTCTGAGTGGAAGGCATGCCTGACCCTGCGATGGAAGAGGTTCTCACATAATCTAACCGATCACGTCCTTCTGGCGGCCGACAAAGGCCATAAAACTGCATGCACTGGAAGAGTAGGCAAAAACACAGCCTCCCGCGAAAATCTCCCCTCTAGACTCTGAGTAGGGATAGGTACACACAGAAGGACCACCTCTGAATGCCCGCTGAGAACAACGGAATAACTAGGCGGTGTCTATTAAATCTTCAAACCCTGTGCACACTTTTACTCTCACTTGAAGCAGGAGTAATTGAATAGAATTTGTACCACATGGTACGAATTTGTACCACGTAATAGCGTTATTCGTGATAGCGTTATCCGATTATACTCCTGGTCATTCGGATACATTGTCGAGGCACCCCGCTTATCTCGACAACGTATCAGAACTTTTTGTAATTTAATGAACAAAACCAAACATCTCAGCTGTCAAAAATCCGACTCATTTTGCTTGGGCTGTTGTTTCCAAAATCATCTCAGGTTGTTTGCGATCTAGGTAAATAAATAATAAATAGCTTTACTGTTTATAAATGAAGCTACTAAACTTTGAGAGGTTATTAAAAAACTATCCTGGATTCAGGGTAATTCCAAAATTTATTTTGTTAGCACTGTTTAGTTTTTTAATTAAAAATAAGAAAAGATTGATCATTATCAAACCTAATCAACTGGAAACAGCCGATGCCTAAAGCGAACCATTCCTTAGATATAGCTCTCTAAATTTGATCTAGCAGACGCTGAGCATCAATTGGTCAGAGATTAGTGATGTTAGTAATCTCATCTGAAGACCTCAATTTCCACCTAATGGGTCATGGGAGACGCGTTTAATTCCTTTCCGTGCCATAGCTGGATAATATAAAACCATCTTGGTAAACGATTTGGTTGTTGCCCCACAGATTAAAATCCAAAGCAGACTCCCTTTAATAAACTTGTCAAAGGATTTCTTCAACTCCAAAAACAGGGGTGGAGGTGGACTTGCTTATAGTTTTTATATGGGTCGCTTGCGCAAAATAAACTTCGAGCAGAAAATGGACTTATAAATCTTTCTGTTAGCGCTCTTGAAACATTTGCCCTCTGGATATCAGAAAAAAGCAAATTATTAAAATTTGTGAAGCGTAATGACATACCTTTCGAGCTAATATCGACAAGATTAAGACCTCCCTCACAATTTTGATTATTGCAAATTTCCCTTGACACCAGATAAGTTTTACCAGTCCATAAGAAAATCCACAACTGCTTTATTAATCTCATTTTCAACATGCTGATGCAAATATATGACAGAATCCGTATACCACAATTGTCGTAGAATTAAGATATTCATGACCAAATTTCTACCTAAAATTGTTAAATGGCAGTGCTTCCAAGCATTAACAGTTTTCTTAATTTTGGATATTCTTTCTTCCCAGTTAATTACTTCATCATCTACAATGAAAAGCATGCCTAATATCTTAATTGCTTCAGCAGACCACAGAATATCAAGTGGCTTGCCCATGCTATGATTCTGAAGCTACCACCAGATGACATGTTTCCATGCTCTCGGTCTGAGGGGGTTGCTCCGTGGTTGTGTCCATAGCGGGCACCGAACATTCTCACCAGGCAGACCTGTATGTTAAAGATAGGAAAACACAAAGCCACCTGCGGCCTAAAATTGGAACTTGTGGACCTAAAAACAAATGGTTAGGAAAGGGTCTAGCAAGAAGGCCCGCATAAATAAAGCGACATCTACTAAACCAGTATCTTTAACTCACATAAGGTGACAGTGTTGAATTCTACGGAAATCATCCAGCCCACCTTGACGTAAAACAGTTTGCATCCCAATAACTTTTAATTACACTAGGTTGATTCATTTTCTCACTCTTGGCATTGTTTAAATAGGAGAATGGCCCTTTTTCCCATCTCTCCTCCTTCGCTTAGGCATTGTAGGCGTTTTCCTGTGATGGAGGCCCACACGAGGTACTTTCCTATCGCAGCCAAAAAGCTTGGCCGGCCTGAGTTTAATTTAGTTTATATTAAACCTGCTAAAGTAGTGGCGCTAGGGCCCTCCCTTGCAGGGATACCTCACAAATTATATCGATCAGAGATCGGTGAGGTACCTCTGGCGAGCATCCAATTAAACAAATACTATACGATCTTATATACTTCAAACCCCCATTAGTAGCAAACGAGTACCATTGTTAGCTCTAATACCGTTTATATGTCTCAACTCTAAATTTATATGATGGACCGACATACCAGTGATACTAACAGCCGGGATGATACGATGTGGTTTAACTTCCACGACAATGGTCGCATGGCCCCACTAGAATGTGAACATTCCACCATCTCCAGAGGTCAGTCTATGTACAATCTGGAGAGACGCGAATCCCAGTCCATAACCCCGAGACCAGCTAACCAGCATCCTCAGTCCGATGCACAGTGCACATGCAGTGCCGAGGAACATGAGGAGTATTCCAAGCAGCGCGTACCCCCGGAGGCTACAGTTTTATTATTTCAGCCACATAAATGTATGGTGATGTGAATCGGAAAATCCACTGTACACTAAACATCTTATCAACTCAGAGAAACGCCTCAACCAATTGATGCATCACACCAGGAAACGGACATAGGAGTGGTAATTGATGACAATCTCTCCTTTGACGCACACCTTCACGAGAAAATACATATAGCCAATTCAATAATGGGAATTATCTGATGAACTATGGGGTTTCTAGACATCGATTCATTGAGGATTCTATACAATATTGTTGTAAGACCGCATCTAGAATATGCTAATCAAATTGGAACCCGCATCTAAAAACACAAAAGCGGTCATAGAAAACATTCAGCGTAGAGGAACTAAACTCATGCCAGAATTATATAACAAAACCCATGAAGAAAGACTGAAGCTCATAAACCTACCAACTTCAGCATACTGTCAACTCGAGGGAGATCTTATAGAATTTCATAAGATTCGCTCTGGCAAATACGATCAGGAAGACTATCTATTCCACTCTCAAATAACAGCATGACTAGAGGACAGTCCCTCCAACTGTACAAAGGACGAGCAAGGTTAAACATCAGAAAGAACTTCACATACAGAGTCGTAGACTCATGGAATGATGTGCCCGAACAAGTCAACAAAACATTTGAATCCAGGCTACACAAATATTGGTAAGAGCAACCTATAATGTTTAACTATGGCGATGAAATTATAACTCAACCATGTGCACACACTGAGTTTAACAACACTGAGATGACAGAAAAGGGTACTTAACCCCAGAGTCAGAAGAGGACATGTGAGTATACAGTATGACTCTGATAAAATCCTTCAGTATGTATATAGGAATCCAGGAGATGCTCAGCGTCACATAATTGGTTTAGTCGATAATGGGATGTATCACCATAATTATCTGACGATCGTCTGACCTTCTTAGCATCTAAAACACAATTAAAATCGCCTCCAAGAATAAGAGTCTTTGAATTCTTATGAATGTATGTATGATTACTGTATTATGCAGCTGTAGTAGTAGAAACATCATACAGCTGCAATCAGTCCCTCTTCGCTTTTGCCCACTCTGTCTTGTCCTCAGCCGAAATACTTAGCTTCCTCAGATCCATTCTTGACTTGAGTGTACTGAGTCCTGATTTCTTGAGGTCACCCTGTAGCACGCCAACTAGATTTATGCAATGACGTCCTATCCTGGCTTTGTATTTACTGGCTCCGAGTAGGGTGAATGCCAAGGCTCTCTGTGCTGGTATCTCTTCTGGCATCCTTAGCACATGGACCATCTTTTCTGGGCGACTTTTACAGGTAGCGGTGACGTATTACACATCTTGTATAGTGCATCATTGGAAATTATGGTGTCTGGCCATCAGTGTCCAGTGATGGTGCGTATGTGTTTGCAGTGTCAGGCATCGAGTTTGTTTAGAGCTCCCTTTGGAGCTGTCCAGCTGTTACAGTTATACAGCATGGATACGCAGGTTGCATTGTATAAACGTAGCCTTTTTTTTATCAAGGGCAACGTTGATCTACGAATCCTTAGCTTCCAGAAGGACTGGAAAGCTATGTTCTCCATGACGCAGCGTGCAGCAATGTTAGCAGTACTGCAAAGCAGTGAGCCCAGTACTTTTCCTCCATGGTTCAACGCCACGAAGTGGATCGTCATTTTCTTCAGCTTTATGCTCTGTTTTGGATTCATTCATAAGGAGATTCTTAATTTTTAGTTTGCTTGCGGCTATTGGGAGAAGTTCGCCAAGAGGTTTCTTTTCTTCGTCTATGAAGTCCACATCGTCAGCATATTCCATCTCTAGCGGCATACACAGTATTGACACTGGGTGGGTTAGTCTTGTGGAACTTTCCCACACGAATTCCAATGCAGCAGTAAGGTAACAGGTGAAAAGCACAGGAGATAGACCATCTCCCTGTGGGGAGCCGATTGATGTCTCAAACTCTTCAGACTTCACTGACTTGGTTCGTACGCCAGCTTGGTGTCTGCAAGCAGTAGTCTCGCTAGTCGTAGCTCATCTTTCTTGCAACTGACCTGGCATAGTACATCTAGGATTTTTTAGCGTTTAATTGTGTCGAAGGCTTGTGGCATGCCAATTCCCATTTTGTGGAAATCCCAGTGTTTGGACATGACTACCGAGACAAGCATGCATTGAGCCCATACAAGTTCTGTGCAGCTGTGTCCACGTTTGAAGCCAGTTTGACATGATCCGGTGAAGTCATAGATCTTGTCTCAGATGGGCCATAGAATAACATTGGATAGGATTTTCTGTATGCTGTTGAGGAAAACGATGGGCCACAGGTTGGCTGGGGTAGGGCAGGTGGCTTCATGGGCATGGGTAGTGTGATAAGGGTGCCTTGCCCTACAGCGTCGATGGGAATGTCGTGCATAAAGGCTAAATTGATTAGATGCCTGATCGGTTTTGAGATAATGTCACTTGCATATTTGAATAGTTCATTGCTCATGCCATCGGGTCCAGATTCTTATGAATAGCTGAAGCAATTGCAGAAAAAAACGTGCTGTGTTGGCAATGCGAAGGTGGTGCATAAATAAACATTATATTAATGTGCGAATCCTGAGAAATCAAAGGCCATGCTGACTCACTGCCCGACTTTATAAGAGGCTGATGAGATGATATTTATCAAATTGAAGCAGTTGGGTAAAAATAAAATTGCCACACGTGCACTTGAACCAGCGGCAGTAGAATAAAACAGCTCACCTTTCGCAAGTTGCTTAAAGCTATATACCTCTTCAGTGCTTGTCTCCAGGAGCAAAACAATATTAGCATTTAGACTCGATGGCTTATCTAGAACTATGCACTGCTTCAGTTTGTTATTCAAACCACTGCAGTTTAATGTGCAAATTATCAGTATTGTTAAGAATCTATATCTAAAATCCATAGTGACTAATTTGATTTCGGCTTCTTGCTGTAGCCCTTGTCTCGCGCAGCCCATTTTCCCATTTTGGCAATAAATTCTGCGTTTGTCAGCTCAGTAATTGTCAGATGCTGATATATGGAAAATTCTGAATCACTGTACATGTGTCTGTATCGTAACACCCTTCTGTGTTATATATGGAAGTAAAATCTCACAATTTTTAGAACGATATAACACCATTTCATCAGGTTGTTGAGATGATTGCGTTTGTACAGAGATGTCTGACTGCAACAGAGATAGAATCATCTATGTCATCGTCTTCAACTTTGTCATCGTCTTCAACTTCTGGATCAGAACTTGAGTCATCTATTTGTATTTTAACGCCACACGCCATATCATTCTGTACAGATTCCGTTACAGGGGTTAATTCGAAGGGAGACTCATTTCCCATTGACTACTACTACTACTACTACTACTACTACTACTACTACTACTACTACTACTACTACTACTACTACTACCGCAACTGCCACGGATGCCACTGCTTCCGCCGTAATTTTATTTTATTTTATTTTTTTTAAATCTGACGCTGACGCAGTCGGACAAACTTCACGGAGGAACTCCTTTTAAAAGGCTTGCAAACCCCCAGAAAAAAACCCTGGTAAACTAGTAAGCCTGATTAATATTACACCAAAACACCGCCGTTACTACTACTACTACTACTACTACTACTACTACTACTACTACTACTACTACTACTACTACTACTACTACTACCACTACTACTACCACTACTACTACTACTACTACTACTACTACTACTACTACTACTACTACTGTTATTGTTTAGTTGCCAGGAATTGCTTGCGACGCCGAGCTCACATCGTACCAATAGATGGAGATATGATCGTATCCATGTATGTTTCACTATCGCAATGGTAAGTTCATTTCTCATGTATCTTCCATTTGCTATATGTGTCAGTGATAGCTTTTATTTTCCAAACGTAATATAATTATAGAGCCGTCGTTAGCTGCAACAAATACGTCTGCGACAGCATCTTGATGGTAATACAATGCAGTGAATAATAATTCACTCTCCTCATCCGACGGTGAATGGGGGACATTGACTTGTTGGGCCTAGTCTATTTGGTGTGTTCTAACTGTAAGATAAGATCTGAGATGGGTGTTTCTTTCACCTCCTAACTTAGCAACATGATACTCTAATTACTCATCTCACAACAAAAGACTTACATAAATGTAAGTTGAAAGATTTATTTACAAAGGTACAGTAAGTTGAGAGCCAACCGTTCTGAATAGAAGTACTTGATAAAGATATACATTAACTTCTTTTCTAACCAACAAAGATAAATCATGAGGCATCTATCCATGATTCGCTACTAAGATGTTGCCTTCTTTAATGTGACAATGAAGAAGCAAATAGGGCACTCAAAGAGTAGTTCATTTGACTATGAGCGAAAATGAAAACGTATCTTTTCCAACACGGTATATAGATATTTAAGTAAATCAGATTGCATGCCCAATCAGATTACTCAGGTCGATAACCGCCAGATGACATAGACAAGTCAGACGATTAACCAATCAAAGCAACTTTTACTTATTAATCAACTGACCAGATCAGGCTACAAAGCCCTGGCAAATTTGAATTATACACGTGTAAACCATGTAGCGTATCTCACGAATCATAATTAAATCACCTTTGGTACACCACTTGATATGTCACCAAATCATCAGTCTCTCTTTGGGACTCTCGATCAATCATTGGTGTTCTCTCAACACTTCATAGGGCTCATGGTATTTCATACATTATATCTTCTAATTCTATGAGCAGCAAAGTTCATGGCCAATCAACTTCTGTTTTTCTCTTAAGAAAATACTCCCTCTTATAGTTAAAGCAGTCGAAACTAAAGGTGTTTGACGAGGCATAGAGCACAAAAGCAGCAAATTTGTTCACGAATTCCTAATTCGGAGGGAAATCATTTGATAAATAAATTTGAGTTAAGGCTACATTCGATACTGAGGTAACCTCTAACTATACCATCAGCACAGCTTTCCCACTTTATATTGGTATAGGACTACATGGACATGAACTGATTATATGTCCGCATGTTGTTGATTAAACAATGCCATTCACCCACATCAACATTATGCAATGTCATTATCATAAATTGATATTCAATTATTACTCAGGAAATACAATACAATACTGTTCAGTACAATAGTTTTCAGTAAAAATACCTTCTCAGAAAAATTATGCTCACTCAATTACTTCTCCAAAGATAGCCGCTTTTATGTGTTTATAACAACATTAACTAAATTTGACTGAATGTGCATTAAAAGTTGTTCAGCAATCCAAGAAGTCGGCATTCAGGTTAAGGAATGTAATATGGAAAATATAAAAGTGGTGTTTGGATATGATAGCCGGCCTTTTTAGAGTCACTAATAATTATTATTGACTTTGGTTAATATCTGAGCACAAAATACTCTTGCACAAATTGATTGATCTCGTTGCAGTTTACTCTTGCTATCAAGCACTGCGCAATAAACGATCTATTTCTGGCTATACTCCACTCATTTCTAGTCAAGTTTTTTTCACATTGGAAATCCTCAGGACCGCCTAACGTCGGTCGCTCTTCAGAATATCGATTCCTAATTGATGCTAAATGGATCTGTCGCTACTGGAGGTAAACCGGTTGTGTAGCTGCGACTATGCTTGCCTCCAGTGCTGAAGAAAGATGATAGTCGACTTGGCTTCTTTGAGTGATAACACTGAAGAATATTTATATTGACTATCCGGGCCTGCCTACTCTATCTCACTATCCAGGTAAGGGAATTGGTAGTTTTCCTTTGATGACAACCCACACAAAACTCAACGCTTAACTTGATTATATACTTTTTATTACGGTACTATAGATATAAATTTCAAGGCAAAATCAGCAATGGGTAAAGCTTTATACACAATGTACAGAGAATTTGCTAAGTTATCTTATTCAAACATCCAAACCAAACATCCAACTCAAACTTACAACACCAGATACCAAAACCTGTACTTGCAGATGAGCGGTGGTAAAATCATAAGCATATTGCTTCTGCTATATATACATTCTCCCTGGCACAATCTCGCCATGGCGGGAATTGATTTCCTTAGTCAAAACCACCTCGTTATGCAAACCTATCTGATTGGTTCAATCCGAGCCTTCTGATTGGTCAACTTCTCATTTTAGTCAATACACTTCTATTCTAGAATGTTCTACATCCATTCTGCTCATGCACGTCTACGTGCAAAAAACCCTGTCTTGCCAAGTATAGTTGAACCGTGTACACCCCTTGTACGGGTTTGGATAACTCTGTCGCCGATTTACGTAATTGGACTGTAGCTTGGGAAACAATGGGAATTGCATCAACGTTATTTACAACTAGGTCCAAACACAATTAATTCCACGGGCATTCGTCTATCGTCATTAATTCTAAACTTTACTAAATGCTGGTCTGCGTCAATTACAAAACCTACTAACGCTGCTTTGCGTTAATTATAAAGCTTGCTACAACTACATCCTGAACTTGATATATGATGTCTATAAACATTACTCATAGCTGCTACTATGGACTATGCTCTCCGACTTATCTATTTACATCGCTGCATTACATCATCGCTAGCTCATGTTCACGAATTGGATACATCATTACAGTTTATTTTATGCAGGCTATTATTTGCTCATATTATTCTACTGTAGAATATGCCTACCTGCCAGCCAAAGTTAATTAAATTTGCTGTGCACTATCAATAGCAAACAACATGCATCCTTCAACAGTATGTCAAATTTACAAATAATCACTACTAGCTTATAACAACTATAGATAAAATGCACATAACTTAATCGAATCATACTAAACAGTAAACAGCATATAATTTATAACAACATAATAGATGGAATACTTGACTGATGGCATCTGTCGAAAGTATAACAAAATGACAGATGCAACTCCACGCTGCTGCCTTTGCTTCAGCACGGGATAGATTTACATGTAAGCAAATGCACTTTAAATGCACACTAAGCCAATGAGAGCATGGATTTGTTGACTTGTATTCACAGTCTTACTATTCATATTAACCTTTTGGGTTACCCAATACTTTCCTCGATACCGACTCGCCATTCAGCGGGTATGAGTACTGCAAATACAACTAACGTGTGGTAAATATTTAATGATTTCAGAAGTGTGAGACAAATGAGACATCCAGAATCTGCAATTCTATGTGACCCGGAACCGAAGGTGATACTATGTCTTTATGACGGGAAGATTGGCCCAACCCGTTAGGTTGGTCGGTACTAACCATTATTATGATTGTAGATACAGCATAGATGATGGTTGCCCGAGTACCTATAAGATCAAAACTGTTCATGTCTACTTCGAATTCAGATAATGGTGCTAGAGGTACATAATTTACTATCTGTAAATGGTGCCATTTCTCTACTTTCAAACGTTTCACAACTAACGATTGTTTCAGAATACCAGCTATATCTACAGTGGACATTTTCAGCATTGGGTTGACCTTTTCATACCGATGCCCATATACCCCATACCACTGTAAGCACATTTAACTGGATCTAGCATATACACACCATTTGCCAGCATGTATTCTTCAGTTACTTTGCCATCACAATGGACCTTCTCACCAAAAGTCTGTAAAATCACACCAGTAAACTCTCCTTTAAACAATTTACTAGAAGGATCATTTCTATCATATCATTTTCGATCATTAGATTGCGATAATCTTATCGTGCATGTTGGATCAGTCATATTCATTAGCATACTAACGATGCATGGAATATGGATAGAATCAATTTGCAAATTGCCCTCACAAACTCTGGGTTCATTTCAGCGAAAACGTGAATTATGATTTCTATCATCACAAGTAGAACATACATAGTGAACAAATTGCTCATCGCTCTTCAACCAATGAGAAACGTTCATTCTCAGGTAAATGGTTTTCATTGGTGGTGGAATCGGATGTAGTGCTGCGCTTGCACAGATTGTACCAGCTTAAAAATAGCTGGTCTTACATCAGTTTCGATGGCTGACTCATTATCATCTGGCTGTTCATTAGACATTTCCCGATCATGGTTGCTGATGCGAACTTGAGCAACTGGTCTGTTCAATTTGAATATCTTGTATTCTGGATCACTCCATGTTGTCAACTTCATTCTTTCTTCCACTTTTACCACTACCAAGTCTCAAACTTTTAACTCTGCTGCATTCGATGTCTTGTCGATCTGTGCACGGTGATATTCTCTAGATTTCTCGGTGTCTGCACAAGCTCGCAATAAAGCATTGTTGAGGCATGTAAGTCTATCACCGAGATCTTGCAGACTATGTATTGGAGTGGCCATTGGCAATCTACCACACCTGCAATACACTCTGTAAAATGGCGTGAAACCTGTGGTTGCGTGTCAAGTATTTCTATATGCTGTTGGTGCAGCACCTAGCTCATCTTCCCATGCTCTGGATTTGTTGTTGATACCTTTCTGAATAAGTACGATTGAAATGCTCAGTGCGTCCATTTGTCTGAGGATGATATGAACTCACACGTCGATGATCTATCCCATACTCCTTGAATCTAGCCTCAATGCTTCTTGCACAGAACTCTTTACCTTGATCTGTAATCAGAATCTCAGTTACACCATGCCTCACAACATATTCATTGAAAAACTACTCTTCTACATTTAGCGCTGTATTGGCTGGAATAGGGTAAGCCTCAGACCATGCTGGACAATGATCTACAATCGTCAAGATGTAGATATTACCTTTCTTAGACTCAATCAAAGGACCTATCAAATCCATGCCAATCTGCTGACTAGGGCATTTATCTACACTCATAGGCATATATTTGGGTCTTGTTGTTACGACTTAGTTAACTTGACACACTGTTAAACATCTAGCATTTCAATGACATCTTTTCTTAACATTGACCATACACAGGAATATCTAATCAGGCTTAGAGTCTTCTTCAAACCTTGATGACCAGCTCTTTCATGCACTTTCTTAAGTATCAGTTTACGTTACCTTGTCGGAAGAATGACACATTGGTACTCTGCATCTAGAGCTGACAGCATAGGTGTGGAATAGGTGACTCCAATATGAATTATTCTGTCTTCTGCTGTTTCTTTGAACATTTCCGGAACCTCTTCATGCAGCGCAGCGCATAGTGCTTTGAAGGAAATGTCATATGCTTCTAGGGGAACGTATGGCAGTACTTCATCTTCTACCTCAGTAGCTGCATCTGCTGGACATCGTAGTCAAGATAACATATCTGTACACATGTTCTTGGATCCTTGAATATACTCGATGGAAAGGATTTGGTCAGTATAAACTGTGAACTTGGTGCCCAAAAAGTATGGGCGTAACTTTTTAATGCATAAAAAACGGCATATGCTTCTTTCTCAATGGCTGGCCAATTAAGCTGACTCTCTTTCAATGTGGTGCTGACATATTGTAGGACACAATCTAAGCCTTGTTCATCCTCCTGGATTGCTCCGATAGCATAACTGGAAACATATGTGTACAAATGATATGGTTTGTTCAGGTTAGGGTATGTCAAGACTGTTTTACTGCACAGCATATTTTTCAGTTTGTCGATTGCTATCTACTCTGCCCTACCCCACACAAATCGCTTATGTTTCTTCATCAGCTCCACTAAAGGATGAGCTACCTCTGCATAATTCTCTACGCATGATCTATAGTATCCTGTAGCACCCAGAATACTTCTCAATTCTCCAACATCTTGAGAGTTCATTTCTTGTATGACGTTCACCTTCTCATCTTGAGGAGAAATACCTTGTGCTGAAATGTGGTAACCAAGTAGATCTACCAACTTGCTCGCAAAGTCACTTCAGCTGGAAGTTGTATTCTCGTTTCCGCTGCATGACTAGCCTTATCTGATGAGCATCTTCCCTATCGTTCTTAGAATAAGCAATTACGTCATCGACGAAAACATGCATGAATTTTCCCACTTAAACTTGAAATATGGCATTTATCGCACATTGAAAAAGTGTGCCTGAGTGGCAAAATCCAAAGGGTATACGTGTCCATACAAAAAGACGTTCTGAGCAGATGAACGCTGTCTTTTAGATGTCTTAGCTGGACATTGGAATTTGCCAATAGCCAGACTTCAAGTCCATCATCGAAAACAGAGATGCTCCATATATCGATTCGAATATATCAGAAATGTTTGTTAAAGGATATAAATCTTTACAACAGACAGTATTTAAGGACCTGTAATCAATACAGAAGTGAGTAGTCGCATCTTTCTTAGGCACTAATGTCATAGGCGATGCCCAAGGTGGTCATGATGGCCTAATCACTCCAGCTTCTAATATTTCTTTAACCTGTTCCTTAATGATATGGTCTTTCATTAACGGCATCCTATAGTCACATTGCCTAATCGGCAGATGATCTCCCACTGGAACTGTACATTCAATCATAGGGTTTCTGCCTAATGTCTTTCAACGAGCAGGATTGAAATTTTTGGCTAAGTCACTAAGTACTTTATCGATAACTTCATATCCTGTCGGTTCTTTAATACTGGCCTCATCAGTATATGGAACATGGAGTTTATATTTCTTATCAAACCAATCCATCCCACATTTGCCATAATCAATCACAGCCATACCCGCACACAATGCATCCATACCAATCAAATATTCATGCTTCATACCTTTCACAACAAGCACTGAAATCGGGCACGCATTCTGAAATCGTATTTGGGTTTCACCTAACACATCAATTACACTGTTTACAGCAAGTAAAGTTCCCACCCTCATTAAGGGACGAGCACCAAAAACAGTTTTCCAAATATCACTCCTAATGAGTGATGTACTAGTTCCATTATTTATCAATACATCTACATACTGACCAGTTTCATCTTTTAGACGTTTATCGTTTTCTAATAATAATTGGACCAGGAGCTGGTTGATCTGTGGCTCCCTCCACTGGAGTTTCCCGCATGTGGACTATATGCATGTGGGCCATGGTCTCTACGTACAGCTTCGGCATAGCTCTTACATCTTACGCCTTCACCATCTCTACACTCGGCATCCCAATTGTTTCTGGCACCATACCCAGCTGCATTGATCTTCATTGATTTGAATGTCGGTTCGGCATCCCTTCTTGCAGGTCGATTGTTTGTGTTATGAGGACACTGCTACTTGGTGTGTCCAGTCTCACGACAACTGTAACAAGCAATGCCTGGTCATGCATCATTTCTGTTAGCCTGCGGTGGTGCATTGTTTCTATTGATCTGTAGTCACTGACCTTTTGTGTGTCCAACTTCGCCGCATCCCCAGCACATGATATTCGCATTGGTGTTCTTTGGCATCTCATTGGTCATGCATGGACTAGCTTGTTGCAGTAGCTTCATGTTCTGAACACTCGTTTGATTTGGCTGCGTTTTCTTCACGGTTGGGCAGTTTCATTTGAAATGGTCGGAGTGGCCACATTGATGACACATTACTGTCTGCTTGGACTGCCCCGGTCGCTGATGGCCCTGTTGCTGATTAATCAACCTTTTCAATCTTGGAATAGATTTTCCGTGCGATTCTCATTTTATCTGAGTGCATCAATTTCCATTGGTTCTTCAGATCGTTAATCGTCAATGTTCATAGCATCACGTAGATCTTTGTTTCCTTGCTGTTCCATGAATCTAATGGTGGCTTCTAGGGTATCCTTTTCTTTGTACACAATT
Source organism: Chaetoderma sp. LZ-2023a (assembly GCA_034401795.1). Taxonomy (NCBI): domain Eukaryota; kingdom Metazoa; phylum Mollusca; class Caudofoveata; order Chaetodermatida; family Chaetodermatidae; genus Chaetoderma; species Chaetoderma sp. LZ-2023a. The sequence continues at coordinate 64,257,344 of CM067373.1, forward strand.
TGTCTGGTAAGTCGTTTGTCTGCTAACATTGGCTGACACTAAGTAAGTGATGATGTGGTCTGGAATCTGATCCCATGCAGCTTGATCAGGGTTTCGAGTGGATAAGAAATGTTCCACCTCTATGCAATTGCTCCTGAGATGTCCAGGAGACAATATAGGCTGCATTACCCAGTCATGGTTATTTAATGCCGTCTAAGGCACACTGACATGCCTCCATGTACATGCGAACTTCTGCCAGAATGATTCCGTCACAAGGCTGAATGTGACGAACATGGTCATGAAACTCTTCTCTCACAATGCACACAGTTTCTCACTCTCTCATATCGACCGCATACTGATGCAAACTTTGTTTCACATCCTGCGCAAGTTGAGCGAAGGTGTTGACTACTGGATTGGGGTTAATCGTGGGATTCATCGTGGGAGGATGTAAACTCGGAGGATCTGAGCCTGCTATGCTCGGATTCTCTTCAAGCTGGTAATTTGCACAACTTAGATCTGTATCACAACTAACTACATGAGAGGATTGTGTGGTCACCTCACATGTGTATGGTTTCAGCATTAACTAGTCACAAACAAGAGGATTTAAGTGTCATCCCGTGTTACGATACTTTTATACAGTTTAATCAGAATAAACAGCTATTGACATTCGATTTATTGCACCTGGCAATTTATCAGTTTAATTTCAGTGTTTAGTTTAACACTGCCATCTTCTATATATTTACGATGTTCTATACAACTCTTTGTTTCTTTGTGAAATACGGTCTAATGCCTCACAAGTATGATTTTTTTGTGATAAATCTTGATTAACATTCAATCTATCGTTATGCTTATTCATTACTTTACTCACAATTTTGCTTAGTCTCTATCCACTTTGTTCATACTGTCTCATTCCAAAGAAATTATTACTACTGAGCAGCCTATACGGCCATGTGCTATTTCATTTTCAGGTCTGTTCACAAGCTCGATTACCATCTGGCTTTTGTCATTCATATTGTCTATTCTGTGTTGTACAACATCTCTGGATCATTCAGAGTCACCAATAGCAATGAAATAATCTGCTAGAAATTTGAGGATGTTTTCTGATCCTTCTGTGTGAATGCGGCTGTTCTGTTGTGTGTTCATAGTGTTGCTCATAATCTACTTACAGTTTTCGTTCCTATTACCACAAATTCTGTACCTGTCATCATAATCATGGCTGCGCGAATATCTAACATCGGTCGGTCGTTCTTCACAATATCGATTCCTAATTGATGCTACATGGATCAGTCACTACTGGCCGTAAACTGGTTGTGTAGCTGCGACTATATTTGCCTCTAGTGGTGGAAGAAGATGATAGTCGACTCACCTTCTTCAAGTGATAACACTGAGTATCCGGGTCTACCTACTCTATCATACTATCCAGGTACGGGAAATGGTAGTTTCCCTTTGATGACAACTGCCACAAAAATCAATGCTTAACTTGATTATATACTTTTTATTACGGTACTATAGAATTTCAAGGCACAAACACCAATAGCTAAAACTGTATACACAGTGTACAGATAATTTGCGTTCAGTTATGTAAAAGTCCAGTTTGAGGTGTAGAACATTACATACAGATTTAGGCGACAAGATTAGGAATTTTGTGTTCATGACCGTGGTTTATTTGTACAGAGAGAATTAGCTCTTGATTGTGAACCGCTATGGCAAGACGAAGGTTAAGTGATCGTGTGAAATGGCAAATCATAGGCATGCATACCACTGGTATGTCATGCAGAGAGATTGGCAGACAGCTGAACATTAACCATACTGTAATCAGTCGTTTGATTGCAAAACATGGGCAAACTAACGAGGTGAAGGACAGGCCTAGATCTGGAAGACCGAAGAAGACTACTGCCCGTGATGATCGAGCCCTAGTACGCCTTGTTAGGAGATCTCCATTCACCAACAGCAGAGTGTTCAGCCAGCAATGGGAAACGCGCAATAGAGTGTCAATGTCTACCGTCAAAAGGAGACTGTATGCTGCTGGCATGAAAGCTAGGAGACCTGTCAGACGTCCTCTCCTCACTGCACACCACAAAGAGGAGCGTCTGAGGTGGTGCAACGAAAGAAGACACTGGAACATGAGATCCTGGAGACGGGTACACTGGTCCGATGAAAGTCGGTTCCTGCTTCATGCCACAGATGGTCGAACTCGTGTATGGAGGTCCAGACGCACGGCGTACGACCAATGTAACATCATGGAAGAAGTTCCATTTGGTGGAGGTTCCGTTATGATATGGGGGTGCATCTCATTTGATTGTAAGCTGGATCTGTTGACTGTACCTGGAACACTAAATGGACAAAGATATCAAGATTCCATACTGGATAGAGTTGTGGTCCCTCATTTTGTAAATCATGCACCTGGAACCCACCCTATATTCATGGATGACAACGCCCGACCACATCGTGCTAGAGCTGTGCATGAATACCTCCGCCAGAATGCCATCGAAATCCTACCATGGCCAGCAAGGAGCCCTGACATGAACCCTATTGAGCATATCTGGGACATTCTGTGAGACATGGTGAGAAGGAGGGATCCTCCTGTGCAGAACCTACAGGAATTAACAGACGCACTCCATCTTGAATGGCAACGAATACCACAATGGCGTATCAGTCGGTTGGTGACCAGCATGAGACGTCGTGTCCAGGCCGTCATCGAGGCACAAGGTGGATATACCCGGTATTAATAATGACAGTCTCAAACTCGTGCACAGATGTTAAACTTCGTTTTCAGACACCATTAATGACAATCTAGCCACGTGTGTCAACTGTAGGGCAATAGTTGTCAGTTGTGTCAACGTAACCATATTCAGGCCTCGTTTTCAAGTTCAAACAAAAACATACAGTGTTTCCCCACCATCATAATCAGCATTCCTCTACTTGCATTATTACCTCTTGCACTAAGATGGATGGGTACATAAATGTTTATGCTATTGCTTTCTTCATAGCACATGAATATACCCTCGCATGTGCATAAAAATAGGGTGGTGCTTAACTTTTGCACAGGTGTATACATTCTCCTTGCCGCAATCCCACCATGGCAGGAATTCATTTCATTAGTCAAAACTACCTCGTTACACATTCCTATCAGATTGGTTCAATCCAAGCCTTCTGATTTGTCAAGTTGTCATCTAATGAATCCCCTACTATTCTAGAATATTCTACGTCCATTCTGTGCATGCACGTTAATGCGCAAAATGAGATCCATCTTGCCAAGTGTAGTTGAACCGTGTAACCCCTTGTACGGGTTTGGACAAGTCTGTCGCCGAGTTACGCAAATGGACTGTAGCTTGGGTAACTATGGGGATTGCATCAATGTTATTTACACGTCTCGGTGCAGCAACAATTAATTCCACGGGGCAGTTGTCTATCAGCGTTAATTCTAAACTTTACTAAATGCTGTGCTGCATCAATTACAAAACCTACTATCGCTGCCTTGCGTTAATTATAAAGCTTGCTACAACTACATCCTGAACTTGATATATGATGTCTATAACTCTATAACCTACTAATAGTGGCCCTTGCGCTAATTATACAATTTACTACATCTTGTCTCAATATATGATGCCCAAACCATTAATCATAGCTGCTACTGTGGACTATGCTCGACTTGTCTGTCTACATCGCTATATTACATAATTGCTAGCTCATGTTTACGAATTGTATTCACTGTTCATAGCTGCTACTCTGCGCTATGCTCGAATTATCTATTTACATTGCTACATTACATCATCGTTAACTCGTATTCACGAATTGTATACATCATTACAGCTTATTTTACGCAGGCTATTCTTTGCTCATATTATTCTATTGCCGAATACGCCTACTTGATTATGACTCATGTCAGCAGCATTCACTTCAGAAAATACACACATATACATAACTACGTAGTTACTGATATTCGTTTTTCATATTCATGAACGGATTAATCTTCCCTTAAAGATGTAACTACATCTTATATGACAAGGTGGTGAACACCTCGAGATTCTGGTGCACTATGGCAACAATTCGGTAGGCAATAAATGGACGCGTCAGAGCTGGTTGATCAGACCAACTCATCCAAATCCACGTGTTGGAATCAATTTATATGCTTTGAATTCCGAATTCTCAGAATCCCAATTTCAAGGTAACTGTACAGGTAATCGCTTGAATATTTTGAAACTAATTTCACTACATATTGTTGCAGCCAATGGCATATTTGGAAGATTGGCAGGCTTCCATAATTCAAGTGACTATATGGGGGAGAAAGATGACACCTCCATGTCGGTCTCCTTCGTAAGTACCAACTTTGTTGGGAAATTAAGTCATCAAGACTTGTGGGCTGACATCCGTATATAGAGGCAACTCTGATTATGTCTAACCTTCTTCAAACAAGAAACTGTGCTCGACATCCTCGGACGACGTGATCTTCCCAGAAGCTTACCATAGCTACATGGAATGAACGTGGTCTGACTGCAACATCAAAGAGTGCATCACTGTAGGTGTAGACGGTGAACGCTATAACATCGATATTACATGCATTCAAGATACTAAAGTAGCTACCCGCTCAGAGCAGCGACTTCAGACAGGCCACAAGCTAGTACTCATGGAGCAAAACAGGCCACATACCAGTGTTTAACCTTCGTAATCGGACCAATGCTATTGGACCATGCCATTAGTTTTGGATTAGTTTTGGATACATCAGTGATGGCATTTCATTGATCAACCTGGCTATACCAACGCAAAATGTAGCACGACTAAGTGCCGCATGGCCAATGCATATGGTCCAACTACTGAAAAATCCAAATATAATCCATCAATATTGTATTCCTTCTATACAAAACTCAGCTCAGTCATTATACTCCCAGCTAATTGTTCGTGTGTGGAGACTTCACAAACTAAGCAATGCAGACAAAAATAGAGCTTGGCTTATGTATGGGGTCGTATGGCGAGGGAACATGCAACAGCAATGGAGATGCAATAGTGGTATTTTTAGTTCCAATGACATATTTTCCACAAACATGGTTTTTAAACACCTATGCAATCACCGGACAACATGGACAGGACACATTACTGATCACAAAGCCCCAAGAGGCTCTAAGGCTACAACTGCAACCAAATAGACTGCATACTATGCAAAACAGCGCCAAATCTCATACTCGTTTCTATTGAGGCGCAGACCCCAATTCTCACCATAGCCCAGTCCCTACCCACCCACCTTCAGATGAACCATCTCTACCTAATGTACAAACAACATGCCACGCATGGTTACCTACAACCTACCGACGTTCATCAGTGACACTAACGCTCAAATGTCCTACAAAAGGTCCATCGGGAGCAAATAGCTAACATCGGTGTCAGCTCCGATCCCGACGAAGTCCTAACCAAAATGCTCAAATGTATGGAACCATCACCAGCACCATAGTTCTAAAAAAAAACCAACCGAACTAGTAGTAGTAAAACTATCAGCAAAGCAGAAAGCATTACAGCTGGGCATCTATCAAAGTGGCCAAAGTGATGACTGCACCAAACTGCACAGGGAACGCCATAACACTCTGGGCCATATCATCAAATGCTTAGAGGATCTTGCTATTCAACAAGCAAACTCCCTAGCAGATGAAATCACTGGTATGGATGGCTGTCACAAAATGTTTCAGGTAGACCGAGCCTCAGAGTCACTCATTACACACCACCACCCACTGTACACAACTCTGACGGACACGTTATCGGAACTGAACCAGGAAATACAGCCGCAATTCGAGGAACAGTTCACTAACCACGATGATACGCACTTGCACCTGTCCTCGGGTGAGCGGAGGCTATGATTAACACCAATTAAAACAGGAGCAGCTGAAAAGCTACTTAAAGCCCTGATGGCATGAGCAATGAACTACTCAAATACACAAGTGATGTTATCTCAAAACCTACCCCGCACCTAAGCAATTCCGCTTTTATGCACCACCTTCTATCAAGACTGTTTGCCAAGGCACCATTATTGCGCTACCCAAGCCCAAGAAGCCACCCAGCCCCAGGCAATCTACAGTCCCTTGTGCTCCTTAGCAGCATATGGAAAATCCTATCCAATATTATTCTATTCTGCATCTGAGACAAGATCGATGTCTTCACTGGATCATGTCAAAGTAGCATAAACGTGGACGCAGCTGTGCAGACATTGTATAGGCTCAAGGGCTCAAAGCATGCATGTGTCAGTAGTCATGTCCAAACACTGGGAACACAAAAAATGGCATTAACATATCACAAGCCTTCGACACAATTAAATGCTCAATAATTCTAGATGTACTACACCAGGCAATTTGCAATGAGGATGAGCTACGACTAGTGAGACTACTACTTGCAGACACAAAGTTGAGTGCATGAGTCATATCAGTGAATTCTGCAGAGTTTGAGACAACAATCGGCTCCCCAAATTGAGAGGGATTATCCTCTGCTTTTCCCCTGTTACCTTGCTGCTGCATTGAAATCTGTGCGTGAAAGGTACAGACCACCAACCCCCCCAGTCGCCATACTGGGTATGCCGCTGGACTTCATAGACTATGAGAAGAACTCCTTTGACGAACTACTCCCAATAGTTGCAAACAAACTAAAAATTGCGAATCTCTTTATAAATTAATCGAAAACAGAATTCACACACATATACCTATCAAGGCCTGAAACAAAAAAATGATGATCAACCATTACAGGAAAACTAAATTCCTGAGCTGCATGTTGTGTCATGGGGAATAAAACTTTTCAGTCCTTCTGGAAGCTATGGATTCGTAGATCAAAGATGCCGTTGACAAAAATACTGCATCATCATTTCCAAAGGCAAAGCAAGATCAATCAAATAGAGACTGTCGAATTTGGACATTCAGTGCAAATGAACCACTCAGCTTTCATCTCTCCAAGAGCAACTCGTAATATCAGGTCGCTTTTCATATACACTTACGCTCTGGTCGATTAGCACAGTGGATTTAACTTTTTCTTTCTTTGGTCTGCCCCAAGTCTGTACATTGGGGCTGGACCAAGCTGCCCATGCTGATATAGTACTAGTGCTGTGGCATGTGTTATTCTCTTTCCTTCGAGAGTCGAATCATTGATGTGATTATTTTATGTCAACTGCACAAATATGCACGGCGAGCTGCTTGATGGCAATGCCACCCACATGTTGTCACTGTTGGTTAGGATCATATTGGCAGACTTGTGTATATTTCCTAAATGTCATTGTATGAGTCACAGTGGTAGAGCATGGTAATGAGATGCTTTGAACACACATTCTATGGGGAATGGCAGCGCCTAGGGATGCATGCTTTTGGGGATGTTAATTCCGTTATAATTTAATTGTGATCACCAACAGCCTCCAGGATTATTGAATCCCATGTTTCTGGTCAAATAATCTCCATGGGCAGAAACTGGTGCATGATTGGTATGTGAGTAGGGTCAGTTGCAGCAACACAGTTAGGCATCCCACGGACTCATCAAAGCCATCACTCACATTTGTCAAGTCTACACCCGTCCGGAATTTGACTTATCTCCCGAACAATGAAACAGGCATAGTGATACAGTCATCATGGATACAGTTGTGCACAGTCTGTCACAGTGAATGTCTTGATTCAAAACGAATTGGCTACAGTGCGATATTCCGCAGAAGAAGCTGACCAGTAGACAGAACTGGCAGCCCTGTGATCCAGTTCCGATGGTTCTCGTACAAATGATGTATGGTCAGGAAACTTGACACTTTCCACACATACCATTGAATGTTTCCTTTGTCATTCTGAAGATGACTATCCTTATAAGACACAGGACCACGTCTTTTCATTGCCACTGTTTGGTGATGAGAACTCATTTTCACATTTGCACGCACGCACGCACGCAACACGCACGCACGCCTCTATTACGGATTATCAGAAATCTAGCGTAGTGGTAGCCAGTGAAGACTGTCTGGTATTATAGACTTTTTATTCTCGAACAATTCTTGTAAAGCTAAACGGACACTACTTTGTTTTGCACAAATGTTCGTAGTGTACTTTGAATTTTTGACTGAAACAAATATTTCAGAGCGGAATGTTTTGGAAATCAAACATGTTTGATATTTTCGAAATTCGTTCGGTTAAATTCATTTGTTTCTGACAGTGTGCATTGAGCGAAACAATTATTGAAACAATATTTTACAATCCACCAATCAACGCCATGGTGAAGTACTCATGTGAGAATTTTTCAGATTTTCGAATAAAAGGTCTGAAATCAGATAATAGTCTGAAGATTTTCAAGCCTGGTAGTAGTAGTAGTAGTAGTAGTAGTAGTAGTAGTAGTAGTAGTAGTAGTAGTAGTAGTAGTAGTAGTAGTGATGACAAGAATCGCTACACGTTGACGATTCTGATGTGGAGCATCGTTTGAGAGACCGATACTGTTGAATAGAATCAATGGCTAAATAGACGATTATCTTCGTCAATTTTAGGCAATGGTTTCACCGTGAACAATTCTCGTGAAGAGAATCACTAACGACGGAGATGGTGGAAGAATGAGATTCCCCAAATGGCAATACTCGTGGGAGAATCCCTACACAGGTTGATAATTCTCATGAATAGAATCGAATGGACTCGAACTCCACCGCATACATGCATTCCATTCCAAACACATACGTGCACGCATTCACACGCGCACGCTGCGGCACGCACGTACGCACGCACACAAGCACAACCCGGGCATTAATTGTTAAAGAATTTGAATTCCTTTCCTCATTCCAGGCTCTCTTCGTAGCTGTCGTCATGTAAATAAATGATTTAACTTAAAAGCTGTGGTCAGGTCGAGCTACTATGACCCGCGCTGCGCTAGAACTGTCGGCAACTGACTAGAAAATTTGCGCTCATGTCGCTTACGATTCGATTACTAGCAACTATCGGCAACTATACTTGCGCTGCCCGTTTCCATGTCGTACGTGCGCTCATATCAACTGGAAACGCAGCTTGAATTAACACGTCGTGTAAATATTTTGAAATCACCTTTCATATTTGCAATATATGTTCGTTGTGCATTATCTTCTTTAAAATGTGTAAAGGCCTCTTGTATCCCAGTTTCGTTTTCTATGGTAATTATGTATTTTTCTTTTGCTACTTGCTTTAAATTGTAGCTCATGTATTTTGATAATACGTAGCTTAACATCACAAGGTGGTTGAGGTTAATAAAACTATTCTCATAAATTCTTTCAGCAAAATACAGGAATTAAAAATAAATAGAAAAAAGCGTGTACGAGACGTTCCGAAACGTTCCACAAATTGTATATAGATTTTAAAATTTAAATATAGAATTTAGATATCGATTTACATAGATTTTACAATTTAAGAGTGGGCGCCGTACTGAAACACAGCAGGGCAGTGAACTGAAAAATAATGATATCAAGAGTTAACCATAGAATATTCCTCTCAACTTTAATCACGCTACATTTGTTATTAACGGAGGAGTAGCGATTTTAAAATTTACGGATGTGGCACCGTACTAATAACAAGCAGGGAAGTGAATCGAAAATCGGGTTCTCTTACGGATGTGCGTACATATCCCTAGTACTGGTATCTGAAGTTTCAACGAGATTGGATGAAAACTGAATGAGGAGTAGTCAAAAGAACAAGAACATGACCAACCTTTAAACATAAATTCCGGATCTAAAAGGTATCTACTAAAATAGTTTGATTTTCCTTACAGAGATAGTAAATATAATATTACGCGAAAACACTTCACATTCAAACTATATCGACAAATGTCAAACCTTTAGTGACGTCATTTTATAATAGCATCAGTTGATGTTACGTCATGTGATTGTGTCTTTAGATGCTTGATTGACAGATCTGATCCACGAATTATGAGACTGTTATAGCTTGAATTAAATAATCTTTTGGCATTGATTTAAGTAATTAACCCTTTAAATATGCAATTTTGTTTCATTTTTTAACATTTACCACAGTAATGACTGACTCTGTTATCCATCAGTTTCTGTGTACTGATAGGCTACAGCCGATAATTCAGTTGCCGACAATCGCAATTACACTCATGTCGATATTAACTGGCCTGCGATTGACGGCAACCGATCGTAGTAGAACACGCTCTACTCCAGGGATTAGAGATTTTTTGGCCAGCGATTGACGGCGATCGACATTAAAGTGATCGTAGGTACGCTCAGGTCAAACCCGTCGGAGACTAAATCGGTCGCTTGAAGTTGCCGATAGTTGCTCGAAAATCAAGCGGTGACTGGTTGAGTCGCAGCGCAAGCTAGACCTGACTGCAGTTTATGCTTGCGCTTTCGCGCTTACGCGTGCAGATATCACGTGGTACAAGTCGGGAACGTTGCTAGACTTTCCTGACTTGTCATTCCCGAGCAAAATTCGCAATCGACATTTGTCGCTCACAAGAAGTCGTGTCAGTCAAATCAGGCATGATTGTATCGTATAAAGTGCATGCATGCGGTTTGATTTCGGTGTAAGCTCCACATTGACTAACTGTCACTAGTAGACTGCGTACACAATAGCACCTGTTCGCAAATAATAATAATAATAATAATAATAATAATAATATACTGCCTTATTTCTTGCAGGCTTCTGCGTGGTTGCTGTTCTGTGTTTGGCTCTTCCAAGTCGTTCTGAAAATAGTCCAGTTCCGTTTTAAGATAGAGTGAAACTAACGTAAGATTTACCAATGCTTTTGGAAGGCTGAGATTTGTTTCACACAGCATGTTGCGATTGTTTACTGGTCGATGCACATCAATGGCGAGTAAACATGAGACCGTAGTGTAAATAACTTAGTGCAGTTGCCAATTTCCTGAAAATATTAACAGGGAGTACATCTTACAATGAAACAGCTTATTTTCTCTTGAGGAGTTGTGTATTAGACATGAGGAAATCATCTCCGTCCCTCAGATGGAATGAAGCGAAATAAATCTTAGCATATCATGATTTCGTTCCCTATAAATTAATTTCGTACTTTTAGTTGCGAATTAGAATTAGGGACTCGTGTGTCTAATTCAATTATACAACTTAAAAATTATATTAATTTTATACGTAAAGAAATCATCATATGTTAAGATTTATTTCGTTTCATTACATCTAGGCACACAATTTAAGCCTCTAAAACTATACAATTTTAACAATTTTATTTTCAACCATTCTGCTGTGAATATGCAATATCTAAGATACAACCATGACACTCTTAAAGTTATCCTTAGGCAATAACATTAGGAAAATATTAAAAAATTTCAGTGACGATCGTCTTCTGAGCCGCCATTATTTGGGATTCTATTGTTCTCACTGTCGCGCCAAGTCCAGTATAAAACCACTCTCGCAACGCTAATGATAGTCATTGTACTGTTGGCCTCAGAGGTGCGCTGATCTACCTGTAGGCCTATAGCGTGTAGGAAGAGTATAATAATTAGATTCTAAATGTGTATTTCCTATAACAATGAGACGTGCCAAGATTTTCTTTTATAGCCCTTTGACTAATAATTGTTACTGCCGGTAGCAGCAACAATTTCCATCAAATTATTTGCAAAATAATCACCAGAAAATGTAGGTTCTACTATCTAATGTTTTGAAAATTATTTGACGGAAAATCGTTGCTGTAACAACTTTCAACTAGATTGTTTTCAAAATAATCGGTATCAATGTAATAACACATTCTGACGATATTTCAAGCAATTCGACTAAATCAGCAACAACTGTATCAAATTATTATCAGAATAATCATTGCCAGGTTTTCAATGAGGTTATTCAACCAAAATTGGTCTGTGGGTTACCAATATCAATGTGGTGTACATGAGCACATTTACATTTGGCCCCAACCCCCATGGGTGGATGGGGTGTGGGTCAAAATGTCAAAAAATTGATTGTAATGCAACTCCTCTGACACTGCTGGACGGAATTCAACCAAATTTAGTATGTCAGTTACCCATATCAATGTGGAGTGGATGAGCACATTTACATTTGGCTCCGCACCCAGGGTGTGTGTGATGGGTTCAAAAGGTCATGAAATTGATTGTAATGCAACTCCTTTGAAATCGTTTGATGGAACTCAACCAAATTTGATATCTGGGTTACTGATATGATTGCGGAGTGCAAGAAGCCATTTAGATTTGGCTCCGGCCACATGGGATGGGAGAGGGGACAAAAGGTGCGGAAATTGATTTAATGCATCTGCTCCGAAACCATTGGATGGAATTCAACCAAATTTGTTGCGTGAGTTGCCCATATCAATGTGGAGTGGATGAGCACATTACATTTGGCCCGGCCCCCAGGGGTGGGGGATGGGGGTCTAAAGGTCATGAAATTGATTGTAATGCAACTCCTCTGACACTGTTGGACGGAATTCAACCAAATTTAGTATGTCAGTTACCCATATCAATGTGGGGTGGATGAGCACATTTACATTTGCCCCCCTCCCCCCATGGTGGTTGGGAATAGTGTCAAAAGGCCATGAAATTGATTGCAATGCAACTCCTCCGACACTATTGTAGGAAATTGAACCAAAAAATATCAAATACCAAATCATATGATTGCGGAGTGCAATAGGATGTTTACATTTGGCTCCGCCCCCGGGGGTGGGTTGTGGGGTGTGTGAAAAGTTCAAAGCGGTGAACGCGGGGATTTGTGATGACGCGTCATCGACATATCAATCTAGTTTGCTATTCCAGGATCTTTATTAAACTATGGGCGATTTAAGTTATTTTTCTATGATAGAAACCAGTTAGGCTGATTTTGATGAGGCTTCAAGCATCCAAATGTGTTATGAGCCGCTTATCGAACCCACATATTGTGAGCAACATAAGCATTTGCTAAGAGACTACCTGTTTCCAGTGACACTCTCTTGCGCATAATTAAAGCTGATCTGGAATGCTATAAGAAGCGGCCCATAGCAGCAACAGCGTCCAGTCAAACTAGTCTCAAAATATTTAACAGTATGATTATTAAATGGTAGTCCGTCTTCAATTAAGCGTTTGTGACGTACTTATCTACGTCATTCATGACGTCATATATTATGACGTCGTCCTACACATCACATAGTTGATTATGGTGTTATATGATGGATAAATAAACTGTAAAGGACTATTTCAAGGAGACCTTGCAAGTAAGCTGTTAAGTAAAAGTATTTTGAAGCTATTTTGACAGGAACATGTTGTTACAACCGCTTCCAGGTAAATATGCGTCAGCATATTCAACTACATAGTTCTTGCATTGTAGATGATTATTTTTGCATTCGGACGCATTTCGGGTTCATATGGCACTATAAAATGGTCCGTAATTAAAGTGTCCGCTATATACAGGGCTTGCTGGATATCATGTAATGCTAATTAAAATACAGATTGACGTAGGCCCTATAATAATTCAAATCACAGATGCTCGGTTCAAGTGGTGACTAATGGCTGAGGGTGATCAGTGACTGGTCAGTCCTGTCTAATCCTTCACTCCGAACTTGTAGATAATAGTCTCGTCATACGTCTCTCCAGGACGAAGAATGCTGTTCGGAAAATGTGCCTGGAAAAACAAGTTCTAGATCAAAGTCTCCATTGTCATTTTAGTTAAAATTCATAAACTAAATTTTAGCTGATAAGATCTTTCCAAATCCTGGCAATCCATATATCTATGACAAATTCGACCGTTCGCTGTGAATCCCCCCCCCCCCACCCACAATGTACCTTTCCAGTTTTAGCTATGCTCCTCCCATCGCTATCTAAGCTACACCAACAGCTCATCCGTGTTGGGATCGATTGATCTCTGAACTCTCCGACTATCAATTTCCAGAAAACTATACAAGCAAGCTGTTAAATACATATTCTGTTAACAGAATGTTTATTAAATGGTAAGGGTATACAATTCGTACAACGTGTCGGACTATTAAGGGTTAAAGATGGACTATATCGAGTCATTCATGACGTCATCATTATGGCGTCATCCTACACGTCACGTAGTGGATTATGACGTCATATGCCGTCATATGATGGATGTATAAACTTGGAAGTCAATTTACCCAAGTAGTCTCCCCATAAAGAAATGCTGGTAGGACCACATGTACATAAGCATGAGAATATGCTCCTCGCGAAAATCTAAATTAAACTGATCTAGCTAGAGCCTATACACATCTCGTTTTGGTTAAGCGACGCCCACTTTGTTTACGTGTTTGTATCGTTCTTAAAAAAGGATGCCAGTTTCCCAGGATCTCAATTTTAAGATAATTATAATACAGGTAAGTCTTTTAATACTTTGAAACTAATTTAAATGGGAACCGTTGCTTCCATCGGCAGCAACCGCTCCTATTCAATTTAGTTTCACAATATTCAACAGAGGGATGCCAAGAATTTATGGCATAATATTTTGTTGTCAAGATACACAAAGGGAGGTTCAATCAAGTTCCAGCGGATAAGGCAACAGAATGGATGAATAAGGTTTGCAATCTTTCCAGTGACATAATTGGCATTACGAGGAATGATCCCGCAAGGGACAAAATCTGTAGCACACGGTTAGAGTGATCACAAATTCCACAGGACACCATGCTAGAAGCAAACCATGAAGCGACAGATATGCAATTCATATTGCATGCCTGTAAGATGCGGGATATAGATGTATTCCTCCTACTCCATTTCTGGTACACCATTCTTAAATGGAAGTGTGGATGGTTAGTGGAACACTGACGGGTGTTAAGTGGTTTCCTGTTCAAAAATCGCAAAGAAACTCAATACATTTGTGTTACACAATATAGTTGGTGTTCATGCACTCACACTGCGTCATCATTTTCTGGATTTTGAAGACTTGTTGGAAATATTTTCTAGAAAATCTACAGCTCCTTTAAGGAGTTGGGAGAGATGGCCTTTTGGCCCAAGCAGCTGAGTATGTTTGTCGACTTTATGGAGCACCATACCTGTATGGCGGTACAGATAAAAGAGTTGATATATTTAAGAAGGGTAAAATGCCTCCAACAAGCGATGCACTTGATTTGCAACTACTACGTTCGAATGACCATCGAAGGTGTGACTACAGAATTCTGATACAGTCATGTCCCTACCGAAACGAGAAGAAACTGGTGGTCGGATTGAACCAGATGATGGCATAAAGATCACATGGGCCAGAATATCTTCTATGCCAAGTATGTGCATTAAACTGATTTCATGTGGTTATAAGACAACGTGTAGAACAGTAACCAGCAAATGCAATAAATCACGACAGATATGTACACCAGCTTGTGGATATGACGCGGGTGGATACGTGTAGTACGACTTGTCTGAAAAAGCATATGCACGTGACAGTAGAATGGCTTGTGAATTTAATCCGATCCCGATCTGGGTACTTTTATCCGGATCACTGCCCACGTCTGGAAATCCTCTTGCACTGCAAGTTTGTTCGCTGTGTTAAAATTGGATCCAAATCGGATCATTAATTTCCTTTAGATACAGCCCAGAATAAGCTTTTGTGACTGACTGAATAAAGGACCGTTCCAGTTTTTGTTCAGCCTCGCCCACCTCTAGCTAAGCTCCACCCACACCTCACTCGTGTTGGGATCGATCGATCACTGAACTCACTGACTATCAATCTCCAGAAAGCTATACAGATAAGTTGTTAAATATTTTAAACCTAATTTGACTAAGTGCTGTTACTGTCTATATTATCATGCCATTCTACACGTCACGTTGTAAAGGTTGCTGATGGACAGTCACAGCTAAATCTAGTCCGAGTTCTCTGACTCCGGCATATGCTGATGATTCTGATATGCCAGGTGTGGATTTGCACTTTTTACAATGTAGCAAAATGGGAGGGCGAATGTCTGCAATTGCTCTTGCTTCATATATATTCACGAGGTGGGAGATCTGCAACGAATTTATTGCAGGGTGATACTTACATAATTAACAGCGTCTGGATAATTTTGCGCTTCAAAGCAGAATGCTGAGTGACGAGCATATATCTTTCCGTCCTTACCCTTGGTTCCTCCCAAGTATTGAGAGGTGTAGAAAAACAGTCCTGGCTGTGTGGTATACACCTCTATATAACGACCACTTGGACGGTGGTCCATTCTGAAAATGATAAAACACAAACGATTAGAGTAGAGCGGCGATTGGATTGATCTAATTCCCGGTATACACTGGAGCTCCATTATGTGTAGATTAAATCACGTTGGGCCTCGCAAGAGAGAATATGTTCTGGTTGATCTTGCCATTCCGTGAGATTTTTCTGCCAAAATTTACATCTTTCTATAAAGCGTATATCAAAGGGTCTCAATAAACAGAAAAACAGTGGTGGCTCTTAACCTTTTTATTTTTACGAGATCATCCAAGATCATTGTCACACGCGGCACACTTCAAAGTGGGGACATATCACATATGAGATGAAAGCTTGTTATGCCTGGATTACGGATAACTCAGGATCCTGATGTGCGTCCAAACAAAGCTTATATAAAAACTACTTTCTTGTCAATTTTCATGCTCATGCTAAGATTTGGTCAGCAGAAAGTCGGTTTGCTTGCTTAACTGCTCTCTCTCAATGAAGAGAGACATATAATATTTCCATATAAAGGTACACGGATAGAAGGGAGTGGTACTTCGTACTTGTAACAGAAAAGTGACGGTTGATCAGACATATCTGCTTGAACATGCCAATGAGCACGGTGAAGTTACGGTGTATCATTCTTACATGGTCGGCAACCGACTCTATCCTCCTACCTGTCACACCAGTTTCCGAAGACAACTATTGATGTGATTCAATACTCTTCAGACAATGAGCAACAGACTGTGGCAGGCGCGTAGCGACAGGGGTGGGGGTGAGGTTGGTTGTGCTAGGACGAACCCACTCACACAACCAGAGTTCCGCCATTTCTAAATACACATTTTAAACAGGAATTATCATCATTATAAAATCGCACAAAATGTTAATGCTTTCAACGCCATTGTCATAGCAGCAACAGATTTCAGTCTTTTTCAAAATAATCAACAGTTTATGATATTGAAGTTGCAATACATGGATCTCCCTTGAGGTTGAACCCGATCGCTATACCACTAGGCAATGAAAGCCCATATTTGCGCGTTCAGAATTCTAAGAATTATTTCATGGGTGCATAGAATGATTGATTTTCCTATTGATGGTAGTGGTTTACAAGGAGTCTCCACCACGCCCCCCCCAAAAAAAAGCCACTCCCACCACTACCACCCTAGCCATTACCATAGAGTCCTTTGATTTTTCCAAATTCGGGTGAAATCCACCAAGCGACTAAGAAGATGCATTTTGACAATTTCCGGTAAATCTTTCATAAAATCTAAGATTCCCACCTAAAACACTGACCAATCCAATTTTTAAATACAAGTTCTGGAGCCTGCCACCATAGGATCCTTTCAGACAAATCTGGTTAAAATCTGTCAAGCGATTATAGGAGGAGATACGTTTTAAAGCAAAGGTTGATGGATGGACAGATGGACGACGGTCGCCACGGCAGAATCTCACTTGGCCATTCTGGGCAGGTGATCTAAAATCAGAGGACATATTGCAATCGCCTCTGTCCGTCCGTCAGGACCGTCGGTCTGTCTTGCTCTCCATCCATCCATCTACCCGTCCGCGTATTAAAAACTGTTGGGTCGAATTCAGTCAAACATAATGTGTGAGTTACCCATATGATTGCGGACTGCAAGTCAACAGTTACATTAGGCTCAGCCCCCAGGGCGGGGTTGGGGCCGTGTAGAGCTAGGGAACAGAAAGTCAGATTTGATGGAATTCAACCAAATTCGGTATGATGGTTACCCATATGATTGCGGATTGTGGGACAATACAACTGGATGACAAACAGACACACCCAGGCCAATGCTCTAACTATCGAAATGTATTACTCTTTGCAGTCATGAAGGCAGACACGAACGTAGCAGAGGATGGGATATTTGATAAATATCAAAGTAAAATTGATTTGTTTAATCTCTTTAAACTATGAACAACCACATTGATACAATGTAAGCTGTTTAATAGTTTGAAACAAAATGATTAGACGCCATTCTATACGGAAATTTGTTGACGGCATACATTTTCGCTGTTGTCAATAGGATTTCATATTTCGTTTCGCTGAGAAGAATTAATTGAATTGCGTTTATTATTAATGTTGCAGGTTCTTTGCTAATTGCTCAGACCGCATGGTTACCAGCAAAATGTTTTAGCACAAGGTTTTTCCTGCGATAAAATGAGGCTGGGCTTATAACATATCTAAATTCAAGGGCCCGTGAAGATCACCTAGACAATTCTCATTTGAACCATTTGAATTTAAATAGACATATGGGTAATTTTGGAAAATTCCAAGATGGCCACCAAAGAAATTGATCAATCAAAATTATCATCTAATATGTCGAAGCCTAACGCCATATGATCATTCACCAAAGTTTCGTTGAAATCGGACCATTAATAAAGGACTAGGCTTATTATAAGTGGTTCCGGAAAATGTTTAAAAATCCAAGATGGCCGCCAAATCATCTACCAACCAAAATTCTAAATAGAGGTTTTAGAACCTACCACTATAGAATCCTTCCCGCCAAATATGGATAAAATTCACGACGTGGTTAAGGAGGAGATGCGGTGTAACAATTTCTGGAAATTTTGTCAAAAAATCTGATTTTCACCCCAAACCAAGCAAAATTCAGAATAGAAGTTCTGGAGCCTAACATGATATGGTCATTTTAGCCCGATTTTGTTGAACTCTGTCAAGCAGCTAAGGAGTGCCTTTTGACAATTTCCAATAAATTTGTCATAAGATCGCAGATTTTTACCCCGCAAAAATCGACCAATCAAAATTCTGAATAGAGGTTCTGGAGCCTAGCAGTATAGAATCCTTACACCCAAATTTGGTTGAAATACTTCACGCGGTTATGGGGATGCGCTCTGTCAATTTCAGGTAAAATTTTTTTATAAAATAAGATTTTCGCCAAAAATATTGACCAATCAAAATTCTGAATAGAATTCCTGGTGTCCGACACAAAAGCTACAGTCCTTCTAGCTAAATTTGGTTGAAATCCAGTAAGTGGCTGAGGAGGAGATGTGTTTTGACAATTTCCGGTGAATTTTGCATATTGTTGTTTTCACCAAAAATAATTCCCAATCAAAATTCTGAGTAGAAGTTCTAGAGCCTACCACCCACGATAGGATCCTTCCAGCCAAATTTGGTTGAAATCGGTCAAAGCATAAAGGAAGAGATGTTATTTGATGGGCCGATGGATGGACAACAGACGGCGCCACGGCATAAGCTCACTTGGCTCTTCAGGTCAGGTGACCTAAAAACCGTTCACAATAGACCAAATTGGTCCATTAAAAATATTATCTGCAGAATGGCGCCCAGACCTCCCAGAACAGATGATGGTGGTGGTCAGCCTACAATACTAAATGTCATGTGAATTATAGACAATGTTTGCAAAACCGATGCAATTTATCAATCAGAATGCCTGCGATGGCTTCTCAGAGCATCTAATTTTCAACTTTTTTTATGGAGAGACCTCGGACCCCACCACTTCTTTGGGAGCGTAAACGCCTCCAGGCCCTCCCCAAATGAGTTACACTTAAACCAATTTCCATAAATAAGAACCTGTCCATTGAGCGTGCTGGCTACACGCATGTATGACACTATCATCATCGTTATTATAATTATTATTATTATTATTATTATTATTATTATTATTATTATTATTATTATTATTTTTATTATTATTATTATCGCCATTAATATTATTATCCTATTGCCATTTTATTGCAATCATAAACATTATCATCACTTGGAATTATTCTAAAACTTATTTACAAGCATTGAACTTGTGTAGGTTCTAGGAATGCAGTTGCCAAAGGTCGTCACTGCCTAGACAGCCTTAAAAGCTATTTTAATAGCGTTCTCGATGAATACAAGATCTGTGGGGGTTTCCCCAATACAGTTTTGAGTGCAGATGGTAAAACCCATTTCCACATCTTAAGTCGCAAATCCGACTCATCATTGTAGAACTACAGTTTAGGCACGTTGCTGAATATATTAAATTAATTAGCCTGGTAGCTATGTTACAGAAAACATCAACCGCTTTCAGTCAAACCAGTCTCACCATAGTCACTTCTTTGGGAGCAGAGCTAAAAACTAGACAGATGACAGGTATGTTGCTACATGTATAATTAGATGATTTGAGGAAGTAATTAATACACAGAAACGAGTAAGATAATAAAGTAAGGAGTACATTGTAAATGTGATTTTTGTCAAATGAGCACTGCCATTGCTGACACATAAATTTCGTGCACACATGCATAATTCCTGTATGTATGATTACTGTATGCTGCGGCTGTAGTAGTAGAAACCTCCTACAGCTGCAATCAGCCCTTCTTTGCTTTTGCCCGCTGTGTCTTGTCCTCAGTCGAAATCCTTAGCTTCCTCAGGTCCATTATTGACATGAGTGTACCGAGTCCTGCTTCCTTGAGGTCACCTCGTAGCACGCTTAGCAGATTTATGCATTGACTTCCTCTCCTGGCTTTGTATTTGCTGGCTCCGAGTAGGGCGAATTCCAAGGCTCTCTGCGCTGGTGTCTCTTCTGGCATCCTTAGCACATGGCGAAACATGGACCATCTTTGCTGGGCGACTTTTACAGACAGCGGCGACATATTACACACCTTGCATAGTGCATCGTTGGAAATTATACTGTCTGGTCATCGGTGTTGGTGCGTAAGTGTTTGCTGTGACAGGCATCGAGTTTGTCTAGAGCTGCCGTTGAAGCTGCCCATCTGTTACAATTATACAACATCAAGGATAAGCGGGTTGCACTATATAAACGTTTCATCAAGGGCATTTTAGCCACGAATCCATAGCCTCCAAGATTGGAAAGCTCTGTTCTCCATGACGCAGCGTGCAGCAATGTCACTAGTACTGCACAGCAGTGAGCTCAGGATTTTACTTTTCCTCCATGGTTCGCCGCCACGAAGTGGATTGTCATTTTCAATAGTTTCATGCTTTGTAGATAGGTGTATGTGGGTGAACTCTGTTTTGGATTCATTCATAAAGAGATTCTCAATTTTGAGTTTGCTTCGTCAAAGGGGTTTCTTTTCCTCGTCTATGAAGTCCACATCGTCCGCATATCCCATCTCTAGGGGCATGCCCAGTATTGACACGGAGGGGGGGGGGGTGTCTTGTGGAACTTTCTTGCACAGAGTTCAATGCAGTAACAAGGTAGCAGGTGAAAAGCACCGGAGATAGACCATTTCCCTGTGGGGAGCCGATTGATGTCTCAAACCCTACAGACTTCACTGACTTGACTCATACTCTCAGCTTGGTGTCGGCAAGCAGTAGTCTCACTAGTCGTAGCTCATATTCATTGCAACTGGCAATAATCCCTGTACTTTAAAAGAAATATATTGTTAGATTTTAAATTGAGTTGATGGTTTAGTGTTCGGAATTGACATAAAGTTAAGGCAGTTGTTGTGCTCGAGACTAATTGCCAAATCATTCGAGAACTGCAACGCAACAACAGAGCCGGTGTAGTGTTATAGTCTTCACTAGTGTGCACACACCGAATTTTCTAAGCAGGCGAACACTCTAGGCCTTAGGCGAGTATATAGACGGTATTTTTCTCGTGGTATTAATACGGTGATCACAGAAACTTTCTAACACGGTGATCACAGAAACTTTCTAACCATGCCTTCAGATATATGATTATGCAATCATATCAGAAATACCTTTACATGCTACTTCATGAAGTATGATCACCTGTTTAGATGATTCTCACCACCTAACCCATGGATTGAACAGTACCAGACCATCCGCATACTTCTTCGCTGAGTCAATAAATTTCTCTATGTCTTTAATAACTTATATACTTACACTATGCTGACAACGTTAGCAGCAAAGTAGCAAAAACGTTCACACGAAGAACTGACTGTAGTTCTCATGACCTGCTTACTCTAGATGGGTATGTATATGCATTAAAGGTGGTGGTAGCCGTGTTAGTCTGTTAGTGTGCTGATAATAAATTAATGATAACAGGATTCAAATGGTGATACCTTTTAAGACTAACCTTATTATTTCTCATGTAAATGCGCATCATCAGTTCAACAAGTCAACTATGTACAGGGTTTATATACGAAAATAAATAACGCTCATTGGAGGATTCCAGTTTATCCACCAATCATATGACATCATAATCAACTACGTGATCTGTAAGATGACATCATAATCAATTACGTCATGATGTACGAATTGTATGTCTTTACTATTTACAGATGTTGTTGAATATTTTGAAACTAATTTCACTGCAACAGCACCCAGTTCAATTAGTTTCAAAACATTCAACAGCTTACCTGTATAGTTTTCTGAAAATTGATAGTCAGGTAGTTCAGGGAATGTGGGTGGAGCTTAGCTAAAGATGGGCGGGGCATAGATAAAACTGGATTCCTCCATTACAAGAGTCAAATCGTGTCACTTAGAATATAATAATAGAAAAATATGGTGGAAAGAGTATGGAAGAATTGAACAATCAGTAAGGATCAATGGTTGATTAAGTGGCTGAATATGATAGTACAGTGACCTCAACGACTTAACCAGCCATCGTTCTTTAATGACTGTTCAATCGTTCGACATTCTTTCGGCGCATCTTTCTAGTATTATATTCTCTAAGTGATATGATTGACTCTTGTAATTGAGCTGCATTATTTCCTGTTTATAGGCCTATACGTTGTAAATATTTGACTTGAATCGGTGTTATCAAAGTCATTTGATTTATCGTTTTTATTCCCAATATAGATCACACCCACCCCATGCAATATTTCATTTTGCAACACGCGTGCCTTGATGTTGTAAAATGGAGGAAAAGAATGTCAATTAAGTCATTAAATTTTTTATTTACTTCCGCCAGCCAGCTCGAAGAATTATACTGCTCCAGCCAAATAAAGCAATAAATCGATAAGGCGTTTAACTAATTATTGTCATCAAAGTTATACTTTGATACCAGAGCGGCCTTATAAGGGCACTAGCTCGAGAAATAACCAATATGCAAACGATTATATCAGCCACTATGAAGTTCTTCCCGATTAATTTTTCAATTATTTTGGCCATGCTCTTGAAAACGTTAGAATTTGTGGTTCGATCAAATAGACAATGTAATTTCCGAATTCTCCTACTAGTTAGGTTCTTAGGTTCGCAAGTTTCAGAGATATTAAATATGCAAACCAACATATCCGCCATCTTGGAAATTCTCGGCTACATAATTCTTGCCAGTGTTGAAATGTCTACCCAAGCTAAGTGTGCATTCTTCATCTGGTCACTCGACACATACAAACAATATTTTTTTCATTTTGGGCAGACATTTTGCAACGGCGCACACTTTGCAACGGCGGACACTTTGCAACGGCGGACACCTTGCAACGGTTCAACTGGTATATATGCATTTATGCTTCCCTCGTACAACACTACCTGCAGACAGATTTCTTCCCTTTAACATCAGCATAGCAGTATGTGTTGCTGTAGCCAGTGCCATTGTTGACTTTGCTAATGCGATCCACGAGTGTGACTGGCTTTCGAAGGTCCATCGGTGTATCGGCAACTTCCACTATCTCTCCTGTAAACATAAACATTACAATGACCAAAATGCCATACTTAGGCCATGACTGTTTAGAATTATACATAGTATCCACACGACCTACCAATCCAACAATTTTCTGGCCAGCAAATGGTAATGGAATTTACAGCGATAATTTAAAAAGTACTATCACTTTGTAAAAAACATTTTCTACCAAAACCAAAAGGCAGCGATTCGCTGAATATTCGTTATTGCCAAGAGAAAAAAGCCATTCACATGCAACCCGCCTGAGACCTCATGCAGAGCTCATTAACTCCATGCAATTAACTAACTCAATTACTCACGTCCCCCGCCTACACCCCCTCCCCCACCTTTCCTCGCTCGTTCACGCACTCGCCCACTCACTCTCGCCCACTGTTCCTCTCCCATCTCTCCCATCACCCCTTTCGCCTCTCTCTCTCCCTCCCTCCCCTCCCCTCCCCTCCCCCTCTCGCTCTCTCTTCCTCTCTCTCTCTCTTTCCCTCTCTCCCTCCTCCACCCCCTCTCTCTCCCCCTCTTCGCTCTCTCCCGTCTCTCTTAGATGACCCTATGAGGATCAGCTTATGAAAAGTAAATACCTGTTACCAAGATATTTTCATCCCTAATCAGGTATTTCTCGGCATGTATTGTAACCAGGTGATCATCCAAATTCTCTGTCCCCTAGACAAACAAAGGTAACCATATATCATTGATTCCTGAGGTGAAAAATTTGTCCCTAGTCAACATTGCAAGATAATATCGTTTCAGGTTGGAGTTCTTCTGGTCTGTTCATGAGCAGGATCAGTGGTTGAAACAGGTTGATAAGGTGTCCAGCTGGCACATGAGGTTGTTTCAACGTTGAATCCACGTAGAAATCACGTCATGACGTGATTTCAACGTGTATTCAACGTTGAAACAACGTCATGTGCCTGCTGGGTGGTGAAGGGACGTGACCACTTCCTTGTTGCTTCATGGAGCAACCAGACTGTTCTCCCCACCAATTGGTGGTTTGGATGGACACAGGTATAAACTCATACTCCTTCAGCGGGAGTTACTGGTCAAACGGTGGTATCTGATATACCAGTTTCGATGGACTCCCCGATGCCCCGCCGTGATTGACTAATTCTTTATTTTCCCGCGAATGTACCAACAGCTTGAATCAGCACGGGTCTCTAAGAAACAACCAGGTTTTAATTTTTTTTAAACCATTGGGACTTAGCGTTAAAGGCTGCCAGTTACATAAGCAGCTAAAATCTAATACGTAAAATATAACTAGCTAACAAAGGCACGGCAACGGTACAAGGAGACCTGCATGTTCAACCAGTGGTAATGGATACTACCCAAGGGAACGCATAGATAAAACGATAAAACATGAGATGTTAATTCCAGAGAATTGTTTTACCGTCCTCTATTTATAAATGGAGGATAACACCTCTGGTGGTTCAGATCCTAATCAGACAGTAGAGATACTAGCTTTGTAGATATCCAAATCTCCGGCAGACTGCTGTCTTAGAGAGGCTATTTCTAGAGACATCCGGATATTACCTGGACCAGTGTATTGGAATCCTATTGTCCAGAACTTTAACTACTAGCATGATGGGCGCTGTAATGATGAGCGATCATCCCACGCTCTATTACCAGCATGATGAGCGCAGTAATGGGGAGCGATCATCCCACACTCTATTACCAGCATGATGGGCGCTGTAATGATGAGCGATCATCCCACGCTCTATTATCAGCATGACGAGCGCAGTAATGGGGAGCGATCATCCCACTCTCTATTACCAGCATGATGAGTGCAGTAATGGGGAGCGATCATCCCACACTCTATTACCAGCATGATGAGCGCAGTAACGGAGAGCGATCACCCCACACTATTACTAGCATGATGAGCGCAGTAATGATGAGCGATCATCCTACACTCTATTAC
Source organism: Chaetoderma sp. LZ-2023a (assembly GCA_034401795.1). NCBI lineage: Eukaryota > Metazoa > Mollusca > Caudofoveata > Chaetodermatida > Chaetodermatidae > Chaetoderma > Chaetoderma sp. LZ-2023a. The sequence continues at coordinate 64,282,816 of CM067373.1, forward strand.
CAGCATGATGAGCGCAGTAATGATGAGCGATCATTCCACACTCTATCACCAGCATGATGAGCGCAGTAATGGGGAGCGATCATCCGACACTCCATTACTAGCATAATGAGCGCAGTAATGATGAGCGATCATCCCACACTCTATTACCAGCATGATGAGCGCAGTAATGATGAGCGATCATTCCACACTCTATTACCAGCATGATGGCCGCGGTAATGGGAAGCGATCATTCCACACTCTATTACCAGCATGATGGGTGCTGTAATGATGAGCGATCAGCCCACACTCTATCACTAGCTGATGACCGCAGTAATGATGAGCGATCATCCCACACTCTATTACCAGCATGATTGGCGCAGTAATGGGGAGCGATCATCCCACACACTATTACTAGCATGATTGGCGCAGTAATGGGGAGCGATCATCCCACACTCTATTACTAGCTGATGAGCGATCACCACACGCTCTGTTACCAGCATGATGAGCGCAGTAATGATGAACGATCATCCCACTCTATATTTCTAACTGATGAGCGCAGTAATGATGAGTGATCATCCCACGCTCTATTACTCGCATAATGAGCGCAGTAAGGATGAGCGACCATTCCGCACTCTATTATTAACCCATGAACGCAGTAATGATGAGTGACCATTCCACACTCTATTACTAGCATGATGGGCGAATGACGAGCGATCATCCCACACTCTATTATTAGCATGATGAGCACTGTAATGACGAGCGATAATCCCACACTCTATTACTAGCATGATGGGCGAATGACGAGCAATCATCCCACGCTCTATTACTAGCATGATGGGCGAATGACGAGCGTCCATCCCACGCTCTATTATTAGCATGATGAGTACTGTAATGACGAACGATAATCCCACACTCTATTACTAGCATGATGGGCATAGTAATGATGAGCGACCATCACACGCTCTATTATTAGCATGAAGGGCGCAGTAATGATGAGCGACTATTTCACACTCTATGACTAGCATGATGGGTGCAGTAATCGTAAGTGATCATCCCACGCTCTATTACTAGCATGAAGGGCGCAGTGATGATGAGCGACCATCACACGCTCGATTACTAGCATGAAGGGCGCAGTAATGATGAGAGATCATGCAACACCATACGGTAACACTTAACATACATTCCGACCCATGCGCCAGTGTGCTACAATATAAAGATTACAAGAATATTTAGGACAAGTTCTTTAATACCGAAAACATTTCTTAAAAGATATTTATCACAATCCCATTGACTAATTACCATAGCTGAAAATGCGACGTGTTGCTACGATGGTGCAGTCATAAGGCACTTACCTCTCCTGCTAGATTGAAGAAGCAATGATTTGATAAGTTGATCGGTGTTGGCTTTGAAGTCGTGGCGCTATAAGTAATGACAAGTTCATCATCATTGGTTAATTCATGTTGTACTGAGACTTTGACCTCTCCCGGGTATCCTTCATCTCCATCGGGGCTCACATGTGACATTCTGACAGAACTGCCGTCAATTTCACCCTTCCACACGGCCTTACAAAAATAAAATTGAATTTAGAATACCTTCTTAGAGTAAGTAAGTTAGATTACAATGAGAAATTATGCGCAATACTATTTTGGATGCTTATTTCACAAAAAAGTAGTATAGCCATGAGTAAAATCATCGTCGGCACTCATTAGACGCCATGATTCACTGATTTGATTCCCTCACCCAACTCTTTGCATGGAAAGTATTCAACAAATATGTCTTCTCGCACATAGGCCTACATTATGCATTATGAATTTGATACGAAGGGCGCCATGATCATTGGCAGTGTAGCCATGTAGTCACGTCTGTGGTTGTCTTAGACACATGCTGTAGGCCCCTATATTGCCTCTTCAATAAGAGGATTATTATCCGATCCGATCTGTGACTTAAGTATATGACGGCAAAATCATGTACGTCACATGTAGGCTGACGTGACAATCATAATTGACAGCGAATACTCGGCCATGAAGCTAGAATTGTCCGACACGTGTATGCACTGTATGTCTTTGATGGATTTACAATTTAACACTAACCTTCGAATTTATTCAAGAAAATTTCGATTTTCTCATAGAAATGTCCATTTGTAGAGCAAGAGATGACTATATTGAAAATTTACCACTGGAATGACTGGCTCGGTTATCGAGCCAGTCAGTCCAATGATAAATTTTCAAAAATAGTCTTCTTTTGGTCTACAAATGGACATTTCTCAAGACCACTGCAGATGCCGTTTTTGGATGATATGGGTGTTAAAGGGTTAATAAACATCCTGTTGCCATATGCAGCAACAGCAAGCAGTCATTTAGTTTCAAACTTTTCAACAGCTTATACGTATTTTAATTATCTTGAAAATGGGATTCGGAGAATTCAGGGTTCAAAGTATATTAATCGACCCCAACACGCTCAAAACGTGGGCGGACCTTGGCTAGAAATGGGAGGGCATAGCTAGACATGGACCCTTCCATTGGTGGGAATGGTGCTTTTCCAATGAAACCTCATACGCCCTTGTAAATGTAACCAAACCACAGAAAGACAATCAACAATGAAGCTACTTCCAACGTGGCCGTTAAGCGCAAGACGCGCGATGACAACACCTATATAAATCGATTGACGAGAGCGATTCCTTTCCACGACCTGTCAAATCTTGTTGATTGATGACAAGACCTTACCAGACAACATATTTCGTTCAAGACTGACCACTATTACACTTCCGGGCTTGGTGTTTCCCATGAAGCGGATGTGCTTTCGACCACATAACAGAGCCAGTCATTCCAGTGGTAAATTTTCAGAAATAATCTCTTTGTCGCCAAATGGACATTTTCTATGAGAAAGTTGAAATTTTCTTGGACAAATTTGAGGGCTAAAGCATTAATATAATGTTCTCACCTTGTTCCATCCTTTGAGCCCTCCATTAGCATGATTTGGGCCAAAGTTGAGGTTAGGTAGCTGATAGCTTTTTCCATCTAGTTCAAATTGACCTTTAGCGATAAGATTTGCGACCCTTCCGATCGTGACACCGAGGAACCATCCATCGTCTTCGTAGGAAACCACATCATCAAAGCCCAGATTTACATCCGTGATCACACCGTTTCTATCCGGAAGCAGAATACTGGTTACTGTGGCACCATAATTAATCACTTCCACCTGAACATTGTTCTGGTTCTTGAATATGTACCTGAAGGATGAGACATTTAAAACGACAAAATCATCAAAATAATGCACATTATTTTCGTTTAATACAAGACATATTTCACTGTTTGGAAAACGTTTCAAAATACAGATTTCATAGAGGATAATAATCATTATGGTGGTGTATTACGTTCCCTTCAAGCTATCAATAGCAACAGATGATTTATTTTTATGCGTGGAACTATTTATTTATTGAATTAACTTCTGATTGAAAAAATTGCAACTATATCTCGAGACGAAAAATATTGCATGTGTGCTTTCATGTTGAAGTTTATGTAAATCTCGTCGTCGTCGTCGGTGCTGCTGCCGCTGCCGCTGCCGCTGCCGCTGCCGCTGCCGTTGCCACTGTTGTTGTTGTTGTTGTTGTTGTTGTTTTGGGGTGTTTTGCCACTGTTACTGCTGTCGATGTTCTTGATGCTACGTAGTACTCGTACTTATAAATTTCCTCCCCGTCTTTAGTCTTTCCAAAGATATCTTGTTTCACGCTTACACTCATCGTTTCGGTTGTTATTGAGCGCCCTGTAATAAAAGTAAACACCAGTGTACATTCCAATTTTGAGCATTCTCTGCACAGAGTAACAGTGGACGAATCATACTAGCGGTCATTCGTGTGAATAATCAGTTTGATGAAGGGATCCTATCTGCCACTCAAGTATCTGACGTCATGGTCAAAATAAGTCACTTGTTATCCGACTTCACAGTGAAATGACGTAAATCGTTTATAAAAGTGGCAAGGGTACGAGAGTAAGCTTCAGAATTATTGCATGTCCTACGTGAATTTACACTTTAATCAACGCCGAATGGTGATTATTATGAATCTAATTTGACTGGGTATAGTAGGTGTGTTATCTGCGGCACACCTTGCCAAGTCTAATATATGTGTATATACCCTCAGATTTTCTAATTAATGTGAGGCCTGGAATCTACTAGTTCTTGGCATACTTATGTATGTATGTGCACACATCTAAAGTAATGGAACTGGGATGTGATATTCATGCCAGTATAAAACTTACAGTATAGAATACTTAAATGCCAATGTAAATATTAATAAATGGAATACTTAGTATAAGAATACACTTCATAAAACATAACCAGGGTTGTCAGTAATTTCCGGGGCGGGAAATACCGGTAAATACTGCCCAGGGAAATACTCCAAAAAGCGGAAAATATTGGAAAATACTCCAATAGTTGGGTAATCTCATCAGATATGGTAAATTTTAAACTAAATATCTAAGATATATTAATCAGGGCGGCTAATATTAATATAATAAGCCAAATAGTTATACCATAGCATATCTATAACCCTTTCAACCATATAGCAGATACAACACCTATTATTTATTGCACAAAATATTTAGTTGAATTTTTTTGGAAAACATTTCACTACAGGCTGCAACAATTTTAGTAAAATAGTTTCATGTCCTGAATGATTTAATTAAACTTTTATACAATGCATTAGCATGCTGTATATATACTGACATCAGATACAAATCCATTATACTGCCTTGGACTTTCAGCCTGGCATAATATTGATTTCTATGTAAATCAATGCTCTGAGCTAAGCTGTTCGTTCCCCCATAATCAGCTCATATTCTGGTATTTATTTCACAATGGAAAGACAGGAATGAGTGTAATTGGGGATTAAATGATTGAAATGACAAAACACTTCATGCTACTCATTATATACAAATATCTACTAAAAGTATGTAATATTTATACTATTAAATGCTACAATATGATTGATAGAAAACAATCACTTTCAAATTCTGTAGATTTCTGGTTTAAAACGCAATTACAAAAGTTTAATTTCTGCGACTTCAGAATGAAAAGTATTCAGTCATGAGTTATCACTTGGAGATAATGACATCCCAGAAAGTGGATCACTAGCATTAGTTATTTAAGCATGTAACCCTGAAATTTATTCAAGCAAATTTAAATTTTCTCATAGAAAATGTCCATTTGCAGACCAAGAAGACTATTTTTGAAAATTTACCACTGTAATAATGACTGACTCGGTTATAAGATATTCTCTGGAAATAAACATTTATCAAGACCACTATAGAAGACATTTTTGGCTGGCTTTAGTGCTAAGGAGTTAAACCACAGCAGTGTGAAAAGAGCTCAGGAGTAAGTTTATGTTACATGTTGTGACAGTCGTCAATGCTTCTGGACACCGTAGTCTTTTATTATTGTGAAGGTAATTCTGGCTACTGTTCTAAACAGATAGCCGACTTACTCTCAAATATCCAGTCATACTTCATCCAAATTCTAATGGTATTTCAGTGAATGTTCAATTTTGTCACTGTTAATACAGCTTTTAAACCTATTTCATTCTATCCTGTAATACATCTAGATATTTATTAATGAAAAAGATGTATTACAGTGACCATGATTCTGTGAGGTCAATTGTCTGTCCTTACACCAGATGTTACTTTAAGGTAAAATTTACAATCTCGGTCATATTTCTGTATGTAGATATCTTCAAAATCTTAGCGTCTATGTGTAAGTTCATAATGATGGACTATCTAATAAATCGGTTACGTTGGTACTGTGGGGTCAAGTTCAAACGCCGTTTTTGGTAAATTTTGTGATGCCAGCCTTTAGCAAAGCGTCTAAATTAAATATTGCGATCATGATCGGGACAACAAGTGCGCTATCGAAGGGGGTATTATAACTATGATATTAGGCTTTACGCCATTTTGTGTTTTAGCTAACCAAAGGTAGACTGCAAGGTCAGGAACATATCGAACAACAAAGGTCAGTATTATTTAGATCAATCTTTAATAGGTAAAGTTCTATGTCTCAAATTCTGATGATCTTTGAACGATCATTCACAGCATATCATATGATTGTATAATCATGGCACGTATTGCATTATGGTACCACACTAACACACTAGTTGACCATAACTTCCAAGGAGCATCTAGACCTGAATATCATACACATTCCCATAGAATCATCACGACACGGGCAGAGTGTAGTGAAACTTACACAAGCAATACCGAACGTACAGGGGTTATTGCCCACTTTGGTGCGACCACAGCTGATGAGCCGCTTCAATATGCTCGGCATGACTGCATTAGATATCCTAGGTGGCTGGCAATGCACTGAGGCCATCAGCCATCCACTAGCTTGATGGGTCCGGGATAGCTGGGCAATGGATACGTGCCTTTCCCAAGGCAGAGGCGTGTGTCACTGCATGAAAAGTGTACACACGCTGACATGGATCATGCACAACATCGTCAATGTTTGATCTACAATTGGCTCCGAAATAGAACTTCCATATGTATCGGAATGGGCGCTGGTGGTGCTGGTGATGATGGTGGTGGTGGTGGCGGCGGCGGCGACACCATCAGCTGCACCCCATTCCGGTGCATTTGGAAGTACTCTCTCGGAGTCAAGTGTAGACCTCACTTTGAGAATTATCTGGCTATACCAATGACTTCCTCAAATTCTAGGCTTTACAATACCAACCGTATAATAGAAACATTGACACTTTTACAGCCACTAAGATCGTAAATGTTCACCACAATCTTTTGAATGGCAGAGAAGATGTAATCCGTCACACCTGCTGGTGGGCCAGACAATGTCAAAGTCATACCTGGATTCTGTTGTTATACGGTTGAAGCAGTCTTCTCGCCGTTTCCATACAGAGACGTAACGTTATCGCAGCCTGTAAGTCTATGGAAAACTGTAAACCCACCTAAACTGACTAACCAAAAAAATAAAAATACAAAAAACCCTAAAACTGACTAACCTAATAAATAAATCCGCCCCACCACCCGCCGCAACCCCCCCCCCCCCCACAACCCGCCCTCGCCTACGGCCACACACCCGCAACCCCTCCGACGCATATGAAAGTACTATCTCAGAGCCAAATGTCTATGAAACACACGACGTACATAATCTCCTTACACTCTTTTGAAGACCGTGATTTCAACCATATGTCTCCAAGTAGTCATGTACTCTCCAACACAAGCTACCGTAGCCAAGGAGGTACATCTGGGCGGAAATGCAGGTATACAGTGCCCTACTATTGCCTCCGAGCATTGACAGCCACTTTGGATATCCAAGCCAGTTATCCCGAGCGTAATGAAACGGCTCGTGAGCTGTGGTTGCACAAAAGTGGGCATTGACCCCTGTAAGTGCTGTTTTGCGTGCATGCATTTGTCTTGATCATGCTATGGCAATGTGTATGTTATTCAGGTCTAGATGCCCCCTTGGAAGTTGTGATCAACTGATTAGTGTGCTTGTGTGACTATACTGCAACATGTGCCATGATTATACTATCATACTGTATGTTACAGTTTGAATGATCATAAGATCATTAGAATTGTAGAGATAGAATTTTACCCATTAAAGACTGATGCAAATGACACTGAGTTGTCACTGACCTTTGTTGTTTGACGTGTTTTTGGCCTTGCAGCTTACCTTTGGTTAGCAAAGACCCAAAATGACCTAAAACCTGCATATCATCGTCAAAACATCAAGTTCGAAGGCACATGTGTTGCCCCTCCGATAATCGTGCTATCTTATCTAGACTATTTTGTAAAGGTTGACATCTCAAAATGTACTAAGATGCTCAAAAAGACATTGACCTTTGCTGTGCGCTTTGACATTGAACCCACAGCTCCAAAAGCGCCATTTGATTGGATAGCGTTTCATTGGATAGCGCATCGTCCTAAACATACATTTAGACTCTAATGTTGTAAAGATAGCTTATCTATACATCCAAATGAAGATTCTTCGAAAATGACCTTTACCTCTGCCCTGGGGATTGGTCTTGAGTGACAACACAAATGTCCTTGTTTTACCAGACATGCCATTATCAAAAACATACATTTAGACCATAAATTCTTGAATATTTGTTGACTAGAACGTTATATATGGCCAAATACGCCAAAGCTCTAACCACTGGTGGCGGCCATCCTGAATTTCAGGGGCGTATTTAGAGTGTGCGGGGGGGGGGTGGGGGCTGGGCCAGAGAGTTAAATGGGGGCCTTCCCAGACAAATTTTAATCTAGATACTCCCAGAAGGCATCTTCTGCATTTCCTGAGGTAAATATTGCCATTCGGCTGGCTGTAAATTTATTCAATTTTATCAATGTTTTCATGAAAATTGAAAGAGTTTATGTATGATTTGCATGATTGATACTGACAAAGTATGATAAATGTTACACATTTCAAAATTTCGGCTTGTGAGCCTTTCCCAGGGAAACTCTTTAATGAGGCCACCAACTTCAATTTTCCGGAATGGCTCATGTTCACAATCGGTCCTGTCCCATCGTACTCCCAAGGCAATATTTGATTAGATTTAATTTTAAGTGGGATCGCTCTCCAGTACATTTGGTGACAAACATGCATAGATACAGACACAGAGCTATTAATAGATTTGAAAAAGTTTCAACCCAGCCATTAGCATGAATTACCAGAAACATCTTAATTTCAATACTTTCCTTGACTGAGTTGGATTCAGCATGTGTATTTGATTATTGATTTGCGAATGTTGTGAGAATTGGGTTAAACTTAGGCGCGAACTACACAACTTCTGACTCCATGCTCTTCTCCAGGGCATGTGGATAGCATTTGGCAACACTTCTATGAGTTCATCTGTTGGTAAACTGGGTATGTTTGATAGAAATACAAGGTTTCCTTGTAGGACTACATATACTTGAAGACGTTGATTCAATGCAGCACAATTAACATTTGCCAATGATTGGAGGGTAGCCACTCACTCTAAGCTTATCTCTAAGCGATATTTGAACATCCTCTGCCATGCCTAGTTCATCATGGTGCAGTTTCCTCTTTTAAATGTGTTGCTGCTTATCATCCTTACTGGCACTATCGCCACACCTTTAAACACCTTTCTGCTCAAATTCATCGAAACACGGATGACACTCTTCAACTAATTTCCAAAGATAATCATGTAGCTGTACAGCTAGGCTAAGGAACACACCAGCCTTTTGCAGCTGCAGATTCGTTTTGCGGAATCTGTTCAAAAGAGTCTACCACACATTCAGCAAAATGGGTGTCTCAACTTGCTTCAAGTGTCGAACAAGACCAGGTGTTTGGGCCCTAGTTTCAGCAGCGTGGCTACAATCTTCTGCCGACTCCTGATTTTCATTGTATTCATTACTAAGCGCCATGACAGCATCAACCAATGTACATCCGATAAACCTTTATAAACTGTGCAATTTTTATTCCTGCAGTTTTGCAACGATTCACAGTGTTTTCTCCATTCAATGAGTAATGTTCTGTATTCGCTTAAGAGTAAATACTCCGCGTAAGGACACATATGTATGTAGCTTTGTGCACCACGATACTCGCGTTATCATAAAACTAGTCACAGTAATCTGCAATGCATGTTTTCTTCTGGAGAAAATACAGAATGATCTCAGCTATTTCCCTGTCCATGTGAACATGGGTATGAACTTCAAATACTGTACAACTTGCCCAGCTGGCAAGAAAATGCGGGTATAAAAACTCAGTTTGTCGGTATGTCCGGGTAGGATCTACAGAAGTTGCAATTTCGAACTTCATTTAGGATTGTAGACATAACTTTGCTAGTCATCGGTTGAATAACTTCTTCATAAATGGCATGTTATAAGTATCTGTATCCATTACACTTATACCGTAAAAAGCTGTCATAGAATCATGCCTAAATACAGCGCTGCTGAATTTATGCAAGGTAAAAAAGGCCTCTTTTTGTCCATAAATAAACATAAATATATTATATTAACTATCTTGATGCAAAAGGGGATATGTGTTGTAGGAGTCAAAAAACGCAATGCGCACACAGCATAAGTCTCACATTGTTTATTAGCACACTGTTGATACAACGATTTGCTGTGACATTCACTGGACCATAGCGGCATGTAATTACTGACTGAAATATACACGTGTTCATCGAGACGTGACCTTGATTACCGCCGGCGCCGCCATTGGCTAATGACATAATAGCCCACCATTACACAAGTGAAAAACGCTTAAGACGCGTACATAGAGTTATCGTTATTATAAGCATAAGAACCTGTAGAGGGGGGGGGGGGGGGGGACTAACGCTATTAATAGACAAGGCTTACCAAAACAGGTATATGTGTGTTCAGAACATTTTTTGGATGACAAACCATCCGAGAGAAACCAATATCCGAAATTAAAATTAGGTTACGATAAATGTGAGAGAGAGAGAGAGAGAGAGAGAGAGAGAGAGAGAGAGAGAGAGAGAGAGAGAGAGAGAGAGAGAGAAGGGATGGAGGGAGGGGAGGGGAGGGGGTGGAGGGGAGATGGAGGGAGAGAGGGAGCGAGGGAGGGAGGGATGGAGAGAGCGAGAGGGAGAGAGAGGGCGGGAGAGAGAGGGAGGGAGCGAGAGAGGGAGGGATAGGGAGAGAGAGAGAGAAGGGAGAGAGAGGGGGTGTGGGGGAGAGGGAGGCAGGGAGTTGAGGTGGGAGAGGGAGGGAGGGAGGGGCTTGGGGTGTGAGGGAGGGAGGGAGGGAAAGCAAGTAGGAGATTGGATGTGTAGTACTGAGTAGCACGGCACCAGTCACATCACTGACACATTTTGATGACATTCTCATCGTGTGCTCGGCACTTATAAATCTTAAGGCTGATCTAATACGTGATGTGCTTGCTGATTGACTATAGATACGGATAAAATAACTATGGGCGGGTGTACGAATCATGTATGAAACTACGCCCCCTCCACCCACCTCAACCCCCACCCCCACCACACACCCACCTCTCCCACACTGGCTGGCCTGGCGTTATATATATATATATATATATATATATATATATATATATATATATATATATATATATATATATATATATATATATATATATTGATATTCAGCAACATTGATGTTGTAACAGTCTCTACGCGCGCCATACAGTGAAGGCTAGTGGTGGCTACTGTATACAACGGTACGTGAGGCGTGATGCTACGCTTCGCTTCGTTTTCACGCGTGTAATGTCGGAGTGGCTATAACTGCCACCTAACGGCAGTAAGCGAAACTAACGGGGATAACTGAAAAAACCTGTGTATAAATACAAAAATTAAGTCTAAGTTTTACAGAGCAAATTAACTGAAGTACAATTCACGACCACCTCAATGATGAACGACTTACAGATTTTGAGATACAAGCCTACTTCTGTATGAACATAGTTCAGCCATATTAACATGCGTACACACACACACACACACACACACACATTTGATGTACACACGCACGGTCTGACGCCCCATACACTGGGTCAATGAAGCAGGGGAGACAACTTATACATGTTGTTAACGATCACAACCTGTTTGATTCTAAATGTTATTTAGACGTAAAACAGAGGATAATTACGTTTACACTATGCCGTTTATGTCACACGCCATTAAACCATAAAGCTAGCTTCTATTTATAACACCTATATAGCGCTAGCATACCGTTTTGTAGACGATTCTGGATTAGAAAACGCAAACTGCTTTAGCAAGGAACCACGTTTACGATCACGTTACAATGTCCTTGAGTAATCTGTCTACAACTACAATCTTTTGAGTGTTACCAACCAGAGTTATCTCCCATACACCGTACAGAAACGATAAATAACAAAACGTCCAAAATACCAAAATTATCAGGTGTTACAGAATAATACATGGCCGTTACATGTGTAATACAATGCACAGGCTCTAAGTCTAGGAAAGCCCAGTAATCAAAATTGCATCCTATGTAACACTTATCCTACGGAGCACAATTAGTCCTTTACACTCTAATAAGCCTTATTTCTACTTGGCAAATCTAACTACATGTAATATACTAACAGGTGTAATTTTGACGCCATTTATACCATATATTGGCAGGCATAAGCTTACAAACAAAGATGTTGTAGAAGATACACTTTCTAAAAAGGTCACCTAGTGAGTAGAGGGTAAGGATGTGTCATTGGATGGCCATCAAAACGGTATCTCTTGTATTTGGCTTTGTTGGTAATATGTAATTTCACATTTAGACAGTCAAAGGTGGGGAAAACTCATATCAAGTCTGCGTGCGTGCGTGTGTGTGTTGGGGGCTCTAGCCTCTCTTCATATGCCTATGATTTAATATCAGCATCTATGATATCTATGAGTCTTTCTATTGAGTATTCATACCAAAATCAGTATCATTCAACTGGCATACGATATGTTGTGACTGCAGTCTGACTATTAAGCAGTTTGAATACGGTTATCCTTGACATTTGGCAATCTGTGATCTATTTCCTGTCTTCTGTTTGGTACGCCAGGATTATCCATACATCTATTTATCTACTTTGACTGTTGAGTGCGGACTCTGACCTCCCTATCGGTATCGCTTTCAAATCGCCGATCATTGGTTAATGATAATTATTTGCTAAAATCAATTCTAGCCTACCTTTTTCACGATCAGTGAATAAGGTCCTAACTGATCCTGCAGATGGTTATCTAGGCTGTAATGTTGAAGCCTGAGTAAGTCATAATTTTCTATTATTCGCCTATTTTTGTTATCAAATTAAATTGCAAGATAGTATCGTCATTCATTGTCAATTTAATAATAAATAAGATCGGCTTAATAAATGAAGATCTGTGTACACGATCCAATCTAAATTAGTCTATATTAACCTAATCTACATATATTCCCGGGTCTGTTTATTTTAAAAATCATATAGGCCTAGCCATTGTATGGCGTCTCAATTTCAAGACAATTAGTTTGGACAGAATTTATTTTGTTCAAAGGAAGCACAATAAGACATGGGTCTTATACACATATCTCCCATACACATATAAATGCTATACAATAATTGCATCAAGATGGGGTATAATGGGTATAATAAAGCATAGTTATATAATTAATCGATCATCTAAACAAGTACTGATTACAATTTTATATATATATATGAGAGAGAGATAGATAGAGAGAGAGAGAGAGAGAGAGAGAGAGAGAGAGAGAGAGAGAGAGAGAGAGAGACAGACAGACAGACAGACAGACAGACAGACAGACAGACAGACAGACAGACAGACAGACAGACAGACAGACAGACAGACAGAGAGAGAGAGAGAGAGAGAGAGAGAGAGAGAGAGAGAGAGAGAGAGAGAGAGAGAGAGAGAGAGAGAGAGAGAGAGAGTCCGTCGGGAACTTTAAAAGTAATTCAGTTGTATGAATTGTATGTCTTTACCATTTAATAAACATCCTGTTGAATATTTCAATAGGCAATAGCATCCCAAGTCAAAAATATTCAACAAATAGGGTAAATATGGGGTATATCACCTGGACACGATATAACTTATGTCCGTTTTTTATATTTTAAGTAATACACTAAAACCATAACTTTGCGAAGCAACAATTAGACATTTTGTATTGTTATAATATGCAAAGCGTTATTTTATTCACATCGACTCACTTTTTCGGAAAAGGGCCCAGAGTGAAGTCGCAAAATTTGGGTTTATATCGCTCAGATCAGTCTTGATTCGCGCACTATCACATGGTAATATCATATCATAATTTATGATACTTACCGGTTATGTAATGACTTTTTAGAGTTAGAAATAAATAACGCCAATATTTTTCTATGATACAATAATATTTTTATTATTATATTCACAGGATAACACTTTGAGTGAGACTAAAGTTAAACAATATAAAGCTATACTTACTTAACTCTGCGGTATTTTTATAAATGCTGCTTGGCTACGTACAATTTATTGGACAACCTGTAGATCGCTAACTATGCGCAGTGGGTCGTTGGTAGAGGTCATTCTTATATCTAGCTAAATATGAAACACGCCAAATATTTAGATACCAAAACCACTATTATAATATAGTTAACAGGGTGATAACTAGATCGATAAACTGTAATAGATAAAATTGCTGTCTGGGTCAGACTACTTACATGTAGGAATCAGTAGGTGTGCTAAATAGGTAGGGATAACTTATGTACGAGTATATGATGGGCAAAATTAGACGTGGTTTGAATTCGATTCTGACAACGTACATTCAAAATAAAATCCAAAGTAATTAAAGGTGCATATTCACAGCAAAATGACTGAAAATCAAAATTTTTAATTGTATACTTTTAGAGGCTTAAAATGTGGGTTTAGATAGAATGCAACGAAATAAATCTAAACATATGATGATTTCATTATGTATAAATTAATATAATTTTTTAAGTTGTGAATTTGAATTAGCGACTCGTACCTCTATTTTAAAATCACGAAATTTATTTATGCGAAATGAAATCATCGTACGTTAAGATTTATTTCGTTTCATTCCATCGAGGCACACAATTTAAGGCTCTAAATGTATTCAATTTTAACATATTTATTTTCAAGCATTTTGGTGTGAATATTATTAGAGTTGCATATTACAGTAATTCAATTGGGAAGGCCGGAATAGGCATTGCCTAGTTGACGATGCACCTACATAGAAGGACAAAGTATGCTTTTGCGTGAAAATCTGAGAACAGTCAATTTTGAAAATCTAAATATTTAAAATAAATTTTATCCGCATACAATTTGTATTTTTATTTTGCTACACGGTACAGGAACAAAATTTATAGAAATGTCACAAGTAAAGCGTCTTACTAAATGATTTATTGAGCTTTCAGCGCCAATCGGGGTCCAAAGTTGTCACTTAAGTCACCCTATTATCCTATACACAGGATGCTGTCCAAATAAATATAACTACAACAGTTTTACAGAATGGACCAGCGTTGCAAAATAAGAAAGCAAAATATGTCATAAGACTTTAATTTGGTTAATTGAAATGAATTTTTAATTAAAGTAAATAAAATGCAAAAAATATTCATCATATAATATGATGTCTCTCCATAACCATAGGCAATAGAGTCAATGGCGTTCTCCTATCTTGAAGCGATAGCCCAGCCATTATATACACTAAATGTACGAGATACTCGGATAGATGAAAATTCACATACTTACAAATATATCTTTAGTAACGTAAGTGACATTTGGTAACATAAGTGACTGTTGGTAACATAAGTGACCAATATTTGTAACAGAAATGTATTTTGACCGCTTTGTCTATAGCAGAGATTGGACAAACAACCAAGGCAGATAGTCAAGCGTTAGCGCTAAACATACTAAACATATGGCGAGATAATGATTAATGATTTGTCACATGTGTACATATCTTCTCCGCTATATGAGGTATGCAGATTGTTTGCTCATAGTGTAAAAATATGGCACTCAATTCAGGCCTCTGTGGGTGGATCAAAGCAAGGCTCGTCATATCGTAAACAGTTATAGACTTGATCTTGTTTTACCGTCTTCTTTCTAGTAGCGCTACGTAGGTTTTGTTTAGAATAACCTTTGCTGGTTGCAACATCTTCTGGTGTCAATCGTTTCGTCATTAACGTTGCTACGTTAGACTGGTAATTACTTGGTGCTGGTGGAGATGCAACATCTACCGCGGCAATGCTCTTCGCAATAGCAAGGCATGGTATATCTGTCGCCATTGCTACGGAAGGGTGGCCTGCGGAAACCTGTACGATTTTAGGTTGAAACACTGACAACCAATTCTTGAGCAAAATCAACATAAATCTCTTTAACTAACAGCATTTCTCAGTCTAGAGTTAACCTGCGCCACATCAGCGAACGATTACAAGATATTGCTATTCAACAGGCAGACTCCCTAGCAGATGAATCACTGCCACGGATGACTGTTACAAAATGTTTCAGGTAGTTCGAGCACTGAGAGTTAACCCACTATACACATCCATAACTCTGAAAGACACTTTATCAGGGCTGACCAGGGCAAAGCCGAGGTAATTCGCGGAGAGTTCGAGAAAACAGTTCATTGATTACGATGATATGATGATCCCGTGCACCCATTTTCAGGACCCCCCCCCCCCCCGCCATTACTAACAGCAATTAAAGGCACGCAAAGCCCTGGAAATGGACGTACATACGGACCTGTTCGCATGAGCAATGGCCTATTCAAATACGCAAGTAACATCATCTCACACTCCGATCACGCAACTAATCAAATCAGCTGTTATGCACCACCTTCCCATCGATACTGTAGGCCAAGGCACCCTTATCAAATTACCTACGCCCAAGAAGTTACCTGCCCAACCCCCAATCGACCAATCTGTGACCCATTGTGCTCCTCAACAGCATGCGGAAAATCCTATCCAATGTTACTCTATGTCGCATCCCAGACTAGATCGATGACTTCACCGGATCCAGTCAAAGTGGCCTTAAACGTGGACGCAGATGCGCAGACATTGTATGGGCTCAACACATGCTTGTGTCAGTTGTCATGTCCAAACACTGGAATTTCCACAAAATTGGCATTGGCATGTTACGAGCCTTCGACTTGATTAAATGTTCAAAGATCCTAGTTGTACTGCGCCAGGCTAGTTGCAATGAAGATGAGCTACGACTAGTGAGACGCCTACTTGCAGACACCAAGCTGAGAGTCAAGTCAGTGAGGTCTGTAGAGTTTAAGACATCAATCGTCTCACCAAAGGGAGATGGTCTATCTCCAGTGCTTTTTACCTGATACCTTGGTGTTGCATTGAAATCCGTGCGGGAAAATTGCACAAGACCAAAGCCCCAGTGTCCATAGTGGGTATGCCACTAGGGATGGAATATGCCGACGATGTGGACTTCATAGACGAGGAAAAGAAACCCCTTGACGAATTCTCCGAATAGTTGCAAGCAAACCAAAAATTGAGAATCTCTTTATAAATGAATCCAAAACAGAGTTCACCCACATATACCTATCTACAAAGCATGAAACTAAAGAAAGTGAAGATCCACTTCGTGGCGTCCTGGGACATGGGAAACATAGCTTTCTAGTCCTTCTGGACGCTATAGATCCATAGATCAAATACGCCTTTGATAAAAAGACACAACGCAACCTGCATATACTTGATGCTGTATAACGTAACAGCTGGGCAGCTCCAAATGCAGTGCTAGGCAAACTCGATGTCTGCCACTGCAAACACCATTACTGGACACCGATGGCCAGACAGCATAATTTCCAATGATGCACTATATGAGATATGTAATAAATCGCCGGCGTCCGTAAAGGTCGCCCAGTAAAGATAGTCCATGTTTGGCCATGTGCTAAGGATTCCAGACGATACACCAGCACAGAGAGCCTTTGAATTCGCCATACTGGGAGCCTGCAACTTTAAAGCCAGATGACGCCATTGCATAAATTAGTTAAGCGTACTACGAGGTGACCTCAAGAAAGCAGGACTCGGTACACTCAAATCAAGAATGGACCCGAGGAAGCTAAAAGTCTTAGCTCAGCACAAGGCACAGTGGTAAAAAGCGAAGAAGGTATGATTGCAGCTGTAAGATGTTCCTACTACTACATACGCAGAATACAGTAATCATACATAGAGATAACCTGGTGAATTTGCATCGTTCCACGAATTGGTAGTAGTTTTGCAGACACATACTTATCAATAATGTTAATTTCTAATCATTAACAAAGAAAAGTTTACTTGATGTGGTTTTTGAAAGTTCGCGAAAGATTGTTGCCGCTCTAGACTGTTCCAGGACCGAGGGTAGCGACATCTGGACCCCCTTTCAGCTGGCCTGACCAAGCGGTGTCTTTTTATGTTATGTGTATATTATAAAGGGTTGACCTAGTATCTGTACTAGAAGCATCGTGGTAATGTCACATAAGTTACCGTTTTCCCACTTAGGTTACTCCGCAGAAAGTAACTTAGGTGACAGTAACTTAGGTGCCGAAATCTTCTTCATTGCGTATTTTGAAACAAACTATAACAAATACACAGATAATTCTGTGAATAAGGTGGTCATACATATGAGCTATTTTACAAGCAATACTAATTTTATCCTGAAAAATAAAACTACCACGTAAATTATCAGTTACAATAAATGTACGGTACGCGGTGCATAGGATTGGGCCTAAAAAAGATATAAATGCCACATTCTTCTAAACGAATTGCAAGTGGATCGATCGGCTGCTCACGCATAGTGATGTGCCAAAAGGGGCATCACCCATATGTTCAGGATGCCGGGCAGACAACTCTGTGGTAACGTAAGTGACTTCAAAGTTTGGGACAAGATAATATGATGCTCGTACTAGTATCACACGTTGATTTATTTGCAAAAGACAAATATATAAATATTAAAGAAACAGGCCATATTAAAATACCAAGATATTGTTTTATAGAAGTTTGACTGAATTGTGAAAATACGAGTCTGGATGTTCTATTGGGACGGTAACATTTCGTTTACATGAACTAATAAAGTGATGAAATTTAGTAAAAACTAGCTTACCATGGTTAAATTGATGTATTTATCATTTTAGGAGCGGATGTTAAGTCTTAAATAAAATGTGGAGATACATTATGCAATGGACATAAAAATGACCATTCCCAGATTTTCACCCTTATAAGAAGAGAGCACGAGCTGACACGTGATAATACATATAAAGATCATTTGACAGCTGCCATATGAATGATACATAGTGGCACGAACACATACAATCAGGGCAGTACATACAAAATAGAAACAAACAATTTTCATTAACTTGGGCACGAGATGGTAATCGAAGTGAGAATGGAAGGGGGCTCATCATGGATGCCAGCTTGCGTAAGTGAGTGCGTGCGTGCATACGTGCGCACGCACGTGCGTGCGTGTGTACATGCATACATGCCTGCTAGTATGCCCGCGTTTGTGTCTGTGTGTTTTGATCCAGTGTTAAGTTTGTCATGCTTGTTCTGATGTTGACTGTAGGCCTACTCTAGATCAGTGGGACTTACTGGCTTACAGGTGCTGTTTACTGCTGGAGTCTGGATACTAGCAGATACACCATCAGCGTTCATCAAGCTTTTTTTTGTTTCATTGAGGTCTCTGGCCACCAGAATCTTGAGAGCGTCCAGTGTTGTTCTTTCTTTGTCGTTTCCTAGTTGTCAGTGAGGGCAAGAGGGTATTGTAAAAACTTGGGCTGAGCATCGCTAGAAATGGGATGGAAGTTGTTAGTGTAGAGCAGCTCAGATGAACCCGCGCTCGGCACATACGTCACATGTTAGCGCTTTTTTGGTTGTTCTTAACTTGTTTCCAACAAGTTTGACAAGGGAGGTAATAGCTAGTTATAGTGTAGGTGTAATGGAAATGTGGACAGGGACTATGGGAAGGAGCTATGGAGGAACAGAAGATTTAGAGATGATGAGGAGGAGCTAACGGAACTTGGACCCACGGAACCAAATTAGAGATTAACCCTTTCATGACGAAACCGGCCTCTGCAGTGATCTTGAGGAATGTCCATTTGCTGGCAAAGTGAACTCTTTTTGAAAATTTACCACTGGAATGACTGGCTCGGTAACCGAGCCAGCCATTCCAGTAGTAAATTTTCAAAAATTAGTCGTCAATTGGCCTGCAAACGGACATTCTATAAGCAAATATTTAGATTTTTTTTACAAAATTTAGTCATTAAATGGTTAACCAGGGGTGGGGTAGGGGGTGGGGTGGGGCAGAAGTTGTTAGTGTAGAGCATCTCGGATGAAAACACTCGGCACATATGTCACATGATGGTGCTTTTAGGTTGTTCCTAACCTCTTTCCAACAAGTTGACAATGGACGGTAATAGTCATGGTGGAGGTTTAATGGAAATATGGACATGGACTTTGGGAAGGAGCTATGGAGGAAAAAGGGATTTAGAGATGAAGAGGAGCTAACGGAACTTGTACCAACGGAACCAAATTAGAGATTAACCCTTTCATGACGAAACCGGCCGAAACCGGCCTCTGCAGTGATCTTGAGGAATGTCCATTTGCTGGCAAAGTGAACTCTTTTTGAAAATTTACCACTGGAATGACTGGCTCGGTTACCGAGCCAGCCATTCCAGTAGTAGATTTTTTTTAAATAGTCGTCAATTGGCCTGCAAACGGACATTCTATAAGCAAATATTTTGATTTTTTTTTTGACAAAATTTAGTCATTAAAGGGTTAACCAGGGATGGGGTAGGGGGTGGGTGGGGCAGAAGTTGTTAGTGTAGAGCATCTCGGATGAAAACACTCGGCACATATGTCACATGATGGTGCTTTTAGGTTGTTCCTAACCTCTTTCCAACAAGTTGACAATGGACGGTAATAGTCATGGTGGAGGTTTAATGGAAATATGGACATGGACTATGGGAAGGAGCTATGGAGGAAAAGGGGATTTAGAGATGAAGAGGAGCTAACGGAACTTGGATCAAGCCAAATTAGAGATTAACCAACAAGCCGACAAGCAAATCTCTGTTTACATATTAATTGTCAGCAACTAACGTGTACATTGGTCTTACATTGGACTGATGTAGTATTGTTTGACTTTTGTCACGAAAGGTTAGGTGGTGTGGGTAATCAAATCACATCTTCGACAGCAGACACATTCTTATTCTTATGAAGTGCTGTGCATTCTTGTGAGCAGTGCAATTGCAATGTTGGAAGAAAAGAAAGCTTTTTCGAAATAGCATAAGAAAATTGTCTGTCTGTCGGTCGGTCGGTCGGTCGGTCGGTCGGTCGGTCGGTCGGTCGGTCGGTCGGTCGGTCGGTCGGTCGGTCGGTCGGTCGGTCGGTCGGTCGGTCGGTCGGTCGGTCGGTCGGGCTGGCTGTCTGTCTGTCTGTCTGTGTCCGTACCTGTATCTCAAAAGCGGCTGATCCAATTCGGCTCAAATTTTAACACAACGGAGTAACTTGCGGTACAAGAGGATTGCCAGACGTTGGTTGTAATCCGGATAAGAAAATCTGGATCTGGATCGGATCAAATTCTGGATTCGTGGATTTCTCGAAAACTGCTCAAATTTTAAAACATTTAAGGGTGGAACACTACATTAGGATTCCACAACCTTGGCGTGATCCAGAAAGATCCCCCAAATCCGGAAAATCTTAAAATAGATCCGGGAAATCAGAAAGTTTTACAATTTGGCAAAATGGGAAGGCGACGGTCTGCAATCTATGATTGCTCATGCTTGTTTATTTGTTTGCTTGTTTATTTGTCTATAAAACACACACTTCAAGCAATGTGATTGTTTTTCTAATTAATAGTTTGCAGTCTTAACTATTCAAATATCACAAACCTAAGAGATGGTGTAATACACTGGCAATACTGCACGCATGCGGATTACAAGCACTACGCATACACTGCGCGCGGGACCGCGCGCGCACACTCAATAAAATCGGTACTACTTGTAGCTTAAATAAATCTTTAATGCGGATTAATATTCCATCCAACGTGTCTCCATTCTCGTGAGCATCATGGATTGGGACTGACTCGTGAGTGTTCAGACGTGTCTAGTCCTTAACACCGAACTTGTAGATAATTGTCTCGTCATATGCAGTCCTTAACACCGAACTTGTAGATAATTGTCTCGTCATATGCCTGGTTAGGACGCAGAATACTGTCAGGAAAGTGTGCCTGTAAACGAAATAGGTTAAGCATTGCTTATTGAATATTTTAAAATTATATCAAAGTCTAGGTTATTCCAATTTTAATGGGATATATATTTAATTGATTACAATTGGCCTACATTTCTGAATATGTTTTGTGATTATTAGTTATAGGCCTACAAGTGTTTTGCGGGGTGTACTGTACTTTATGCTCTTGGAAGCAATCTTGAGACATGTTCACACGCGTCAAAGTGTGGTTGGGTGGGGGGGGGGGGGGGGGCACGCACCACATTTAATTTCGTGGGTTTTTTTTAGCAGTTGGGGTTATAATGGGCTTATTACATAGTGACACTTACATGATTGACAGCGTCTGCGTAATTTTGTGCTTCAAAACAGAATGCCGAAAAACAAGTATAGATCTTTCCACCTTTACCCTTGGTACCACCGAGGAATTCAGATGTGTAGAAATGAAGAGCTGGATGCGTGGTATACACCTCTATATAACGGCCACTTGGAGGGTGATCCATCCTGGAACGGAAATATAAAATACCATCTCTTCACCGTTCATGCTACCGCCAAAGATTCCTAGTTAGAGAACTGGATGGAGCCGCCTTGCATCACCACTGCCCACACAATCCACATTGTAGATTATTGCAATAGTGTAATTGCCGTGTGCGGGTACGTAATATATTATCCGACAATACGGTTCATGATGATGCAAATATTTCCGGCAAGAAGACGTTGTTCCGCGTAACTGTCTGTTTGTTATTTTTGCATTCTAATATAGAGACATGGTGTTACAAAAATTGACGGATGGAAATTAATGTAGGCAAGTGAAACAGCTTATCAGTCATAAATTGTAGGAACCCAATCCAGACAGACTATCAACTGCATGGTCACACCTTTGAACCTGTGAGTGGTGCCAAATAGGCTATCTAGGGCCTAGGCCTGATTTTATCATATGACATAAAGTGTAAGAAACATTTTTGACAAAACCTGCGTTTAATTGCAACGTAGATGAAACCACCTAGAATCTGTTGAGTAGGTGATATATAAAATATCTAATAAAATCGTTTGAGTGGAACATGTTGAATTCAAGATGGCTGTCAAGATGGCTGCCAATCGAGTATAATATGGCATATATCTCGAGAACGGTTCATTTCAGACCACATAAATGTACTATGAGTAGATAGAAACATGTCCACAATCTACTGAAATAATGTCTTCTGTACCCCCAGCACCACTCTATGACGTCAGAAACCAAGTTGACACTGAAATTCGAGGTTCATGCAAACCATTTCTACATTCACTGACAGGCTATACTAAATGCGAGTGACACCTCAAAACGTTCCTTGTATATGGGCATCTATACGATTCCCATATGACGCGGGGCCAACCTCTGGACAAACATATAAAACATGTCCTAAATTGATCTTTACTAACAGAATTTATGTTGGTATATTTTCCTCAGTTGCGTGTGTAAGGTGGTGAAAATAATAAATATATTCAAGTACTGATTTTTGCGTTTATTGGGCATGGTGAATTTAGTTTTGCAATGTCAGTATACATCCGTATGTACAATCTACTTTGTATATGACCAACAGCAAAGCTATGCACATTTTCAACATCGCTATCCTTCGAAATAAAGATAAATACATATAGTCATTACATATTTATTATAATAATTTGATTATTAGTAATCAAATTTACAGACTGCTTGACAACATCCGATGTTTAATTTTCTAGTGGTTAAAATAATGGCATACGTATGACAATTTATCAATCGTTCACGGTACGAGAGATTCCTTCCAATATACTAGGTATTACAATGTGAGCTAGAAGACACTTACTGAAGTAACTGTAAATCTGCGATATCTGGTCATTAAGGAATAGTATAAGGCCTCTGATTATATAACCATTGAACATGTCTTGTGTTGATCCGATAAAAAGTATAGGTGTAGTCGCAAATCAAAGATCCATAGTTGGAATTCCCATAGGTTTACATTTGGTATGGGAACGCTGATTTCTCGAAAACTGTTGTTGACAACTAAAAGGTCACCTTGACCCTAAAGAATAAAACAAGATGTCTTTTGAAAACGCTCTTTGAAGTTGTATGATGAAAGGGAGGTTACTTATGTCAAATATGCAAATTAGAAATTTTGACACGTGAATGACCTTGACCTTAGGGGAGATATGTTTTAGACCTGACCAGGTTTGAAGAGAATCGGAATAAAAATCTAGGAGAAAACACAGTTCAAATATTGCTCCCATAGTTTTACTATGGGAATGTGTGGGACGGAAAAATTAATTTCGAGAAAGGTATTGGATTGCGCCTCTTCAAAATTGATATGAAATCAGGTCTATGGAGGAGCTATAAGATCGCCAAATTTCAAGTCGATCGGAGGAAAATAAATATTGGTGGCCAAATTTTAATAACAAAATTTCCACATTTTTTTTACTGATATTTTTTACCAAAATGTGCACGTGGCGGCCATTTTGGAAAACTAATTTGTGCCCAAAAAAATTTGTCACCATTTTCCATCCAGAGTTCATTTCGGCCAAAAACGAAAACTGGTGTTTTGGTCCAAACTGTGCCACCTGGTGGCCATTCTGAAAAGATTTAAAAAAAAAAAAAACCCATCCCAAATGGTAACATCCTAACCAAGTATGGTAGTTATCCTATCAAACCTCGGAGTAGTCGCAGTTCAAAAATCCATCCTGAAAATCCCCATTCATTCCCTATATGGTCATATTCAATGCAATGATGATCAAAGGTCAAGGTCAACCTTTAGGTGGGCAGATATATTGAGGTCCCCAAGAGTAATATTCTGACCAAGTATGGTAGCGATTTAATCAAAATTTCAGGTATAGTTGCATTTCAAAGAGCAATAGTTAAAATCGCCATACATTTCCCATGGGACCTTTTTGCCCATGGAAAAGTGGGTAGCTCGAAACATCTTGGGAAGATCTGAAATAAAAGCAGACACACGATTCGAGACGGGGTAGCAGATATTGACGAAGTTTGGAGTTGATGGGATGAAAATTCCAGGAGGAGATGCGTGCCAAACCTTTTAACCTAGAATAAAAAGGAAGAAAGATCCTGAGTGATTTTAATAATCTGCGATAGCAGATTACTTATTATAACTGGTCTCAAAGGCTGGTTACTTGTCCAGGTGGATTATGTATCAGTTCATTTTCTAAAAAACAATGACACATAAATCATATTTTCAAGTATATTTTATTAATCATGACCTATTTCACGAACGTTTGCCTCACAATTATCAAGTTCATTCATGCAGTCTTCGTTACAATTGCAAAGGCATTGTTCTGTACATGCTATGTCATTCCTTGAAAAACTCCATCCACTCAACTCCCACGACATACACGCAAGAGCGCGTCTAACATTTTAGTAGCAGAGGACCGTCAAAAAATTTCGGTCTCAATTCATCACCAACCCATTGCCAAACACTTTCATCTGGTGAGGGTGTATTTGGCTTAATAATGTAAGACAGTATCCAAAATCCAGTTTTGAAAACATGCCCGCTTACCATGCTGTGGGAAGTTCGGAAGGAGGAAGTTTATGAAGTAGCATATCTTTATTTCCAAGTTTATGTCGCAAAACATTAAAGTCAATATGGCCTCCTCGTATAGCTCTTTTGGATCATAGAGAGCTGCAACAAACTTCATGGTCTCATTTATTGCCTGATCTCTTTCCCAGTGCATCAAGTGATAGAAGAGAATCTTTCTTTAGAAATCTTTCCATTGCTGACCAAACCTTCTTTTTGCCGAAGCCACAGAATGATGATACCATGTCACACCCGGCTAAAGTATGCAACGCTGGAAGAATTTGTGGAATTATGGGATTTACGACTTCGCACAGGCATAAACCTTCCCATTTCAACATAAAGAAATTGGGTGTTCTGTAACTTTGAGAAGTAATGCGATAGACAGAATAAGGACATCGGTTTCAGAGAACTTTATTATTATGTTCCATTCAACATTTGCTGCAGCAAACATATGTGTATCTGCCTCTTCACGTGAGCAGAAGGGATCTGTCGTTGGTGTTGCTCCACCAGCAGATACACAACTCTGTTTTCATCCCATCGCAAAGGCCACCAGCATGGATGAAATTTTAATTTCCGTTTCTCCGAGATCTAACAATACTTACCATTATATTGCTCTTTGATAATACAAGCTAGCTAGCTAGCTGTTCTAGGAATCTAGATTTCGAAAGCTTTACCGGCTCCTGGAATCCGTGAAAGAGGACTCACAGTGCCATTGTGCAACAGCCATGATGTCCTCTAACGGAGCACCATTGTAATGGGCGTCGAGGCGGCTATTCCTCTAACTTCATGAGCCCTAGCACATTGCACCTGGTGCCCAGTCGCAATCTCGTGGGTAGTCTGAATGCATTCGACTACCCAACGAGAGATAGAATCCATGGATGCGGCGCCATATGGCTTCTTATGGCAGATCCACAGATGTCTATCATTTGACCATAAAGAGTCCGTCCATTTTTTGTACTCAGTCAAAGCAGGGACTGGACACCAGACACTGGCATCACGATAAAACCTAGTTAGCTTTGGTATAATGGTCGGTTTGCCGGGATATTTCAAAGATTGATTCTTTGACATAAACTCTGCTCTTGGCAGTAGTCGCAGACCCTCTCCGGAGACAATAAATCTGTCCCTCTCTGCTGAAAGCACATGGATCTCACTGCGCCTTCTTGCTGAGAAAGCTGCCAATAGAAAACCCGCCTTTAGACTCAAATGTGTTAGAATAGCCGAGCCCAAATGTTCGAAAGGGTGCTTGGCTAGTACATTAAGCACCAAAGATAGACTCCAGGCTGGAATAACCACCGGTTGTCTCGGTCGGAGATTGCTCATTCCCTTCACCATCACATTCAACTGGGCCACCTCTGGACTATCCCTGTTGGCTAGACATGGGATAACTGATGCCAAAGCTGACTTGTATCCAGCAATTGTGACAGGAGCCAGTCCTGAAAAGAACAGCTCACAGAGAAAGTCTGTTATTTGCTGAATAGTGGATTGAAAGGTATCAATACCTTTTCCTTCACACCACTCTGCAAATTTGATAACCTTGTGGTTATATGACTTGAAGGTTGACCTCCTTCTCACGGCTGTGATGAATCTCGCAGCCTATTGAGAAAAGCATTCCAACATGGAACTTGTTTAATAACATCGTCGCAGTCAATTCGTGTAGGAAGCGACCCGTGGCCTGGGAGAATATGTTTGGAATCTCGGGCAGCTGCACTGGATTGTCCACCAGCAGATCCAGAAGAGCCGTCAACCACGCCCTGTTGGGCGAAAATGGCGCTATTAGCAGGACCATGCACTGTTCCTCACTGATCTTCACCAAAGCATTCGGCAGAAGAATGGTGGGTGGATACACGTAAGCATGTATCCCTCTCCTGCTTATCGCCAGAGCATCTGTATCAACGGCATTTGGATCTGGAATCGGCCAGACATAAGTCGTGAAGTGAGCATTTTCCTTTGTGGTGAACACGTCCACGTTGGGTTTGCCCCAATGCTCGAAGATCCTTTGAAGAACTGGAGGGTTGAGAGACCATTCTGTCGGCAGAATCATCTGTCTGCGAGACAAAGCATCCGGCAGAATGTTCAATCATCCAGGAATGTGAGCTGCTTTCAAAACAACTGAGTAATTCCTGCACCATTGAATCAAGTGCTACACCTTCATACACAGTGTGGGTGACTTGGTCCCACCTTGGCGATTTATGTATGATACTACTGCCGAATTATCCAACCGTATCAATATCACCTTGCCCCTGACTTTGGAAGAAACTTTTCCAATGCCAGTTCCACTGCCATCATTTCCAACAGATTGATATGCAGCTGACTCTCCTGGAGAGTCCATGTGCCCGAAACCTTCTTTTCTCCCAGGCAGGCCCCCACCCCTCCAGCGATGCATCCGTGTACATGGACAGCTGGAGGCGGGGTAGGTGCAGTGAAACTCCTACTAGGAGATTCTGACGCTTCTTCCACCATGCAAGATGCGACATTATTGGCTCCAAAACTGGTACCAGCTTTGACAGGGGTTCTGTTCTCTGTTTCTACAGAGACATCAGATACAACTGGATAGGTCTTCGCATCAGAGCAGCGTACGGGATTACCTGCTCCATGGAGACCATCATGCCCAGCATCTGAAGAACCTCCTCGCCTGAATGTGGTTTCCCAATCGAAAACTATTGAGGATGGCTAACAGAGACACCACTCTCAGCTTTGACGGGTAAACCCTGTCTTCCTCGAGATTGAATCGCATCCCCAAATAAACGAAGTGTTGAGTGGGTGTCAATTCGGATTTCTCCTCGTTGACTATCCAGCCTAGATCTGAAAGTAACTCCAGAGTCAGAGCAGTATCCACTCTTAACCTGGCTGGCCTGTCCGCCTTGATAAGCCAATCGTCTATGAAGGTGTGACGTGCCACGTTCTCTTTCTGAGAAACGCTGTCACCGCTAAGACCACTCTGGTGCAAACCCTCGGGGCTGTCGACAGGCCGAATGGGAGGACTACAAACTCCCATACCTGATTCTGAAACGCGACTCTCAGAAACCTGTGACAACCCCTGTTCATTGGAATGTGGAAATATGCATCTTTCAGATCGATTGACACACACCACATTCCTTTCCTCAATCCTGCCATTACCGACCTCGGGGTCTCCATCTGAAACCGAGGCGTATGGATAAACCAATTCAATGGCATGAGATTGAATACGGGTCTCCACACACGACCCCCCCCCCCACCCTGTGCTCTTGGGGACAAGGAACATGTTTGAATAGAAGCCTGGAGTGTTCTGGTTTGCTGATTTTATTGCTCCCTTCAGAAGCAAACCTAACACTTCGTTTTGGATGGCTTCTAACTTGTCTGGCTCCCTTGGTACGGGAGTCCAGGCAGGTGCCAAAGACAGGTTTTGTGGTGGAAAATCCCACCACTCTGGCATGACCAGACTGTCTGACGTCCCAACTCGCCAAGCCCCGACGAAATGCATGAGCCCCCCGATCCGCTCCCCACAACCTCTCTTAGCGAGAAAGAGAACCATTTTGGTCTTGGCTTGACTGGTCTAACTGGCACTGCTGTTCCTGTCACACAGGCGCGGTCCAGGCAGATACGAAGGGAGCTACCATACCCTCAGGTATGACCAGCTCCCTTCTTACCGCACTTGGTGGACTTACCCTTGCCCTTCCCCTTGTCATTCCCACATCTCGGGCGATCAGGCGCAACACTGGGGTGGGCAGGAGCCTCCACAACCTTCCTTGCCACCTTCTTAGTCGCAGGCGGCTGCGAAGGCCCAGCAATAGCAGAAGAAGCTGGCTTGGCTTTCACCTTGCTATTGTGCTTCTTCTGTTTCTTTGAGCCCGGTTGTACAGCTAACGGTTTAGCCACAGCCCCTAGTGCGTGCGCCTGTCGCAATAGTTCTAACTGTAGATTAACTGCCAACCGATTCTGTGCTATGTTAGCAGCATCCTCTAAGATGGCCCGCGCTTGGCCACCAAAGATGCTAGGGCCGTTCAGGGGCGTTCCAAGCAAATGCTCCCTGATGGCCGTAGCTGGATGCATATGGTCATGGACCATCTGCCTCCTGGATTTTGTAACTCGCGCTTGCACCCTGGCCAAAGCGTCCATCGACAGCACCATGCCGTCATTGACACAAGACAGCACCACAGGTGACACAGGGTGGCCTGCCCCAGCTTCAGCCAATACTGACTGAAGTAGCCGATAGGAGTAATTAACAGCAATCATTGCTGCCCTCATGCCCTCATCGCATAGGGACAGGACTTCTTCGTGGTGCGCTTGAGATCTGTCCACAAGCGCCGGAGCGGGACCACCCACTCCAGCACTCTGAACCCCAAGCACCCAGCGGTCATCCTCAGTGTCTGCTGGAACGACACCGTATCTGTCATAATCCCCTCTGGGAATACGGCACCTTGCCTGCACCTCCCTGGAGGCCGCAGGGAGCTGGCTCTTGGTTAAGAGTTGCTTGCTATAAATAGCATCCAGCAATTCCTTAAACAATGGACTGGATCCGAGCTGCGGGCAAGACCCCCCGTACTAATCGACGCAACCGATGGACAAGGCATGTCCTTCTCCGCCATCGCCGAAACCACAGATGGGTCCACCGTGGCTAGCCAAGCCTGAGCCTAGGACCAGTAAATCATCCCCATGAATACATCACCCATTGACGTATTCATGGGTCTACCAGCAGCAGTCTCCCGGCTAGGAGCCACCGCTGGTAAGCCAGCAACACCGGTACCGCCGCCACCCCATGAATCTCACTGATCCATGGAGTAGGCCCACACGGAAAACCGTGTGGACCCATAGCGGATATGGAACCGTGGCCATATACAGGCGCCAACGGCACCCATGTGTGGCCGGTGGGCCAGGCGAGATAGGCGTGTACCAAGCCTGGTCAGCAACACCCGTCACCGTGTCGGTTAGTGACAAACCAACCAGCACTGGATGGGTGCTCAGTACTGGTGTGGCCTCAACCACGGACGAAGCAACTGACCTGGATTGCGCCAAGCCAGACAGATGGAGCGCAGTTCCGTCTAGGACGGAATCGAACTCCATGCACTCCACCCACGGCATCTCAGGCCGTAACAGTCTCTCCTCCTCGGCCTCCTCATCTTCAGGCACTGAAGAGTCGTCACCAGATGAGGAATCACTGGAGCCGTCCTGGCGAATGGCTCCCATGCCCGACGAACCGGCCACCGCTACTGGAACACCAGGAGGTGGCCGCAGAGAGACAGTACCCATCAGGCCAGAGCCCGACGGGACCACCAGGGAGCCATACGAGATTGCTCCATCGGTAGCGAGTCCAGAACCCTGTCCAAGGACAGGGTCCGTACCGGACATGGGAAGAGACTGTCCTACAGCCTTAAGAATCAGGGACCACACCAGCGTGGGCAGGACGTTATGCAAGAAGCCTTGCATAGCGTGCCTGAACCACGCTGGAGGTGCCATCTCCGAAACCTCCGACTGCAGACGTGGAGCGCACCCAGGGGCCAAAACGGATGCTCCACAATTTCTTTTCGTACCGCCTGACCCCACGTCAGACCCAGCCAAGTCCTTTTGGGAAAGTAACTCAACCAACACCTCGATTGGCCACACTGAACAAACATTACACCTATTATCAACGTTACAGGAAGAACATCGAAAACAGACATGGTCTTTGTAGACGACTTTCACGAACTTATGACATTCGGAACAAGATGGCGGGGTAGGCTTGGCCTAAAAATAAGCGCAAAACCTAAAATAAGCAAGCGGAACGAAACCGGAATGGAAGGCAGACAAATAATTTTCAAATATTTTGACAATAAATTAAATGTTAATCCACCAGCACCCCAAACCCGCAACGTTACAACAAAGATTGCATAATCTGGCGACAAGAACGATAGCGGACATTAATACACCAGGCAAAATAGTTTCAAAATTTTCTACAGCTTACGTGTATATTCACCTTGAAATTGTGTTTCTGTTAATTCTGGGTTCAAAGTATATAATCCAACTCCAACGCGTGTACAAAGTGAGCAGGGTTGAGCTTGGAAGGGGCGGGGCACAGCTAACGATAGATGCCTCTATTCAGTGGTCTAAAACAATTACTGCATGGCCTCGGGAGCATGGTTGACAATACTTGTGAAAGTCTGGAAGATGAATGCTATACCTGCTCACAGACTTCTTCCCTTTAACACCGGCACAGCAGAATGTGTTATTGTAACCAGTGCCGTTATTGACCGTGGGAATACGATCCACGAGCATGACTGGTTTTCGAAGGTCCATTAGAGTATCTGTAACGTCAGCTATCTCTCCTGAAAACAACCAATAAAAGGCATCTATTGTTTCAATACCCAAGTTCAAGCTCACGTTCACTTTTATTTCATCCAGGCAATACACTAATAGCAATAATGTAATTTTGTCCCATCTGTATCATCTAGTTAGCCCAATGTGCAAAGAATACAGATGATATAACTTACCTTTATGGACCTTTCCAGTTTTAGCTATGCCCCACCTATCTTTAGCTAAGCTCCACCCACACGTCGCCGTGTTGGGATCGATCGATCCCTGAACTGCCTGACTATCGATTTCCAGAAAAATATATAGGTAATCTGTTGAATATTTTGAAACCAATTTGACTGAATGCAGTTACTACCTATGGCAGCACCCTGAACTGGCTGACTATCAATTTCCAGAAAAATATACAGGTAATCTGTTGAATATTTTGAAACCAATTTGACTGAATGCAGTTACTACCTATGGCAGCAACAGCGCCCAGTCAAACTAATTTCAAAATATTCAACATCATCTTTATTAAAGAGTACAGACTTAAAATTCGTACAACAACACTTAGTCCATCACCAATAGGCCTTTCCCATATTAGCGTATTTTAGGAAAATACCTTCCCAGAATGCATTGCTCATACAACTTCTGGGTGGTAACGGCGACAGCCGACGCGCAAACAGCATTACTTTACTATTGGAATCCAATACAACGCACCCGATTAAACGCACAGCAGTTTATATGAAGAACTAATTTCATCATAGTCATACATCATTGGAAAGCTACGCCAATTTCCTATACATTTCTCTATTCATTTTTATAGTTTTGTAATATTTAATACAGTTCATTGTGATTTTAAAATAGCCCCTATTGTTCACTTAATTTAATGAATGTAGGTATAATGGTGAATTTTATATATGCAAATAACTCAGTGAAAATTTTACAAAAGTATAAAAAATAATGCATTAATTGGGTTTTTTAGGAAATCAGTGCGTACCTTATGAATCTTGTGCAAAAGCACCAGAAACAAAACCCGCAGCCATATAGGTGGTGCCTGGAAAAGCCCCAGACTAGCGACCGAAAAGGGTGTCCAAAAAGTTACACACCTAATGGCTGACCACATTACCTGTTCCCCTATTGCACCATGCACCTTTAAAACCATTATCCTAAAGGCCCGGTCTAACGACCATCTGCATATGCAATAAGAGAAATTATTTGTTAAATTATTAATTTGATTTCGTAATACAGTATTGCTTAGACAATTGAATGTGCTTTCCAATGATGTATGACTTAAATAATATAGTGATTTTAGTTTATCATAGGAACGGTTTAAATTGCGGTGTGTTTTAGTGTAATCGTAACTCAATGCGGGTCAGCTGCTTGTTGACGGCGTTACTGGCCAGTAGTTGTGTTCTGAGCGTTGATTTAGGGGAATCCCGGCGCAATGATGTCAATGTGGGAAAGGTGTTTATCTACGTCATTCATGGCGTCATTTATTATGACGACATCTTACGCGCCACGTAGTTGATTATCACGTCATATGATTGATGGATAAACTGGAAAGGTCCATTAAGCGATTACTTTCTTTAAGAATCACTTTCGTCTGATAAGGTGACCATTAACGCTTACGTGACAATATAGTAAACAACCGAATCGTTAGATTATATATAGTCACAAACTCTGAGCAGTCTAAGGCAGCAACTGTACAATATGAGAATAGGTTTGTTACATATATATATTAAAAGCAAATACCTGTTGCCAAGATATGTTCATCCCTAATCAGGTATTTCTCGGCATGTATTGTAATCATGTGATCATCCAAATTCTTTGTCCCCATAACAAACAAAATACAGCTAGCCATACATGTATCATAATAAAGGACTCCACAAAATGAACGATGCAATTCAACAGTGGACATTGTTGTTGTTGTTGTTGTTGTTGTTGTTGTTGTTGTTGTTGTTGTTGTTGTTGTTGTTGTTGTTGTTGTTGTTTAGGCATACTTCTTTCACGGGGAAAAATGTTACGCGTATTTACGGTTTTTTGTGGGTTAATACTAGCTTTTGATCTTCGATTTTTATAAATACGTGGAATCAATAGCCAAGAAGATGCAAATTAGAAATTCAAAAAATATTAAAAACGTAAAAAAGAAATTTGACAGCAGATTTCACTACCGTTTTACGGAAAGCGCCAGAGTAATCGCTTAAGAATATCGCTGTGATTCGTTGCTCCGTAGTATGCATGCTATAAATGATATGTTGTGGCTATGTCAGTAGGCCCTACCCAGTCTCTTTGAAGCGTCCCTATAATATGTCTTTTGAAGTTTTGCAAGCAATATGGATTATAGAACTTGTGGCGCCAATATTTCGTCTGAAATTGCCAAATTGACTAGAGATATTTAAGATTTTTAAAGTTCTTCCAAATGGGAATGTTTCGTATTTAAAATAATTCTTCATTCGGACCGCGCACATGAAAATAGAAAATAACAACAAATATGGCTGACGGGTTGGGAATATCTGTATATAACACAGCATGTAGGAACAATACAACGAGACGATTATATTACCAAAATAAAATATTCCAAAAACTACCAGCGCATATCTTTTTAATTTCAGTAGTCTATTTTTATAGAAAGCAATTCATCAATGCAATGCACCTTTGACTTCATTACGTAGGGATTCTACCAAATCAACGCCCAAAGAGTTTGCTGCCTGGTGAGCTACTATGATAAACAACAATCACATTATTATTGAAGTCATATACCGTTGGAAAGCTCATCCGATTTTCTAAACATTTATGTAGGCCAATATTAGTTTTTTGGAAACCTTTCTCTAAGTTATTTGCATATATAAAGTACATATATAAAATGCTTGGCCATGTGCTAAGGATGTCAGAAGATACACCTGCACAGAGAGCCGTGGAACTTGCCCTACTGGGAGCCAGAAAGTATAAAGCGAAGAGAGGACGTCATTACATAAATACGCTAAGCGTGCTGCGAGGTGACATCAAGAAAGCAGGATTCGTTACGCTCAAATCAAGAATGGACCCGAGGAAGCTAAAGATTTTGGCTGAGGGCAAGACACAGTGGTCAAAAGCTAAGTAGGGCTGGTTGTAGATGTAGGATGTTTCTACTACTACAGCCGCAGAATACAGTAATCATCATCATAAAAAACACTATTGTCTCTAGATTTAGTAAATCAATCGGCCAATTCGGTGTTCAGCATGAAGTGCTACGTCAATCTGGGAAAGGTGTATTAGTCGAAATTATTTCTGAGAAGCAAGAAGAATAGGTCTGTTAAGTCTGACTGCATTATCTGCATACACATGTAGCGGGCCCAATCTAAAATAGAGGCGTGGCGTATACTTTTCTCGATCTCGTATCGAAGGAGATCTCGCGAGATACGAATGGTAGCGGACCCGTAAATCTAGTAGTTTGCTTTTATTACGCTACAATTGGTTGGTTTGTGACGTCATCTATTTGGTACTTACGAACAACATTGTTTATATATATATTGTTGAACATTGTGAAACTAATTTTACGGTTTTCCTATATACGTGTCCTGAATTTTAGACGCTGATTAAGAGATAGCTTGACCCGGAAATGTGTCACCACTTAACAAGCCTATATGCTCCTCTGTCATTCGGTTAATTGTCCTCACCTAAGCGTGCTCTTCCATTGTAGCGACCAGGGCCGTAGCCTGCGTTGGGGGAAGGGTGGGGCAGTTGCCCCCACCCTCTGTGTTTGCAAAGTCTGCTTTTGAAAATACTCATTGCACAGGCTAACCTGGGAGTCAGTATTTCTAACAGTCTACTGATTACATTTTTTTGTCTTTATGTGGAAAGCGGCTTTTTTGCCTTTATATGGCAACCAATGGAATGACTGGCTAGGTTAGTGAGACAATCATTCCAGTGGTAAGTCTTCTAAAATACTTTTCTATTACCATGTAAATGAACAGTTCTCAAGGTCGGTGCAGAATCCGTTTTGACTGGCTTGATCCTTAAGTGTTTAAACCCAATTTTGTTGATGTACAAAGATACTGAGTGTCATAATGAATGTAACAAGAGCATTGTGCGGTATAGGTTACGAATGCACTCTACTGAAATAAGAATGCATGTAGAATGTCAACCGTGACAACTGGTTATCTATGTAACTTACTATAGCAATGCCAATGAGGAGGTCCGTTATTCAAAATTGTATCTCTACTCCAATCTCTGCACTGTACATACTTAGTGTTCATTCAATGATTTCTACCTACATTTTATGCACTTGAGACCTATCAACCAAAGTGGATTTTTGAGTCTAGCTATTTGTTCTGCATATAGCATACAGTTACTCAACACTCAAAAATACATTTTGTTTGAAAGATATTATCTACATAAAACGCAGGATACCTCACGCTCCAGTTTTTGTCCTTCATTCAGGCTCATTTTTGTGGAAGATATATTTCCTACATATAGTAATGTCAGGTAGACTCTTCCAAGCGAATATGGATTTCATTGAATCAGATCCAGTCGAAGTTTTTGAATGGCTGGATACTCTCAGAGGGCGTTTCCTGCACTTCTGAAAGTAAATATGATCCTTCTCCAGTGTCAAGATTTACCTCTGGAGATGCATGAGGTGACCTCTGGGAGCATCCAGATATTCAAAATTTTCATGTGGATGACCCTTGAACCCCTCCCCAACCCCCTCAAGGTTATTGCCTGCTCTGGAACTAAGCCCACGCTACGGCCTGGTAACACATGTGCGTTCTATTGATTAGCTGTTACCAAATTGAGCGAATCCATTAGAGTACAGTAGCAACTGGCATGACTATATGAATAGAAACACTTCTGACTCTATCTGTAAATGAAGGCACTGCGAATCAATCAAACACAAGCTTTCAATTGAAAATTATCTGTTCAGTGAAAAGATTTCACTAAACGAAGGAATTTCCAAAAACTACGTACATACACACCATACAAACTGAGGTTGATAGACATAAAACACCAACATGACCATCATCACCACATCATATGCGATTCCAAATAATTTCTCCCAGAACTTGATTGAAGATAAATGAAAACCGCATTTTAATTGAATGTCCATACTACTGCCGAGAGAGAGAGAGAGAGGGGGGGGGGGGGAGGGAGGGAGGGAGAGAGAGAGAGAGAGAGAGAGAGAGAGAGAGAGATTTTAATTGTCGTTCTCTAGATGATTGCAGAAATTTTTTATTTTTAATGTCTTACAACAACGGTGATTGTGAAATTTCAAAAATGGTTATTGATTGTATCAATATATGCTTAATTGCTCGAGATAACTTATAAATCCAACTTCTGACCCATCCAATATGTGATCATCTTGTGCTCACGTGTAGCTCTACGTAATATCATTCATAAACCGCCGTCCACAACCTCGCAAGTCACAACTTACTTAACTAATCCTTGGTTAGAAATGATCTGGTTTCTGATTTCTGAGCATGCCTCTTTGGTGATGCCGCATATGCTAAATCCCAGGGAATGGAGCGATCTGATCGGTCACTTTTATCTGACGGCACACTCAATTACGTTACAATGTAGCTGACGTGGCAATCAAAATATGTATATAACTCCATTATGAACATCGAAAGTCTGCCAGTAACGTTCGGATTGAATGTCGTTGATGAATAAGCTTTCTGTTGTTTCTGTTGAGTATTTTGAAACCAGCTTTTATTGGGAGGCGTTGCTGCCGCAGACAGCATCAGCCCGCAGTCGAATTTGTTCCAAAATATTCACCAACTTACACGAATAATTACCTTGAAATTATGACTCTGATATTCCAGGGCTCAGGGTATACATATCGGGTTGGATAGCTAGAAATGGATCTCCCTTATAGGTTTCTTCAATTTTGCCTATCACTATTCATGTAAGCTGTTGAATATTTCGAAACTAATTTGACTGAGTGCTGTTGCTGGCAGCAATAGCGCTCAGTCAAATTAGTTTCATGATATTCGACAGAATGTTTATTAAAAAGTAAACATACAATTCGTACAACGTGTCGGTACTATTAAGCGTTAAAGAGGGACTATATAGAATCATTCATGACGTAATGATTATGACTACGGTTGCCTGTTGCACTTACAGGTAATAGTGGAACTCACCTCTCCAGCTACGTTGAAGTAGCAATGATTTGATAAGTTGACCGGTGTCGGGTTTGAAGTCGTGGCGCTATAAGTAATGACAAGTTCGTCATCATTGGTTAATTCATATTGCACTGAGACTTTGACCTCTCCTGGGTATCCTTCATCTCCATCGGGGCTCACATGTGACATTCTCACAGAACGGCCGTCAATTTCACCCTTCCATACGGCCTGCAAAAATTAACCAGTTAATTAGGTTGCTCCTTTCACTTGCCACCAGGTACCAGCCATATTGCGTATAAAAGGGCTCTTTCAGAATAGAATAATTCAAATAATATTAATCTCATATAAAATGGTGCATTATACTGATAGGTCATGGGACTTCCCAGTGCAGTCATTTCGCTGTGTCACAATTAACGTCGGTTTCTGTGGAACTGTGCTCGCAGCCATTTTCTCTCCTCGGCCGAAAGTGTGTCATGTTCTATAGTAGCGGAGTAACGTATGCCATAATTAGTAAAAATTGTACACTTGGTGCCAAGTTTATGTAATTTAGCATGGTGTTAGGTATGGCTTAAGGTTTTCAAAAACCATCGCAAGTAAGTTGGGGGCGACCTCTGTGGCCTGCTTGCAAAAAATCCAATATGGCCGCCACTGGAAAAAGTGAATTTCATATCTCAGCTCCTGTTAGCACAGAGCCTTGTATAATACAACCTTCTCCATGTTTCTTAGTGCGAGGAATCCATTTATGAGGTCGACTTTGAGTTTCAAGGTCATTTTCCAGGTGAAACGTCATTTTTCAAGGTTATTTTAGTCGAAAATGGCCATAAATCGGGAACTAATTAACTTAGAATGATGGTCTTGGGTTCTAGGCCTGTTTCTGACACCAAGGAATTTATTTTTCATGTTTTCTAACTCATCACAGTTATCCAATTGTCACAAATCCAATATCGCATGCAAAATAACCACCTAAAACAGTCAAAACTCAAGTAATAAATTTTCATTTGTATTCCTCCCCTAATTCGCGAGAAGTACGAAGCAGATGGTGGTGAACAAATGTACCGTGTGAGGAGTGCTAACTGTAGCAAACGTCCCTTTAAATGGGATACAGGATCTCAGAACTGGGGGGGGGGGGGTGTCCATGCACGGCTGGTACTCGGCTCTGAAGGCAATCGACTTCGTAAATCCTGGCCAGATTCCAGTGATTTTAGGTGCCTGTCTCCTCTATGTCCAGCAGAGAAAATGTCAGTGGGGGGGGGGGGGGGTACTCTGACGAGGTTGGTGAACTGAAGATGGTGTGCTTCATGGGGTTCCTCCACGTCTTGATGCCATCCCAACAATGAGGCGGGAAGCTGTTGGATGGATCTGGCTGGGACCGGATGTTCTCCCTAGCAAAAGTGTTCTCCTGTGGCGTCACAGCATCTCTTCTCAGCCGCAATCACATCAAGCGCACTCGGTACTCATACCAGCTCACTCTTGCCTGGCTCTATGTACTCAATGTTCAGGCATACAGTGAGTATTGTCAAGAGGGCTATGACCCTTATGCGTCCATGGAGATGTGGAAGATGGAGATGTGGAAGAAGAGACTTACTGCCAATGCCCCGACCATATGTTAGTGGACAACAGTTTGAGGCTACCTACTAATCAACTGCCACCTTTTTCAAGGTTAGCGAGTGGGTGATTTGGCACTGACTCTGAATTCCTGCAATGACCCGTGTCCATGGTTCTTTGCCTCTGGCCACACAAACCATGTCCGCTGGACGCCTATCTTCCTGAAAGACATGGCACGTCTGCCAGAGACCCATCCAAGTGTCCATGAAGCCTTTATGGAGGGGAAGTTCGTTGTGCAACGTGGCAGCAAGAAGTTCTCTATCATGGCACTTGATTAGAGCCAGGAGCATAGCATCACATTACGAAAGGAAGATAATGGAGCTAAGGGTCAGCAAGAGGAAAAGGTCATCGAGCTCTCGAAACCTGAAGTTGAAAATACCAGTCTCTCTGCATCAAACAAACAAGTCAACTTAGAGCATCCGGCGTCTTCAGCTGCGAAACAGAAGTTCCTGCAAGACCTCAAAGCTTTATTCAATCTCGTCAAGGAGGGAATAGTTGTCAACCCCTTCAAAGAGACAGGTCTAGAGCTCGTCACATTGGACAGCGGCGAAGGCATGGATCATGAGACCATCAACTGTTTACGGGAAGTTCCGATCATTGGCAAAGCCAGGTTCACGGAGTTCGTACATGACCGAATTGAAAATGCTGCACTGCCCTTTTCTGATGTCATCCCCAGGGCCAACTTGTACACTTTCAGCAATCGGCCACCTGTGGATCTGATGAAGGGTGTTAACAAGTTGGGATCAGCAAAGGTAAATGCAGCGCTCATCACCAAGCTGTTTCTATCCCTGCAAGCACGGCCTGGTGCCGACATAGACGACTTCTTTAGATATGAGAACACGTGCGAGCCTCCTTCCTTATCTGACCAGGGAAAACTGATGTCATGTACCAAGTCGAAAATGACTAATCAACGTAGAAAGAT
Organism: Chaetoderma sp. LZ-2023a; assembly: GCA_034401795.1. Taxonomy (NCBI): domain Eukaryota; kingdom Metazoa; phylum Mollusca; class Caudofoveata; order Chaetodermatida; family Chaetodermatidae; genus Chaetoderma; species Chaetoderma sp. LZ-2023a. Next base: position 64,322,844 of record CM067373.1, read on the forward strand.
GATCTGGGTTCTAGACCTGGGGCCTGATGATCTGGGGTTCTCAGGCTCTTCTTGGCTGTCTGCCAGGTATGCCTGATCCTGAACGCTCTCTAAGAGCCAAAGAGGCCTCCGTGGTTTTGCTGGATATGTCAGCCATCTTTAATATCGTAAAAGCCCAGTGTGCCACGGTGTTTAGAGAGTACACACAGATGCTCCTGCTGCGATCCCTGGAGATCCAGATGACGCACAACACCATGAAAGCAGACGCAGTCTGGGACACATAACAAGATGCAAGTCTCAAATCACAGACTCAGGTCAATCATGGTGAGACTACAGGGCAGCGAACTAGGGGTTCGGCGAAGATACCTCTGCCAAAGGGTGCCGAATGGCAGAAATTCCTAAGTCTCATAACAAGGATGAGCTGTTTCAGTTCCTTAGCGAGCAACTGGAGAAAAATACAAGTGGTGCCAAGTTTCATCTCCTCACCACAAAGGCTGACCTTGTGCTTGGCAGCAGACTGGTTGACGTAACATCCTTCTCTCCGTCTGAGGAAGAAGAAGCTGATACGATTGATGCTCCATTTGCGCCATGCTGCTGAGCAGGGGCACATCAATTCCTACCTCAGGATAGTGGGCACCGACATGGTCGTTCTCGTCATCTATCCCTTCCATAAGCTGAATCTGTCAGAGGTATGGATCGGGTTTGGGTCAGGGAAGACATTCAGAGTGATTCCAATTCATCACATCTCTCAATAGCGGGGACCTCAACGCTGCCAGGCCCTATTTGTCTTCCACACATACACACGGTGTGATGCAATGTCTACTATGTTTGAATAGGTAAAAATGTCAGCATGGAATACGTAGGCTGCTTTTTCTCGGGTCACCGACACCTTCATCGCCATCACCCACGACCATAGCAGCCTCATGCTCGACTCTCTGCACATGTGACGTCTGGCGGGCTTGACTGTGTTGATGTACTGCAAAAACTGCAGTGCCGGCTTAGTCAATGAAGCAAGGAAATTGATGTTTACACATGACCTCAAATCTCTTAAATCCATCCCACCGACCCAGCACACCTTGATCCAGCATGCGAAGCATGCACCTCTTCAAAGTCCTATAGATCTCAGACCCAATTGAATGTGGTTGGGAATGGGATGACAGAACCAAAGGCATATTCGACCGACCTGCCAGATGCCAGCCAGAGATGCTTGCCGATACTCCATTGTGGCTGCTTGGTCGCTTGCAAGGGCAACTACAAGTGATATCGAGACGAAATTCGCTGTAGCCCATTGGGCAAGTCTGAAGGTGGCTACACATCTAATGTTCTGTAGCACACAATTGACATACGAAATCAGGTTCTAAATGTAAACATGACTTTATTATAACTCTTATTGTTCAGTACGTGACGTCTACATTACAGTAGGGCATAAGCATGTTTTGAGGTAGGGCTTAAGGCACGATTACAATCTATTACATCTTTCCCTTTCTGATAGAGAATGCAAATGATTATTATGTTAACATTGATTAAATGAGCACAATAATATAATGTAAATGTAGTCATTGTTGTAGAGCCATCAGACGTTATATGATGGGACATAATGGAGTCATTATCAGACGTTATATATTATGGGACATACTCTTTGAACCTCATATCTAGTTAGACTTGGCTTTGGAACAACAAATGGTTCAGAGCTAGGCGCTGGTTGAATATTGTTTGAATTGTTTGGATGGTGATTGAGTGGTGGTACAATTGTAGGAGCGGGCAATGTTGGTAAATCAATGTCCTCATGGGACGGAGCAGGTGGTAACAGTTTCTCATTGGATTTACGCAAAAGGACACAATTACATTGAATATCTCTACCCTCTGGTGTGGTAATGTTATATGACTGGGGAGTAGTAGCTGAATTGTTAATGACACTGTGCTTCTAACCCTTTTCCTCCCTGTCAACCGTATAATGCACAATGTGACCAGGTTGCAATATTGGAAGGGTCGTAGTCTGCCTATCAAAGTACTGTTTCTGAGTGTCTCTGTGATTCATCAGGTTTGTTTGAACATTGGGGACTACACAAGGCTCTAGCAATGTCTCTGATGTTGGTAAAAGAGTCTTAGTTCGACGGGGAAATAAACGCTGTGAAGGTGATCCTAAGTCACCACGAGGTGTGTTACGATGTGCTAAAAGAGCTAAATATGGATCAGTTCCATCACGTTTAGCTTTTATAAGTAAACGTTTAGCAATTTGGACTGATTTATCTGACATCCCGTTTGCTTGGGGATGATGTGATCTGCACAATGTGTGCTTAAAGCCATAAAGTTCACTGAATTCGCGACTAGCATATTGAGGACCATTATCTGTGACGATCTCGTCAGGGATACCATGTCTCACGAGATGTGACTTAATATGCATAATTGTTGTTTTACTGGAAAGATCACTAAGATGTGAAAGCTCAAAGAATCCTGAGTAATAGTCGACAATTATGACATAATGAGTTCCATCTATTTCAAATAAATCTGAACCGAGTTTAGACCACGGGCGTGATGGAAGTGACTGAAGGATAATTGGTTCTTTGGCATTATTATAGTTTTTCATTGCAAACTCTACGTTTGGAAACATTGTCTTCAATATCCTTACATATCCCAGGCCAAAAGATTACATCGCAAGCCCTCGCCTTGCAGAGTGTCAACCCTAGATGTGATGAGCGGATACGAACTATCATATCTTATCTAAGTGATGGTGGAACAACGATTTTCTGACCCTTGAAGATTATACCATTGTAGACTGAAAGTACATCTCGATGATTCCAGTAAGGGAGAACACATGCGGGAACCCTGCAAAATGGTAGACTTTAACATTTGCAGAGTCATGTCATCATTCGTTTCATGCTCGATTTTACATAACCGTTCATTGGATGCAGGGAGTATGAGACAAATTTCAAGTGTCCTGAAATTCTTCTGACTGAAATGCGCGACTAAGAGTGTCAGCTATTGTTAACTCTTTACCAGCTTTATGAACTATACTGAAATCACATTCCTGTAACCTTAATAACTTAGCTTGCAAACGTGCAGGTACTTGTAATAATGGCTTTTTAAAAATTGACACGAGTGGCTTGGGGTCGGTTTCCACAACAACTGTATGGCCATACAGATATTGGTAAAACCGTTCACAACCAAACAGAATGGCTAGCATTTCTTTTTCAATTTGAGCATAATGCTGTTGAGTTTTTGTCATAGAACGTGACGCATATTACCAAGGGTTGCTGGTTTTGCAAGATTGTAGCACCGAGTCCTTTGGAACTCGCATCAACCGAAAGGATAACCGGTACTGTAACACTGGTGCACTGGATGCCAATGTTTTAACTGATCAAAAGAGGTTTGTTGAGGTTCGTCCCAATCAATGCCAGCAATTTCTTTCTCAAGAAGTTCACGCAATGGTGATGTGATTTCAGAAAAGTTCTGAATAAATTTTGAGAGATAAGTAATCATTCCAAGGAATCGTTGGAAGGCTTCTTTGTTTTCAGGCACTGGCATGTCGAAGAAAGCGGCTACCTTTTCCCGGGTCTGGTTTAAGTCCTTCACTAGTAAGTGTATGTCCGACATATTTGAGTTCAGTCATCACGATTTTGCAATTTGATTTGTTAAGTCTGAGTTTTTCTCTCCTGGCACCTATCGAGAGCTGCACGAAGACAAGAATCGTGCTGTTCATAGCTTTCACCCCAAATCAGTGGATCATCAACGATGACATCTGTACCCTCAAGGTCACCGAATAACTGCTGCATGACAGATTGAAAGATCTCAGGCACGGAATTTACTCGGAACGGAAGACGATGATAACTATATAGGCCAAATGGACTAGTAAATGTGCACAGATAACTGGCCTCCTCGTCGAGGGGAATCTGTCAGAACACACTCTGTGCATCTAGTATGCTGAAAAATTTTGTGTTAGGGATTTCCGACGCCACATCTTCTACAGTTTTCATAGGGTAACTAGATTTAGCTGAACACTTGATTCAAGACCCAAAACTGAAGCTGATTTAGACAATAAATTCCACCAGGTAAAATTTATCACGATGTTCTACTGCTAGAGTACATTTTCCAAGTGTTTTGATCACGTGTCCTGAATACGAGACTAGTTTAGTGTTACATTTCTCTAGATGCGCATTAGTAACTTGTTTGTAATGATTAACATTTAGTACGTTTGTCTGAGCAATGGTGTCTGTTTTCAAATTTAATGGACTGTCATTTATAAGCACATTAATTGTCCAGTCTTTGACATGTTTTGAGGTTTGTTCAACTGCTCCAATAAATAGTTCACTAAAATTATCTTCAACAGTGTCAGTAACTATATGTACGGGTTTAGTTGAGCAACGCTTCCTGTAAGCGACCTTGAAATGATTTGGTTTTCAGCAATAATTGCAAGTTTGGCTGGACAATAACCAGGTTCATGAATGTGACAACAGTTCTGGCACTGCTGTTGGTGTGTGCAGGGGCTGATCTACGCGGCGATTTAACTGATTGTTTGTTTTGCACTGAAGGCTTTATTTTGTTTTTGTAGCGCACATCATTAACTTCAGAGTTCACTGAGTTCAAGGTTTTTAGCTGCGCTTCGCTAATTTCAGAAGCTTGACAAATGTCAATAGCTTTCACCAAACTTAAGTCTGGTTCATGTAACTATCTGAGACGGGTTGTATTATTGCGAATACCGAGGACTATTTGATCCGTAATCAGAAAATAATGAAGTTCACCAAATTTGCATTGTTTGGCATTGATTTTTAGATCTGTTACGTAAGCATCAATAGATTCAGTTGACTGCTTAGTAGTAAAGAACACATGCCTATCATACGTTACATTTTTCCTTGGCTGACAATGTTCTTTGAACTTTTGTTTGACAACATCAAAACTTGTTTTCTCTGCTTCAGTAGCAAACGTAAATGATTTATATATAGGTATACAATCTTCGCCTAAACATTGCAGTGGCACTGCACACTTTACAAAATCCGATTTAGCGTCCAGACTACTGGCCACTAAATAATTTGTGAACACTTGCTCGAGAAGTTTCCAGTTTTCGTGCTCGAAATGTTTCCAATTTTCGTGCATGTTATCGTCTGTTCTTAGAGGGTTGGGCTGTTTGAATATGCCTTCCATGATTCACGATTTTGTTATTCAGACTGTCTTTTTTTTAAAACATATTTTATTGTAGCAAATGTACAAAGGGATCGGGCACAAGTTCTAGCAACTTAATATAGCCCTCTCCCTTCAGACTGTCAATGGTTAGAATATCCCACTTCGGAACACCATCTAATGTTCTGTAGTACACAACTGACATACGAAATCAGGTTCTAAATGTAAACACGACTTTATTTTAATTCTTATTGTTCAGTAAGTGACGTCTACATTACAGTAGGGATTAAGCATGTTTTGAGGTAGTGCTTAAGGCACGATTACAATCTATTACAACATAAACAATGATAAAGACCTGATCTATCCTATCCTTATTTGAAGTTTTGGTTCAAATGGTACAAGCTGAGCAATTACCAAATGATCGTAGGACTGCTGGTTGGAAGTGTTTGTCGCATTTGAGGACGTTAGTGGGTTGCAGTCTTGGACTATGTGGTAATAGTTCATTATTGCTGCTGAAATTATCGTTGACTAGTCCGTCACCTAATTACTGTAATTAGCTGTAATTTTGTTTATTTTTCTAGCCTGGCTTTAAACTGTATGTTTATCTTTTTTTTTATCTCAATGCATATGTTATACTTGCCTTAATGGTGATAGCAATATGAAGGCTATAATCGAGTCTAAAACGTGTTTTAGTCTGGGTAAATTCGACTATCTGGATGTCGGAGTATGTGTGTGTTTGCATAAAAGAAATAAATGAAATTTTTAATGGCAGCTATATTGAATTTCATACTATTGGATGATAATGAGAAGTGTAAAAACCTAAAAGAATGAACTCCTTGAGATGGAAAATATAAGTATATTGCACAAGATCATTTTTATTGTGACTAAGTTTGAAACTTACGACCATTTTCCCGTGATACCGTCGGCCATTTTAGATGTGTTCAAAAACCTGAAAGATTAACTCCTTGGTGTCGAAAACATAGGTCTAGAACACAAGATCATCTTTCTACGTTGATTAGTTTCAGAGATATGGCCATTGCAACTAAAATTACCGTGAAAAATTACCATTGACCTTGAAAATGACCAGAAGGCGGCCCCAGCTTGCTTGCAATGATTTTTGAAAACCTTATGCCCATACCTAACACATGCCAAATTGTAAAAAGTTGGCATCAGGTGCACGATTATTATCAATTCCCTCTCCGCTAGTAGTGAAGGGGGTCGCTGTATGCTATTGCTATGCAAATGAGCTCTTGACGTATTTAAATACTGCATTCTGATTGGTTGTTCTAAATGAGTGTGTAGATGTTATTGTTCTAAATGAGCGAGTAGACGCTATTCTTCGAAATGAGCATCTGTACGCTATTGTTCAACGGTGTAGGGTACATGCTATTGTTTTAAATGTCCGGCTATATGCTATTGTGTGCATCTGTTCGCTATTTAAATGACATATGCATGTTAATACATAATTAGATTAATGTGTTTTTAATAGGTTTTGACATGTGTAACGATGAGCGTGTGATGGCTGAACAATGAATGTGTGGTTTAACGTATTAATTAGGTAGGCAGCAGCATCCCCCCTCATGGTTAAAAGATATTTTAAAACTAAGTGGCTTCCTATGTCAAATTGTCGCATGGAACATGACTTTTGAATAATGGCATACTGCATGAACGATAGCAGTTACATATGAATTGCAGGTGACCAGCTGTGCACTATTGAACAATAGCGTGCAGCTCCCACTGACTTATGAACAATAGTGCACAGCTGTTTGGTATCGGTTGAATATTTTGAACTAGCGTGAATTGAAACTTCCTATGTCAAATTAGTATTAAAAAATATTCGCTTAAACTACCACTGCAGTACGATTGAGGTTTGAAGAAAAAAATATTAAAATATAGTTCATTCCTTAGTTGTATATCTGTTGAATATTTTGAAACTAGTGCGAATTGAAACTTCCTTTGTCAAACTAGTATTAAAAAATATTCGCTTAAACTACCATTGTGCCATGATTTAGGTTTTGAAAAAAATCAGAAAATAACATTTTATGACTTTGTAAGCTATATGGTATTAAATTGTGACATTTGACCCTATCTCGACCAATCAGGATTTAGAACAATAGCGTCCAGCGGCCACCTGCATGAACAATAGCACACAGCCAGTCATTTAGAACAATAGCATGCAGCATCCCACTTATGAACAATAGCGCACAGGCTGCACTAGTTCTGATTCACACTGGTTGTGTATGACATCATGGTTTAGGCATGACACTGATGTAATATGCGATACTGCTAGTTATATGTTGTGCCCCTGTGTGCATGCATGCATGCGTGTGCCCCCATGTGTGTGTGTGCCCCTGTGTGTGTCCTTATGCATGTGTGTGCATGCCCCTGTGTGCACCCTGTGTGCATGTATATAATCATGATATCATTTCATTAGTATGCATGCATATTGCAATGTGATATTTGGGCAACAGTATAAGCGGTGGAGATCAAATAATACACTTTTTTATATTTTTTCAATTTTATTGAAACATCGAGGAAAAATAAGAAAATACAATAATAAACTAAATTAGCGACAACATTTAATGGTATCAATTATTCTAGAAATATGTGAGAAACAATAATTATTATTATTAATTATCCATTGTTATTTTTCACATCTTTTCCCTCATTCTTAGAGTTAAACATTTCACATTCACATCGTTTCTGTCATGTTTTCTTAGTGTCCATTGTATATGCTTCATGTCTACACCTCTGGAACAATAATTTAAGAAATATATACAATAATATCCGCATGTTGTCATCAGTGCCGGTTGAACACGGTCAGCGTTATAGGAATAAATATGTGCATGACGCCCATTGTGTACATTTAATATCATTCTTCTGTCTGAAGGGCGTCTTCCATAGGGGTCAAAGTATTCTGCTTTTCCACTTGATGTGTAATAAACCATGACTCAGTGCTGCCCGCCTTTATTACTGGGATGCGTGTTTATCACTAATGAAGATGGATGATATTTAATATGAAGGGGTACATTATCAATTAGAAAAGCTCAGAGGAAGTGTTCGCGCGTTTTGTCGTCACCGAATAATAGATGTTCTATTTCAAATGTATTCAGCATTTTTTAATAATCTGTTAATACATTAAAGTCTGATCTGATTTCTTCATCTTATTAAATTCGCCATAGCAAATCACGTTTGTTGTATCAGGTAGTGCTTCGCTAAAATGGAAGACGACTCTTAAAGATCCAGTACGTGTAGGGTATCAGTGCCCCGAATCTGCCAAATCAGGAGTAAAATCCCATGCGAATAGTGTCGTGCCATATCTGAAGTGTGCTTTATCAATCAGGTGCCTGTGGTCTTTAAATAGCGCACCAGTACCACTGAACAGCAAAAAGTAGGCATCTGACTAAATGTCGTCACTAAATGATGGGCGTATTGGCGATGTTGTCACGTCTTCCCCATTAATATAGCATGTAGCATAGGTAGTTTTATTATTATAAATCCTGAATGGGTTTTTAGTAACAACACCATTATAAGCATCATTTGGTACAAAACCGGATAATACTCTTGTAGGAAGCTCCCCAATAAATATATTATCTCTATCCATGCTCATAACTCCACTCGGTACTGTAAAATTTTTTTACCTACAACACGATGAATAGGGTATTTAGCACTCGTCTTTCTCATAGTAACTGCATGCGATACTAACAGATCAGAGGATGGTATAACTTTACGTACAAATAAGTTAGCTGACAATAACTTCAGCTTAGGTTTGCGATCATCTGTAGACCCAATGGCAAAAGCATCTTTACTCCACTGCAGACGTACTCTCAAATCAACGGATTCGATAAGAAATCGATCTTGCAGAACCATATCGGTGTGTATGCAGCCAATTAATTGCACTATTTTATTTTCAGCCATCATTTGTCTGCGTGCTTGAAATCCTAAGTTAATATCAAATTCACCAGCATTGTCCATTTGCCATCCAGCAAGTTGGAAATGCGATGATGCAGCATCGCTTCCATAATTAAGCAATGGTTCAAAATAAGTGTGGCAAGCATAGTTTTCCATTCAATAAAACATGCCCTTTGTGAGAACATTGTATGCTTTACTAACTTAGCTTTAATCGAGATGTAAGATGGTAAGATCTAAATATCTATCCGAAGATCCACTGATGTAAAACTCGATCAGTCCAGAATCTGATAAGCTCGATACAGGTGGAAACTGTTCCCATTTTGCCGACTCCAACGTTGTTACTATGGAGCATGTCTGAAAATGTCCAACTCGCTCCTTGAACACTCACATTCATGACTAAGGTCCATGTTTTAATCAATTGAAGATATCAGCATGTTTTCTCTGATGTTTATTGCATCCCTTCCTCAGTGGTGTCACGTGCACTGACTGAGCATTGTGTACATTGCTCCTCCTTTTATGTTTTGGTTAATTTTCCACATGCTGGTGTTACAGCCTCTGGTATCAGAGCCCTGGCTGCACCATGCGCTCTTGATTTCAATGAGGATTTAACATTCTTTCCCACCATTACATCCTCTGCTAGCCAAACATTTGCGCTAAGAGCTTGTTTACCTACTGTCTTGGCAACAGTTTTCATGAAAGGTATTGCCGAGTGTAGTAGTCCACCTAGGATATTACCTAACCCATGGCCCGCCTGGTATCGTGCACCTACAAATACTGGAATATGTCCATAACCCGCCTGACTGCCATAATACTGCCCAGGGAACTAGCATTACTCAATCTTCTCATCTTCGTCATTTGACATGTAGACAGAGTATACTCTGTGACGCTACATCCTCGAATGGTATATTGGAGCCTGACCTATCAGTTATAAGTATTCCTATTGTATCAATGTAGTTCTTTGACATGGTGTGATACTGAATATCGGGAAACATCCACTGGCATATATCTTTCCCGCCATCAGTATTATACAGTGGAATCAATCTGAGCAGTGGTGCTAACGTGTCACCTACTATGCTGTGAGAGACAACATCGCAGTATATATATGTTGTCGTTGGTCTGCCACAGTGACTCTTTCAAAATGATTTAATACCTCTACTGATCCTGTATGTATTTTTTCGTCATAGCCAATTAAATTAGATACTTCTGGGCCAAACTTAATACCATAATTAATCGTAAGAGATACAAGATTCGCGTGATGTAAATAAAAATTATTAATGGTGTATAGTGTTGAGCTCAGTAACACATGAGTTAAACTTGGAGGGATAGCCGAGCCACTTGATGTAATATTCATGTACTCCCTCAGCTCCCTTCCTACTCTTAATTATCTGTTCCACTGCGTATTCTCTATCTTCTTTCATGCCACCAATTTTCTGAATCTCATCGCGATAAAAAGTTCCAATAATTGGATCACCCGAATAATCTTCCAATTTATATAAGATCGGATATTTGTCAGAAAGAACATCGTTCACCTTAAACAATTCACAGCCCCACTGCCCGTGATATGCCTTCTCAAATGGCATTCTTGTTTGCGAGATTCTCACATGATCACCAGATTTTGGTGTACTTTTCTTTAGTTTAGGGTTCTTCATCTTGTTCTTACCTACATATATATTTCTCCATGCGATCATCTCAGTACTATGATCAACATGTATATGTGGCATATGTGTGCTGGTGTGTACAGTTTTATTGAACGATGCGATTAAACTAGGTAATACATCGATATACCTTCTCGTATTTTAATGAGTCATGTATCTATATATTCGGCCATTTAACGTCCAGTGAAAACGTTCCACCATAGCAGCGTGCGGCTCATTCTGCGAGGTAAAGAAATGTATTCCATTCTCAGTCAAATATTTCTTGACTACTCCATTGACGAACTCACCACCTTTGTCGGTTTGAATAGCATGTGGGTGTCATTCAGTATGTGACAGAATAGGTTCTAATCCTTTCTTAACTGATGCGGATGCGTTGCTATACAGATTTTCCACCCATGCATACTTCTATATTGCATCAACAATGCAGAGTAGGTATAACACAGCATCGTTTTCTTTTGCTAGCATTCCCATTGAGCACAGATCTGCCTGCCATAACTCGTCGACAGCCATTACTATTATCTTACTTCTGGTAAACTTTGTTCCCCGTGGTCTGTGAAGATGTATACATCCTGACGTTTCAACCATTCTTCAATATAGACACATGGTATTTTACCTTTAAGTGCATTGTATAGCTTTTCCTCTCCACCAAAGGTGGCAGAATGATTCGGATTGTAATATACTTTCACCAATTTAGCATCATTCATTACTTCACTAAATTCACCTACACCAGTGCAGTATATCTCTTTGCTTTGCTCTTTTTCTTCCTGTTACCCGCTAGAGAAGGCATGTACTCACCAACAGGCGGTGTACCTGTACTTTTTCTATGCATCATTTTACTCATGGCAGAAGGTGTGTACTCACTGACGCTATCATCATTATCATTGACATTATATATCTGCTGCAATGTTTTCTCTTGTCTGACAAATCTGCCTGATATGTTTAAGTCACATAGCAGATTAAGAAACTTGTACTCTGTGACATCGAGAATACCGCTATGTTGAGGTTTGCACCCATGAGCAACAACATTTGTAAGCAGATCAAGTACATCTCTTGTCACGTAAAACATACCCTTTATTGTTACATCACCTAGATCATTAACACTAAAACTTTCAGAAACTGAGCGCAACATATCAATTATTCCACGGGCTTTTGTCTTGTATGTCTTTGGTATTCCCCTCATTGTACGATCAAATATTTGTGTAGGCAGTGCATCTGATGTAGGTATGGGTTGAAGAAGTGGCGCATTATATTGCTGCCCTATTGATTGCTGATAGTAGCACCTATATTTTTCCAATACTTGCGAATACGATGTCGACTTTTCATGCTCAGACATATCGTGTCATGCTAATATATTGGATAGCTCATTGTCGAGACTAATTGCTTTACACATCGCTGGGTCTGTCTGTAGCAGAGATATTTTACTCTGTTCATTTAAATTGCCTATCAATTCGTGCGGTACCAAAGCCATCTTACGTACATATTCCATCTTCTCGCGTGAACTGTTTACAAATTAATTGTGCAAGTGTGCCAATCACTGCCGGCAATATGGCTCCCAAAAATCCACCGGTCTGGAACAGATGTCTTTTACGTGCGTATGGTACTCCACGACTGGTCAGCGCACGCATATGGCATTTATATTTACTCAGTTGCTTGTATCGTGATTTAGTAAGCCGGACATTTCTGCGTAATACATAAAGGCATGACTGGCATAGCACATCTTTCAATTCATTTGAACATTGTTTGAGTACATCATTTCTGATCAATGGTTTTACTTTGGCCAGATGGTGTAGCATAGGTAAATGCTGTCCTATATTACGTGGTGCCATTTTTTCACTTCTTTGGTATGTACATGTAACATTCATCCTTTGGATGAACAGTTGAACGGAGTCTAATATTTCTGGTGTTGACTGTTTCAAATCAAAAAATAGATATGAGTGAGGTGTGCGTGTAGCGTCCTGATATGCTTCTGTCAAATACTGTGTATTACAATGATACAGCTGATTGGATAAAGGGCGTATAGATGATGCATCACGTGGATTCTTAAACAATACCATGTAGTGACAGTCAACAGATAAGTCACGCTGATTACGGGACTTGTGAAAAAGATTTTGTCCATAATGGTGTTAAAATTATCCAAAACATTTTTTAATTTAAAAATTATCCATAATATTGTTAAATTTATCCAAAACATTTTTAATTATCCAAAAAATCGTTTTAAGTTTAAAAGAAATTTTCAAAGCCCACGAATTTAGAAAAAAGATCAGCCCATCAAACAAATAATGTTTAATCATTTTCGAGTCTAACCTATTCAACTACAAGCATAATCAATATGAATTCCAATCCCTTAGAACATAGCCACCCGATCACCCCCATCACCACCAAAGGCGGTTAATCCTTTCCAAATTAGTTTTGAATCCTTATCGACCCCTTTGTATTATGAACCCATACCAGGTGTTAATCACTCCATGGCGAATAATAGTACTTTGAACTCTATAAACATCCTTTGATGGCCAACCCACATTCACTCCATGGCGATTAATAGTACTTTGAACTCTATAAACATCCTTTGATGGTCAACCCACATTCAATCCAACCATATAATTTCCCCTCCCCCCTCACCCCACCTCACCCTAGAACCTCCCCTATAAATACCATGTTTAAACACAGCATTAGTCATGTCCTCTGACGAAGGTAACAACAGCCGAAAGGATCCTAAGGACCACCTTATTAAAAGATTTGATAATAGTTTAGCCAGATTAGTGTTTTTATAATAGTTTTGCCAGATTAGTGTTTTATAATAGCTTAGCCACTTTAGGACCACCTTATTATAAGTTTTGACAAAAGTTTAAGCCAGATTAGTGTTTTATAACAGTTTTGCCAGATTAGTGTTACATAATAGCTTAGCCACTTTAGTGTTTTAGTGCAAATAATCTAGGAAATATGACCTCCAACAGAAATCAACAAACGTAAGTTTTTATTGTAATATATATACTGTAATAATGTTTTGGTTTTGCTTTCAATATAATATATCTTCGTAAACAGACACCATATCTTCCAATCTTGTTTTTTAACCACACACACGCACAAGCGCACACACGCACACACACACACACACACACACACACACACACACGCACGCACGCACGCACGCACGCACGCACGCACGCACGCACGCACGCACACACACGTGCGCGCACGCACCGGTCCACTATGAATCCAGAGGATAACAGGCCACAGACCAGGAGCCAGACAGAGTTACACCCAAAGTCCACACCCACAGAAGAACACACAACTACAACGCACAACGCAACAGCAACCACCCCGCCGTCACCACCACCACCACAACAATCGGCCACCTCTGCAGCCACTACTAACACCACCACATTAACAACAAAAGCACACACGGATGCAGAAACACAGACACGCCTACCACCAATCTTCAGCAAAGCCGATTTAGAGCACCCTGTCAACCAACAGCACGAAAACACATTTCAGCAACTATACAAATCCCTATGCAAAACAGAACAACTGCAGCACCACATACAGAACATAGAACATGCCATCAAGAACAACACACATATCGTTAAGCCAGACATAGCACTAGCCATCGTAGACCCCAACACAGAAACCACTGCAGAGATCGACTCGATCTTAAAAGCCGCGGCTAACAGCATCCAACACGCAATCCTAGAACATTACTACAAAAAACTACACTACCACAAACAGCAAGCACACATAATTGAAGGGAATCTGTTAGACTCACACACATACGAAGCGGACAGAGCTGTTGCTAAGGCACACGGGATAGCTGCTAAGTTCGCCACAACCAGCATAAAGACACACAAAACAAACACAAACAGGACACACAATGACACACACAAACAAAGCACACAAAACCCAGTCATGCGAAAGGCAAACATCCCGCCTTTGATGGATCTACAACATCAAATAAACCACACGCAGAAGCAAGCACGCCCAGCACAACACGCACCAACAGAGAGACGCCACAGACCACCGCTGTTGCCAACACCTCAACCAGCACAAAGACAACACACAAAGCAAAACCCACATACATACACAAGACCACAAACACCACAGAACAACCAAACCACAACTCAATGGTTTAGACCTACACAGCTCAAACAGCAACCACAGATCAACACAGAGAGACAACCGAGGAGTAACCCACTTCCCCTGCCAAAAAACGGGGGAGCACCACACATACAGAACAAACCACATTCACCACAAACCACCTTCAAACCAGGGCAAGTTGGACCAAAACAAACATCACAAACCAACCGCCACTACACAAACAACCGACACTTTATAATACCCTACTCAAGACAACCACCTCCCATCCACCACGCACATCCATCACCACCAAGAGAGCAGATGTACCTTCCCAGAACACAACCTATCTCACACTCAACACACCAACCCAGAACCCAACCCATCCAAACAACATCACAGACAAGTACAAGCACACCACAAACCAAATCATATGCCGAAGCCATAAAACAATCCAAAAACGAAAATGTGAAAAAACTACTCTTAGAAATAATCGGCCAATTAGACGTTTAACATCCGGTACACAACTACAAAAACGCAGAAAACAACGCATCATCAACAAACAAAAAACAACACCAGATATTGTCGTTAACCTGTCCAACCACAAACTTACCAAAACAGAAAATTCCATTCTAAACAATGGCCTTTCATGTGTACCCACACCACACCACATATCACCAGACACACAAATACATTGCATAGATCAATTCATCAGGAAGTTAGAATGCAAATACTACTTTTACAGCAACAACCTTGAAAAACCCACAGCACCATCCAAATTCAAACTACCCTCAGAATGGAGACCAAGCACAACACCCAATGCCATCAACAAACTCCGGTCATCACTCACCAAGCTTATCACCAAACCACCCGACAAGTCACCACGATCCAACATCACACACCATGAGAAAACAGCCCTCAAAACATTAGCTAATAACACAAACATAGTCATCAGACCAGCAGACAAAGGCTCCGCAATAGTCACTCTCAACAAAACAGACTACATTGCAGAAGTACACAGACAACTTACAGATGTCGCATACTACACCAAACTCAGTGAAAATCCCACTTTAGAATATAAAGACACCATAGATGCATACATTAACGAACTTCTAATCACCGGAGCCATCACAGGACAGACACACAGATATCTCACCGAATTCAAAGTCAGAACTCCACGCATCTACATTAACCCTAAGATACACAAAGGCAAAATACCACCACCCGGACGCCCGATTGTATCCAACTGCGATGGCCCCACGTCACGCATTAATGAATTCACAGACCACCTACTAAAAGACACGGAAAATGATATCCCAAATCTACTACAAGACACCACTGCATTCATCCAACATATAGAAAACACTACAGTGGATGCTGGCTCAATCCTATGCACAATGGATGTCAGATCACTATACACAAACATCCCACACGAAGAAGGCATACAGATTGTCACAGAACATTACAGACATACACTTGAAAAAACAAACACAAACAACAATAACCACACACCTGCACACATCTACCCAGACGAATTGGCCCAAATAATGAGATACTTTCTTACAAAAAACAGCTTCCAATTCAATGAAGTCTACTACATACAAACACATGGAACAGCCATGGGAGCCAAGTTTGCTGTCAAATATGCTAACATTTACGTGTACACCATAGTAAGCAGAATGTTATCAACATGGATGGGCAGCACTCCATCTCACTTAGTTTGATACATAGATGACATATTTTTCATTTGGAACACCAGTAAGAACGAACTACTTGAATTTCACGCACACATGAATAAAGAGCATCCCACAATAACATTTGACTTGGAATATTCAACAGAAAAAATCCCGTTTTTGGACACAATTGTATACAAAGAAGATAACAAGCTTAAATTGGACCTATACAGAAAACCTACAGACAAACAACAGTATCTTCACAAACAATCAAGCCACCCTAAAAACACAAATCATTCCATAATCTACAGCCAAGCATTAAGATACAAACGCATCATCACAGATCCCACTAGATTAAAACAACGCACACAGGAACTCACAGATGCATTCATCCAGCGGGGATACAAAGAGACAGAAATTAAAGCCATCATAGAAAAAACCGAGAACACACAGAGAGAAGACATTCTTTACAAACAACCCACACAAAAACAGCCTAGGCCAGCTTGCATACTACAATACCACCCATCATTAGAACACATAAGCAAATCCATTCGGACCTACTGGGAAAAGTACATCTTGTCTTCACCAATCTTAGCACCAATTTTTCCCAACTACCCAGTAGTAGCATTCAAGAAAAATAAAAGCATTAGGGACCACCTAGTCCACTCTAGCCTAATTAAAATAAAAAATCCAGATGCTAACAATAAGATCGTACCGACACCAGATGACACTCACGACATAGTAGGGACACTCCAACAATGCAACAACAGCAATTGCATCACATGCAAACAATACATGAACACTGCTGACAAATTCACCAGTTACGTCACTGGTAAAGACTACAAAATCAATACACAAATGAGCTGCAATACCACCAACATTATTTACCTCATAGAATGCAAACAATGCAGCTCTCAATACATAGGAGAAACAAGTCAAACACTCAGCAAACGACTCACACAACATATCCATGCAATCCGACACCAAACAGACACGAGAATCTCATGGCATTTCAACCATACAAGACATTCTATGAAAGACATCACGATAAGACCAATTGAAAGAATTTTTACAGATAACAAAAAACTAAGATTAAACAGAGAACATTACTGGATCAAAGAACTCAAAACGATTCACCCGTTCGGAATAAACAAAAAAGCATAACACACTCACTCACTCACTCACTCACTCACACACCCACCCACCCACCCACTCACTCACTCACCCACCCACTCACTCACTCACTCACTCACTCACTCACTCGCTCACTCGCTCACTCACTCCCTCACTCCCTCACTCCCTCACACACTCACTCACTCACCCACTCACTCACTCACTCACTCACTCACTCACTCACTCACTCACTCACTCACTCACTCACTCACTCACTCACTCACTCACTCACTCACTCACTCACTCACTCACTCACTCACTCACTCACTCACTCACTCACTCACTCACTCACTCACTCACACATAGGAGGTTTGACGGAAGTTTGCAGACTGGCAGGTATGCATAGGTAACTATGTAAATACCTGGGTCGGCGTTTTTAAATACTTAGGCTTCATAAATCAGTTCCGTCATTTTTGTATCTAATAACAGATCCCTCGCATACACACACATACGCACATATGCATGCATAGACACACAGACGCACAGACACGCACACACACACAAACACACACACACATATATATATATATATATATATATATATATATATATATATATATATATATATATATATATATATATATATATATATATATATATATATATATATATATATATATATATATATATATATATATATATATATATATATATATATATATATATATATATATATATATACACCTGTGCAAAAGTTAAGCACCAGCAAAAACAATAGAACGTAGAAACATGATGGTACAACTAGGCTGCCATACTTTTTGTCCCCGCGTTAGCTGACATAATTCCAAGTACGAAATGCACATGCATGCATGACTTCACGCCGCTTGATGTCCGTGCCTGGCGGGAAACAGCACACGTGTTCAGTTATGTAAAAGTCCAGTTTGAGGTGTAGAACATTACATACAGATTTAGGCGACAAGATTAGGAATTTTGTGTTCATGACCGTGGTTTATTTGTACAGAGAGAATTAGCTCTTGATTGTGAACCGCTATGGCAAGACGAAGGTTAAGTGATCGTGTGAAATGGCAAATCATAGGCATGCATACCACTGGTATGTCATGCAGAGAGATTGGCAGACAGCTGAACATTAACCATACTGTAATCAGTCGTTTGATTGCAAAACATGGGCAAACTAACGAGGTGAAGGACAGGCCTAGATCTGGAAGACCGAAGAAGACTACTGCCCGTGATGATCGAGCCCTAGTACGCCTTGTTAGGAGATCTCCATTCACCAACAGCAGAGTGCTCAGCCAGCAATGGGAAACGCGCAATAGAGTGTCAATGTCTACCGTCAAAAGGAGACTGTATGCTGCTGGCATGAAAGCTAGGAGACCTGTCAGACGTCCTCTCCTCACTGCACACCACAAAGAGGAGCGTCTGAGGTGGTGCAACGAAAGAAGACACTGGAACATGAGATCCTGGAGACGGGTACACTGGTCCGATGAAAGTCGGTTCCTGCTTCATGCCACAGATGGTCGAACTCGTGTATGGAGGTCCAGACGCACGGCGTACGACCAACGTAACATCATGGAAGAAGTTCCATTTGGTGGAGGTTCCGTTATGATATGTGGGTGCATCTCATTTGATTGTAAGCTGGATCTGTTGACTGTACCTGGAACACTAAATGGACAAAGATATCAAGATTCCATACTGGATAGAGTTGTGGTCCCTCATTTTGTAAATCATGCACCTGGAACCCACCCTATATTCATGGATGACAACGCCCGACCACATCGTGCTAGAGCTGTGCATGAATACCTCCGCCAGAATGCCATCGAAACCCTACCATGGCCAGCAAGGAGCCCTGACATGAACCCTATTGAGCATATCTGGGACATTCTGGGAAACATGGTGAGAAGGAGGGATCCTCCTGTGCAGAACCTACAGGAATTAACAGACGCACTCCATCTTGAATGGCAACGAATACCACAATGGCGTATCAGTCGGTTGGTGACCAGCATGAGACGTCGTGTCCAGGCCGTCATCCAGGCACAAGGTGGATATACCCGGTATTAATAATGACAGTCTCAAACTCGTGCACAGATGTTAAACTTCGTTTTCAGACACCATTAATGACAATCTAGCCACGTGTGTCAACTGTAGGGCAATAGTTGTCAGTTGTGTCAACGTAACCATATTCAGGCCTCGTTTTCAAATTCAAATGAAAACATACAGTGTTTCCCCACCATCATAATCAGCATTCCTCTAGTTGCATTATTACCTCTTGCACTAAGATGGATGGGTACATAAATGTTTATGCTATTGCTTTCTTCATAGCACATGAATATACCCTCGCATGTGCGTAAAAATAGGGTGGTGCTTAACTTTTGCACAGGTGTATATATATATACGCACACACACACGCACGCACGCACGCACGCACGCACGCACGCACGCACGCACGCACGCACGCACGCACGCACGCACGCACGCACGCACGCACGCACGTACGCACGCACGCACGCACGCACGCACGCACGCACGCACGCACACACACACACACACACACGAGGTTTGATGGACACAAATGACCAGTATGCACACATAGATTCTGTCTAAGTGAGACATACAAAATCATTTATGCTACAGCAGTCATGTTTACTAATACTGCAATATTAAGACAATATATTAATTAGAGGCAATGATATTATGGCATTATCAGTTGTTTAACATACATTACATCGGTGATGCATTAAAACCATGACGTCATACATAACCGGCACAAATCAGTACTTAGCGCTTTAGTGACAAAATTTGTTCCTGAAAATTAATATATCGGGCTTAACCCTTTAATGGCGAAAACGTACATAGCCGTCCTCCTTAGTGGGCTAGAGGAAGACACATTTGCAGACCGAGAGAAGACTAATTTTGAAAATTACCACTGGAATGACTGCCACAGGTATCTAAATCATGGCGCAATGGTTATTTAAGTCTGATGAATATTTTGAAACTAATTTGACTGGGTGTTGACATAGGAAGCTACAAACTCGCATTCATGTTAGTTTCGTAATATTCAACAGCGTGGATATATAGTTGATAGACCGCTAAGGACGGGGGTTATGGATGGTTTCGCCATTAAAGGGTTAATCCCAATATATATTAATTAAAGTCATCAATATTATGGCATTAATAGTTGTTTATAATATATTATATCTACAATGTACCGTAACCATGACGTCATACACAAACGGTATGGATCGGAACTATGTTTATATAAATCGTAATGTTTGTTAGGTTCGTAACAATATTCATCTTCGCACATTTCTTGTAATGCGTCATCGATATACAGTTCGAGATTGTCAATCGGATTAAAGTTAAAATCAATACCTAAACATGAATGTTGATGCTGACTCGGATGATCCACACTGCAACCATAACAATTTTGTACCACTAGCTTTCGTATCTTTGTAGACAACATATACACGAATAATCTCTGGCTGTTCTCGTGCTTATTAGGTGAAGGGCATAAATGCCATGTGCGATACATACTCTTACAATACTGGCATAATTTCATATCATCATGATTTAGTTCATCATCATCAATATCCATGGCATCAAGATTTAGTTCATCATCATCAATATCCATGGCATCGAGATTTAGTTCATCATTGACACACATGTCGTTGAGGTATATAGTGTCTATAGTATCCGGAGAAACGACCATTGACAACAATACTGGATCATCAGTATCACTAGTTGAGGTAGTAGGTAGAATGTCAGACATGTTCAGATTATTGTATACAGTAAAAGCATGGAGGTAATGCGGAAAACACCTGGGTGGAGTTCTGTTCTTGGTTAACATGAAGGTTAGGCAATGAGGATAACAACGAGTCAGCGTTCAGTTTCAAAAGTTCCCACTCAGCGTCTGACATGTAAATCCATTATGAGTAGCTCACGGAGCTACATCAGGACAGAAAGAGTAATGTAGGTTGATGCGGGGAAAATCATCCCTGATAGATTTGCGAGCAGAAGAGTCCAGCGAATGTGTAAATTGTACGCATTCCTTTTTGCACGTACGACATACTTTCTCTTCAAGATCGGGAATGATATGCACCAGTTGTTTATGCTTATATATACACCACATTTAGTAGGATAACCATCAGGATGAAACTGTCACAGATCGATACACCACTTTTCGCCAAATCGAATCGTTCTCGCTTTACACAAATTTCCGAGATCGCACCAATATGATGATTGCTTTAAATACTCCGAACATTGATCAGTCAACATTATGAATGATTGAATGCAATAGATGCAACATATGATACAACTTCATTTATATCGCATTGGAAACAATAGCATCCAGTGGCCACCTGCATGAACAATAGTGCATAGACGACCATTTAGAACAATAGCGTGCAGACGCACATTTAGAACAATAGCGTGTACCCAATACTTTTGAACAATAGCATCTACCCACTCATTTAGAACAATAGCATCCAGAGGCCATCTGCATCAACAATAGAGCACAGCATACACTTATGAACAATGGCATAAACCTGCATGAACATGGCAGATGCGTACCATCATTCTCATGTGTCTGAGAATGCTGTCCATGTTGACGATAGTGACCGTGGTTCAGTAGTACATTATGAAGATGATATCGCAACTATTAGAAATTGTCAACTAATATGGTTTCTAATGTGATGTTTGTAATAATAATACTCGCAGCCATTGGACAATGTCTATTCCATATTCCGTTAATAACAATGTACTAATTTGAGTCATGATCAAAATCCTCCCATAGTTAATTATACCATAACTTAAAACGCATCGCATACTCCTCATAAGCAATACGCACATCTTATCCTTATCATCGTTACACTGACTAATGACATACGATATCATAGAGTGGGCAGTGAGTGCGGTGTCGTCGTCTATGGGTAACCCTGGCATTGTTTATGAACTGACTGATAAAGTACAACATTACTATTTATATTTTTACTATGCTAGTGTAACCATATGGAACAGAAGATAAATCGCCCAGTTTCAAAATTCGTTTTTTTGAAGACACGTCTGAAGATCTTACTACTATTGACTGAAAGAATTCTAAATTGAGACGTGTGCATGATCTTAGATGAGTAGCTTAGTAGTATGCTATTACTATCCATAATTTCACCATCCTTAATAATTTGATCGATGGATTTTTTCATCACATCAAAATTTACTTGTTTTGATTGATCAGTACGCAGCGTTAAACCTTTAACGGTTGATATCGGTTCAATAATTGATGGATCATCGCGACGCTTCATTTCAAGACTATAGTTTTTTGGTCCGAGTGTGCAAAAACTTGTTAACTCATAGTCGGAGGGTATTTCACTTGTCCAAGAACTTAGATACTGGCTACGATCTTGAATAGTTGGCTCACCTTCACGGGTACTAAATACCACAGAATCCATAGCATGACAGGCTATGCGACGACTGAGTTAGGACAAGATTTCATACAGTTTTACTCGCCCATAAGCTGTCACAAAAGATGCAAGAATACAGTTGGTATTTAATGGGGACTCAACATAATCTTCATTGACTGAGTATGTCACCATTAAAAGATTATCATTGAGGAATGAAATGCTGCTGACAGATTTACGTTTATCCCTCAAATGCTCTAGTAACTCTTTTTCCATTGATACCATCTTATTCTTGGTGTGATCACATAGCGAAAAACGGCCCCACAAAATATTGAATCTGGATTTAGCTACAAAACGTAGAGCCAGATTATTTGATATTTTCGCTGGGTCGAGTTGCATAGCCTCATGCGCATAGTACTCATTTATATAGTGCCCTTTATCGCTTTCACTACAGACCCAGTCTGGATACCTGCTTCTTTCCTGCTTAATTTTGAGGAAGCGGTTAATGTATTCAGAAAATAGTCCCTTATCGCCATGTTTTTCATACCATGATGACTCAGGATAATGCCAGACTTTGTATAGCATTTTAATGATATAACCATGATGAATAGCTAACTGTAGCTAAGGAGTGGTCCACATCCCGCATAATGAATGTTGTTCTTCTGCATGTTCGCATATGGTAGATTGACTGATTCTTGCGCATTCGGCGCAGAGTACAAACATGAGCCACTTACTTATTCTAGTAGGTGATACTGGAAAGTATAAATAATGAGGAGGGAGAACTTTGCATTTAATAAGACTGAAGAATTCATGCACCGTCTTATCATTCAAATCGTCGCCTCTTACTACCTCGTATGCACCTTCTGGAAAACGACATTGTTTCATCACTGATGGATACATGGAAATGCAGTCTAAATATTCTAGCTTAGTATGTTCATCCGTTTCCAGAAATAATTGAATTGTGGATGTATGCCCACCAAATAGTGTGTCACGCGGAGCTATTCGGGTGTCCAATTCGGTGATAAAATCAGTTAGTCCATTGGTATTAGTGATTAGTTTCTTAAACTCGCATTCCCACATAATTATCACCATATATCTGTGCAATTCGAATAATGAAATGCGACATTGAAGAGTGGAATATGCTTCTTCGTATGTCTGATCACCGCATGGTGTATATCTCTGCTTACGTTTATTGCTACAGCAGTCAGACTCGTGGTCATGAAATTTACACCCACAAAATCGAAAATAATATTTTTGCATGGAGCGAAGCCATCTACATAATGCCAAGCAAAGCTTTTGCTCACCTTGGTTTAGCCCATGTAAGATTTGGTAACCCTCGCTTAACCTAACCCATTCCATCCATTCAACAGCGATCATGCTATATGCACGTTTTGCTCTTAGTGAGTAATTGAGTAAAGTCTGAATGCTATCAGGGCATAGACATAAAGTGGGATATGCTACATTACACCCACCTGCTAGCATTATCCCTGATACGAATGGTTTTTGTCCTTCCATTGATTCAGAAAATAAGGACTTAAATCTAGACACGGCTAAACGCAAGACGGTTACGTCATCGTTACAATATTCGATGAGATTTTTATCACCATCGTTAAGTGCATCTCTAGATATATGCTCATTGTACCATTCATCAAAGTCGAGCAGTTCATTTGCTTTCATATTTTGTACGCTGAATACCTCCCTATCAGGAAAGGATATCACCATACCCCAATACTGAGGAGAGTTCTAGCTGATGGGGGAAATATCCCCTTGCACATAGGAAGATTAAAAGCATTGCCGACCTTACATAATGAAAGAGGAACAAAGTTAATGTAATCGATGAAACGAATTGTTCCTATTTTAAATGAGAGAATTGAATAGCAATGCATGATGATGTTTGTGGGTGCTAGATGATGGTCAATGTGCTTGCATATGCATTGAAAGATTAAAAGCGAATCATATGCACACGCATTATGCGCAATAATGGGGTGGTCAGAGAAAACATATTTCCGCTGTATACATTTATTACTATGCTTAGATTTTATGTGCGTTAACCATTTAACAAAATGAACATATCCATTATTCATGCCTCGGTTACATGTAGCAGACTCATCTTCGAGTGGCTGCTCAATGCACGTGTCACAGCATACGTTCGCTACCATGAGATTAACTTTATGCTCGCTGACAATATTAGTGTCGGTATTGTTAACAGGTTCTAAATATGTTTCAGTATCATAAATGATGTATTTTTGATAAGATTCGTATGTTAGATCCTCATCACCCATTTTCATGGCACGCGCATGCGATAATGACATAGCAGTTTCTTCAATTACTTTCTGAAAACAAATATGTTCTTCATTAACATTAAGCTTCTCTTTACATACATGACATTTAGTCATTCCGCATACATGTTCATCACAACCTTTAGGTACATGTATGAAGCAGAGGGGACAGGCCTTTACGATTTCGCATGTCCCATTTGCGCGGTGATTTGTCATACATCGCTCGTTATAAAACTTACAATGACAATCATTACATATTATCATATGCGATGCGACTGTAGAATTACATGCGTCGATACCTGATTTAGCAGAAAAACATCGGCAACAGAGTGCTATGCAATCATGAGCATTACTATATGATATGTCGCAATTGGGACAGTAATTGTGCATCATATGAAATGCTGCGATAGACATTATTAATGAAATGTGATTATCGTGTTCTGAATATAAAAAAACATATTGTAGGTAGAGTAGTAGTAGTGTTGCTACCGAATAGACATTCGTGCGTTGACTCAGAGTAGACACGGATACTAAATTCGTTCCCGAACTGTTGATGAAATATTCGACCAGTCAGTACTATTAATCTCGCATTGAGGAATACAACATGCTGCATGATACTCGTGCACCATATGCATTTGTTTTATTTAGAATCAAATTGCGCCATTCATGGTCAGTGATCTAATTTTTTGTTTTCTCGATAAATTTTATGCCTAAATATATACCCATTGCGAAACAGAATGGATATTCTGCACGGATGGGTATAATACATTCTTTGATGCACATGTACTCATCTTTATCATTGCAATGTGTATTTAACAGATTTAAATGCTTGCGATCGATAGCGCTGTGGTGAATATGATGCCGACCACCAGAGTTGTCATCCTCAACGCGAAAAACATGAAACTCAAAGCCATCTGGTAGCTTGCAGTTAGTGAATTAGTTTTTTAATCAAATCAAAAATTTGATCCGTTGTAATTTTATTCCACGTCATAAAATCCATCGTGATAGGCATATCCAACGCTGATTGAATGATCTCAATCCTTACATGGTCATTTGATAAACATTGCTATAGGCACTCTAAGTATTGAGCAGAGTTTGAACTGCCCCTGATATAAACTCTGAATGAGTTAATTGCGAATCGGCAATGGGATATTTCTTAAATGATATGCTATATTCAGTACCATCAATATGATATTTTTTTACTACAGAACTTACATATAGTCTTCGTCTTTATATAGTTCGAATAATCGGTCAGACCACCACCTACCTGAGATTGGATAGGAACATATGCAATGTCATTATATAAGAGGAATTTATCATTATTGATCGATAGATCATGGTCATCACGTAACAAATATTGATTATGATCATTATTCGTGAGTGGATAACATGCAGATACTTGATGCATAATGTTCGTCACGTTGGCATTAGTCACATTTTCCGCAATTTGCCGGTCTGTTTGATCGAAGATAGGCACTTGTCGTGTAGGTACATTTACATCCAATACATCAACGAACTGAAATTGGGTAGAAGAAGGTACAACTGTGTGCAGTAAACAGTCAGATATTTGCTGCGTAATATTCGGATCCATCGCGATGGCATTAGAAGTGGGTACGATGTCACTATCTAAATAATCAGTTAGAAATTGATCACCATTGCTCAATAGCTCAGTGTCAACATGCTGCAAATATTGATTAAGATCGTCATTAGTAAGTGGAATACACGATGATATTTGATGCATAATGTTCATCACGTAGTCACTAGCCACATGTTGCGTGATTCGCTTGTCTGTTTGATCGAAGATAGACACTTGTCATGTAGGTACATTTGCATCTAATACATCAACGAACAGAGGTTGGGTAGAAGAAGGTACATCAGGGGGCAGTAAACAATCAGATATTTGCTGTATAATATTCACATCCATTGCGATGTCGCTAGGAGCAGGTATGATGTCATTATCCATCAGATCTAATAGAACTTGATCATTATTGCTCAATAGCTCAGGGTCAACATGCTGCAAATATCGATTAAGATTGTCATTAGTGAATGGAATGGTTGCAGATATTTGATGCATAAGCTTCGCCACATCTTCGCTAGTTTCATTTTGCTGGTCTGTTTGATGTGATGAGCTGGTCTGTTTGATCAAAGATAGGCACTTGTCATGTAGGCTCATTTATATAGTTACCATATTCCAGTACACAATTATACTGAGGCTGGCTAGAAGAAGGTACATCAGCGGGCGGTAAACAGTCAGATATTTGCTGCATAATATTCACATCCATCGCGATGACAGTAGGAGTGGGTATGCTGTCATTATCCCACAGATCTAATAGAAATTGTTCATTATTGCTCAATAGCTCAGGGTCAACATGCTGCAAATATTGATTAAGATCGTCATTAGTAAGTGGAATACATGATGATATTTGCTGAATAAAGTTTGCCACGTAGTCGCTAGTCTCATTTTGCATGACACATTGTTCTATTTGATCGAAGATAGGCACTTGATGAACAGGGTCAAGTATGCTTTCACATTGTGTCCGATACATGCGTTGTGTAGTGTCATTGTGTAATGCCATGTGATCCTCGTCACCCATCTGCTGTAAGATCACATTAATAGCATTCTCTTGTCCGTTTAGTTTATCATCCATAATTGTTTAAATAAATCGATATCCTAACGCCAAATGGTCAAATATAGTTCACTGCTAGCTTTATGAAACAAGATTACCATCGAGAGAATAAGTTCCCTATATATTGACAACTTCTTTACACATTAAACTCTCATTATTTATTTTAACACAATTCTAATAATGTCATCAATAAATTGTATAGCATGTAGCGGTCGATACATGCATTTATGTTAAATCATATCACTTTTATACTAACTAGAACCCATTTTGTTCATGCATGTGGCTGATGCATGCTATTGTTCATGCAGGTGTCTGCTATTGTTCATCACAACCGGCGCAAATCAGAACTAGTGTCGGCTGTGCGCTATTGTTCATAAGTGGGCACTGGATGCTATTGTTCTAAATGACAGGCTGTGTGCTATTGTTCATACCGGTGGCCACTGGAGGATATTGTTCTAATTCCTGATTGGTCGAGATAGGGTCAAATGTCACAATTTAATACCACATAACTTACAAAATTCATAAAATGTTATTTTCTGATAGTTTTCAAACCCTAAATCGTGGCACATGGTAGTTTAAGCGAATATTTTTGGATACTAGTTTGACATAAGATGTTTCAATTCGTGCTAGTTTCAAAATATTCAACAGATATACAACTAAGGAATGAACTATATTTTAACTTTTAGATTTTTTCAAACCTAAATTGTGGTGCAATGGTAGCTTAGGCGATTATTTTTTAATACTAAGATGACATAGGATGTTTCAATTCGTGCTAGTTTAAAAATATTCAACAGATATATAACTAAGGAATGAACTATATTTTAACTTTTTGATTTTCCAAACCCAAATCGTGGCACAGTGGTAGGTTAAGTGAATATTTTTTTATATTAATTTGACATAGGAAGTTTCAATTCGCGCTAGTTTCAAAATATTCAACAGATACCAACCAGCTGTGTGCTATTGTTCATAAGTGGGCACTGCACGCTATTGTTCTAAATGACTGGCTGTGCGCTATTGTTCATGCAGGTGGCTGCTGGATGCTATTGTTCCAAATCCTAATTGGTCGACATAGGGTCAAGTATCACATTAAACCCCATTAATCATTTTGCCAGGAGAACAATACCGCACAGCTGGTCACCTGCAATTCATATGTGACCGCTATCGTTCGTGCAATATGCCATTATTCAAAAGCCATGTTCAATGCGACAATTTGACATAGGAAGTCACTTAGTTTCAAAATATCTTTTTAACCATGAGGGGGGGGGGGGGGGTTGCCGCCACCCACCTAATTAATACGTTAAACTACACGTTCATCATTCAGCCAGCACATGCTCATCATTACTCAGAGTTACACATGTCAAAACACTTTTTTTTTAAACGCATTAATCTAATTATGCATTAACACGCATATGTCATTTAAATAGTGAACAGACGCACACAATAGCATGTAGTCGGACATTTAGAACAATAGCGTTTACCCTACACTTTTGAACAATAGCGTGCAGATGCTCATTTAGAACAATAGCATCTACACACTCATTTAGAACAACTAATCAGAACGCAGTATTTAAATAGGTCAAGAGCTCATTTGCATAACAATATCGTACAGTGACCCCTTCACTACTTCCGTTATAGAGCACATTCTTTATTATTTAGTAATTACCACCTTGATTATTTTAAAATTAATTTGCCTGGAAAGTGTTGTTGCCTTAGACATCAACAGGTTCCATACAAATTGGTTTCAGAATAGTCAGCAGCTTTCTCATATGATTGCTTTTACACCACATTGCTAATCTATAGATGATCTATGATGGTGGAAAAGTAAATCATGTCAATATTATTAGACGAGAAATTCATCAACATTTAGCAATTAAACCCCCCACGACCGCCGCCGCCGCCGCCCCACCGCCGCCGTCACCCCGTCGCCGCCGCTACTGCTGCTGCTTCTGCTCCTGCTGCTGCTGAATTGCCAGGTACGAATACCCCTCGGGTCGAAAATTAAAAAGCTAAAATTATATTTCAGATGATGAATGAGCTACATCCTAGTGTCAGTGCGTCGTCAAAGTCATGGTCCATAGAACTAATGCTTGGCAATAATACAATCTACGCTAGGCGGAAGGTGCAGCAGATGAATGAGCTACATCCTTGTGCCAGTGTGTTGTCAAAGACGAGGTTCATAGAACTAATGCTTGACAATAATAAAAACTACTACTACTACTACTACTACAACTACTACAGCCGCCGCCGCCGCCGCCGCCGCCGCCGCCGCCGCTACTACTACTACTACAACTACTACTACTACTACTACTACTACTACTACTACTACTACTACTACTACTACTACTACTACTAATACACATCAATAGAATTAATACCAATATGAGTTCATACATTGTTCCATCCTTTCACCCCTCCATGAAGATGGTTTGAGCCAAAGTTGGTTGCTGGCAGTTGATACGTTTTTCCATCGAGTTCAAATTGACCTTTACCAATAAAATTTGGTACCCGTCCGAGCGTGACGCCGATGTAAGCAGGATTGTCCTCGTAAGAGATCAAGTCCTCATAGCCCAGATTGACATCTGCAAGCACGCCATTTCTGTCTGGAATCAGAATTCTGGTTACTGTGGCACCATAATTAATCACTTCCACTTGGACATTGTTCTGGTTCTTGAATATGTACCTGAAGGATAAGACATTTATAAACACAAAATCACCAAACGTCCGTTTATTACACAAAGTGCTTCAATGTTTGATGGACGTTGCCTTATGGACTGCCCTTAGAGAACAGCAACACATGTGGCCATGCAAATAAGTTTCAGACTTGTTGGAGAGGAGATGATTTTCATATGGTCTGTCTTAGCTTTCTTTTACACCGGTCTCAGAATAAACATAAGTTATTCTGCAAAATACAACGCTGAAAATTGTTGATGCGGTTAATATTGTTAATGTAGTTAAGAACGTATGCTGAACAATTTTTATCTAAATCCTATCAACAGTAACGTAATTGGAATTAAGTATATCTTGGAGATTTTTGTTCTAGCATATTCTGTATGACTACAGCTACCTTGCTTAGGACAGGAACAAGATAATTGTGGCTGCTGCTGCAGTGGCGGCGGCCGCTGCTTGATGATGATGATGATGATGATGATGGTGATGATGTGATGATTGATGTATAGTGTTATTATACCTGAAAGTTTCCTCCCCATCTGTTGTCCTGCCAAAGAGATTACTTTTCAATTCAACACGCATAGCATCGATGGATATGGCACGCTCTGTATTAGCCTAAAGGTAATAAGTAATGTAGTAAGAATAGGCCTATGTCACACAGTTTAGCCTGGATGCTTTTGACTACGCACAGTTTTACTGGTCGAGAGAATGCAGATCATTTGAATATGATATGCTGGTTGCCAAAGAATTAATTTGTCAGGATATTGTATCATTTTCCAGAGGCCGCCAGGGCAACTGTCACTATATCACAAACCCTTCTATTTAACCTAGTCCGATTCTGCTCTGGCCATGAACCGGCCCTATGACAAATATGTTGACAGATGGACTGGTTGGTATACACGCACGCGTGCACGCGTGCGTGCGTGCATTCGTGGGTGCGTGCGTGCGTGTACTCATGTGTGCGTGAGTGCGTGCGAACTGCGCATGCTGTATCTTCTACTCAATCAATATAAAAATAGAGCCGTGGCTCCATGCTGAGAACACGCCTCTAACGTAATGACCGGCCATTTTGCCACGTCATCATAACGACGAGACTGCTACACAGACTCAACTCAACTCAACTCATCTGCGTAGTGTACTCTAAACACACCACTGTGGCTCGTGTTGATTTTGACCTCCTTAACCCATGTATCACTAGCTTGATACAGACATTAAAAGCAACTCGATCCGCCCGGCAGTTCATGCGATATTAGCATCCAGGCAACATAAGCAAATTCTCATCCTCATTTTGTGCGCGACCGAATGAGTTTTATGACGAATTAAGAAGGACTATTTTTCTGTTCACTATTTTTCATATAGAAGACTATGAGCTTTACATCATCAAGTTTTGAAAGAAATAATATTGTCTGGTATGCATAGCGTATTGTCTGGTATGTATCGTGTCCGTTCAAGATTCAATTCTCTTTATCGCCAAATTCTGCCAAAAATTACTGCCCTAATTGACCACTCAATACACACGGGATTCTTTTCTCTGTCTCGTAGTGAAGGAGATCTCGCGAAAAACGAATGCTATTCTACTAGATAGTAGTAGAACATGATCTGTAGCAAATAATTTCCACATGTTCAACTAGAAAGATTTATAATATATACTGATAACTATATGTTCGTGGTTAGAGGAGTTTGGATGCCATCCCCGAAGAAAATTGAAAAGAAGATACCCTGTGAGGCGATTTTCTGGATTCAGAGTGGTCACGAAACATATCTAGTAGACATACATTTTAATATCAATATCTTTGGGGAAGCCGAGCTCCCGCAGACACAACTTGCATGACGCCACAGTTTGTATTAAGTTAGTCAATTGTGCGTTTTTAAATTTATGTAATTTATGATTATACAGATGGTAAAATGTACGTGGACGTAATATTATTCACTTACCTAGCAATATTCGTATTTAGCTTTGACCTCGTTAAAACAAGGTGGGTGTTTGAATGTTGAGGATGTCACTATGCAGGTGAATAAATAACCACACATTGGATTGGTGGTCTAGGTCATTATCAAGCTATCCTCATTCAGGTATCCGCTTTAACCCGTTTACGATCACAGGCTAGAAACGACAAATTCGCTATGATGTAAGGAATATTCTGTTGAATTTTTGAAATTTATTTGACTGGGAGCTGCAGCTGCTGCTGCCACCTTCCAGCCGAATTATCTTTAACATATTCAACAGGTTTCCTGTATAGGCGTCTTGAATTTGAAGCAAGTCAATGCCATTTCAAGGGTTTAAAGGGTTAAGATTGATAGATATAGATCATGTTGAATAGAACACAATCTTTACTGATATACGCTCCTCAACAAGACTCAGAATTGCTTCTCTGTCGAGTCTGTATCTTTGATACAGCTCCACGTCATTATAGGCATCCAAAGGATGCAATCGGTCTCTAAAAATGCGTTGTTGACGAATACCACGCCTTCTTTCTTCTTCCATTATTGCACCGACTATTAGCAAAGCCATTTCTACTACGCTTGTACGATGATATAAATGGTAGATTGGCGGCAGAATAGAGTTTTAAACACCCCACGCAAAGTTAGGACACCTACCGAGGTGTCTTATTTCTGAGTCGAGATATACGCGCAGTACCGTCGCTAAGAGGTTTTCTGAATACCGCTTAAGTTAAGCACCCCGCCTATGTGCTAATATAGGTGGGGTGCTTACACTTAAGTAGTTTATAGAATTCGGGCCCAGGTCTCGATATGTCTAAGGCGTGTTCTCACTAGAGATGTAATAGGAAATAACGCCATACTTCAGTATTGCGTTATTCCTGATTAAGCCTCGAGTTAGAACGCGTCCTAAAGCTGTGTTCTCACTAGAGAGTTAATAGGGAATAACGCCATACCTCAGTATTGCGTTATTCATGATTACGTCTCAAGTGAGAACGCGTCCTAAAGCTGTGTTCTCACTGGAGAGTTAATAGTGAATAACGCCATACCTCAGTATTGCGCTACGCCGGTTCAGTCTCTATTGAGAACACGGCCTAAGGCAACACGGATATACCGTAATAAATCATATCTGCGCAAGTGTTTTTATAGAACAATTCACATAGGACCATACATAGGGATAGTTCGAGTTATCTGAATACGGCGTCAATCGTGTGATCAAACTTATGGATGAATCCAGTTTTAGCTAAGCCCCGCCCATCTCTAGCTAAGCTCAATCCACGCTTTGTCTCTGTTGGGATCGATCGGTTGATAATAGGCGTATGGAGATGGTGGTGGGATGGTGGAGGGATTGCAAGGGTGGGTGGGGTGGGATGGGGTGGGAGCATTTACATAGCACCCCAGGGGTTTCCTCTCCCATAGTGTATCCCCACAGCGCCCCGTAGATTTTGGCTCCACCCATACTTCAGCCCGCCGACCACACCCACCCCAGATCAAAGTATGTTCCTACAACCTGCACCCCTTGAATCTTAATTTCCAGAAAACTATGCATGTAAGCTGTTGAATATTTTGAAACTTATTTGACCGGGTGCTGTTGCTGTCTATGCAATTAGTTTATAATTAATTATAATTAGTCAAAATATTCAACAGCAATGTTTATTAACTAGTAAAACATACAATTCGTACAACATGCTTAGTCCGTCATCAATTGTGCGTTCGTGACGAACTTAGCTACGTCATTCATGTCGCCAGCCTATACGTTACGTAATTGATTATGACGTCAAATTAGTGACTGAGAAACTGGACTCCTCCATTGATGTATGGATGCATGGTAGGCTAAAGGTGTGTCATATCTTAAAAGTTGCTCAGTCTAATCTAGTATTCAGGGTTCTTGTCTGTGCTGTAGTTTCAAAAGTTTTTTCGTATACTGTAGCCAAACTTGGTGTATGGCTGTATATTGGGCTAAACGTGTTTCGTGTATCAAAGGTATCTTACTCTGATCTATTTTCCGAGTTCAATGAACATCACATAAATGGTTGTCTTTCACCTAGATGGTCAGCAAACTTAGGATATGGGTGCATCTAGGGTACATGTTTGAGGTGTGCCAGTTCCCGCAACATTACAACAGCTGTCAATTGAATTGATTGAAATGTCTTCCGAAAATGTTTCTATACTGAAAGTCCTGCTTATTATTTTGAGAACAATTCGGTTGAAAGATTTTGCAGCAACGAGTGTCAGTCAAATCGTCATCAAAACGTTAGCTAATGACATTTCCTTTTTTCTGCTGAGTATAGCTAACTTAATATGCTTCAGCTCTGTTCTAGATTGTAATGACAAGCAAAAATGTGTGGGCTGTACTCTTATTGTGGCGCCAAAGACCAAGAAGCCACTGGCAAACAACTCTGCAGCTAATTGTGCTCCTCAACAGGATTTGGACAATCATGTCCAACATCATGCTATGCCACATCTGAAACAAGATTGGTGACTTTAGTGGATCCTGCTAGAGTGGTTTTAAACGTGTACTCACGGGTTCGAGTCAGTAGTTATGCCCAAACACTGGAATTTAAGTCATTCTGGAAGCTGTGAATTCATAGATCAAATATTCCCTTGACAAAAAGACTCACTCACTCACTCACTCACTCACTCACTCACTCACTCACTCACTCACTCACTCACTCACTCACTCACTCACTCACTCACTCACTCACTCACTCACTCACTCACTCACTCACTCACTCACTCACTCACTCACTCACTCACTCACTCACTCACTCACTCACTCACTCACTCACTCACTCACTCACTCACTCACTCACTCACTCACTCACTCACTCACTCACTCACTCACTCACTCACTCACTCACTCACTCACTCACTCACTCACTCACTCACTCACTCACTCACTCACTCACTCACTCACTCACTCACTCACTCACTCACTCACTCACTCACCCACTCACTCACTCACTCACTCACACATAGGAGGTTTGACGGAAGTTTGCAGACTGGCAGGTATGCATAGGTAACTATGTAAATACCTGGGTCGGCGTTTTTAAATACTTAGGCTTCATAAATCAGTTCCGTAATTTTTGTATCTAATAACAGATCCCTCGCATACACACACATACGCACATATGCATGCATAGACACACAGACGCACACGCACGCACACACACAAACACACACACATATATATATATATATATATATATATATATATATATATATATATATATATATATATATATATATATATATATATATATATATATATCTCCGCACACACACACACACACACACACACACACACACACACACACACACACACACACACACACACACACACACACACACACACACACCACACACCACACACACACACACACATCCACACACACACACACACACACACACACACACACACACACACACACACACACACACACACACACACACACACACACACACACACACACACACACACGAGGTTTTATGGACACAAATGACCAGTATGCACACATAGATTCTGTCTAAGTGAGACATACAAAATCATTTATGCTACAGCAGTCATGTTTACTAATACTGCAATATTAAGACAATATATTAATTATGCAATGGTATTATGGCATTATCAGTTGTTTAACATACATTACATCGGTGATGCATTAAAACCATGACGTCATACACAACCGGCACAAATCAGTACTTAGCGCTTTAGTGACCAAATTAGTTCCTGAAAATTAATATATCGGGCTTAACCCTTTAATGGCGAAAACGTACATAGCCGTCCTCCTTAGTGGGCTAGAGGAAGACACATTTGCAGACCGAGAGAAGACTAATTTTGAAAATTACCACTGGGATGACTGCCACAGGTATCTAAATCATGGCGCAATGGTTATTTAAGTCTGATTAATATTTTGAAACTAATTTGACTGGGTGTTGACATAGGAAGCTACAACTCGCATTCATGTTAGTTTCCTAATATTCAACAGCGTGGATATATAGTTGATAGACTGCTAAGGACGGGGGTTATGGATGGTTTCGCCATTAAAGGGTTAATCCCAATATATATTAATTAAAGTCATCAATATTATGGCATTAATAGTTGTTTATAATATATTATATCTACAATGTACCGTGACCATGACGTCATACACAAACGGTATGGATCGGAACTATGTTTATATAAATCGTAATGTTTGTTAGGTTCATAACAATATTCATCTTCGCACATTTCTTTTAATGCGTCATCGATATACAGTTCGAGATTGTCAATCGGATTAAAGTTAAAATCAATACCTAAACATGAATGTTGATGCTGACTCGGATGATCCACACTGCAACCATAACAATTTTGTACCACTAGCTTTCGTATCTTTGTAGACAACATATACACGAATAATCTCTGGCTGTTCTCGTGCTTATTAGGTGAAGGGCATAAATGCCATGTGCGATACATACTCTTACAATACTGGCATAATTTCATATCATCATGATTTAGTTCATCATCATCAATATCCATGGCATCAAGATTTAGTTCATCATCATCAATATCCATGGCATCGAGATTTAGTTCATCATTGACACACATGTCGTTGAGGTATATAGTGTCTATAGTATCCGGAGAAACGACCATTGACAACAATACTGGATCATCAGTATCACTAGTTGAGGTAGTAGGTAGAATGTCAGACATGTTCAGATTATTGTATACAGTAAAGGCATGGAGGTAATGCGGAAAACACCTGGGTGGAGATCTGTTCTTGGTTAACATGAAGGTTAGGCAATGAGGATAACAACGAGTCAGCGTTCAGTTTCAAAAGTTCCCACTCAGCGTCTGACATGTAAATCCATTATGTGTAGCTCACGGAGCTACATCAGGACAGAAAAAGTAATGTATGTTGATGCGGGGAAAATCATCCCTGATAGATTTGCGAGCAGAAGAGTCCAGCGAATGTGTAAATTGTACGCATTCCTTTTTGCACGTACGACATACTTTCTCTTCAAGATCAGGAATGATATGCACCAGTTGTTTATGCTTATATATACACCACATTTAGTAGGATAACCATCAGGATGAAACTGTCACAGATCGATACACCACTTTTCGCCAAATCGAATCGTTCTCGCTTTACACAAATTTCCGAGATCGCACCAATATGATGATTGCTTTAAATACTCCGAACATTGATCAGTCAACATTATGAATGATTGAATGCAATAGATGCAACATATGATACAACTTCATTTATATCGCATTGGAAACAATAGCATCCAGTGGCCACTTGCATGAACAATAGTGCACAGACGACCATTTAGAACAATAGCGTGCAGACGCACATTTAGAACAATAGCGTGTACCCAATACTTTTGAACAATAGCATCTACCCACTCATTTAGAACAATAGCATCCAGAGGCTATCTGCATCAACAATAGAGCACAGCATACACTTATGAACAATGGCATAAACCTGCATGAACATGGCAGATGCGTACCATCATTCTCATGTGTCTGAGAATGCCGTCCATGTTGACGATAGTGACCGTGGTTCAGTAGTACATTATGAAGATGATATCGCAACTATTAGAAATTGTCAACTAATATGGTTTCTAATGGGATGTTTGTAATAATAATACTCGCAGCCATTGGACAATGTCTATTCCATATTCCGTTAATAACAATGTACTAATTTGAGTCATGATCAAAATCCTCCCATAGTTAATTATACCATCACTTAAAACGCATCGCATACTCCTCATAAGCAATACGCACATCTTATCCTTATCATCGTTACACTGACTAATGACATACGATATCATAGAGTGGGCAGTGAGTGCGGTGTCGTCGTCTATGGGTAACCCTGGCATTGTTTATGAACTGACTGATAAAGTACAACATTACTATTTATATTTTTACTATGCTAGTGTAACCATATGGGACAGAAGATAAATCGCCCAGTTTCAAAATTCGTTTTTTTTTAAGACACGTCTGAAGATCTTACTACTATTGACTGAAAGAATTCTAAATTGAGACGTGTACATGATCTTAGATGAGTAGCTTAGTAGTATGCTATTACTATCCATAATTTCACCATCCTTAATAATTTGATCGATGGATTTTTTCATCACATCAAAATTTACTTGTTTTAATTGATCAGTACGCAGCGTTAAACCTTTAACCGTTGATACCGGTTCAATAATCGATGGATCATCGCGACGCTTCATTTCAAGACTATAGTTTTTTGGTCCGAGTGTGCAAAAACTTGTTAACTCATAGTCGGAGGGTATTTCACTCGTCCAAGAACTTAGATACTGACTACGATCTTGAATAGTTGGCTCACCTTCACGGGTACTAAATACCACAGAATCCATAGCATAACAGGCTATGCGACGACTGAGTTAGGACAAGATTTCATACAGTTTTACTCGCCCATAAGCTGTCACAAAAGATGCAAGAATACAGTTGGTATTTAATGGGGACTCAACATAATCTTCATTGACTGAGTATGTCACCATTAAAAGATTATCATTGAGGAATGAAATGCTGCTGACAGATTTACTTTTATCCCTCAAATGCTCTAGTAACTCTTTTTCCATTGATACCATCTTATTCTTGGTGTGATCACATAGCGAAAAACGGCCCCACAAAATATTGAATCTGGATTTAGCTACAAAATGTAGAGCCAGATTATTTGATATTTTCGCTGGGTCAAGTTGCATAGCCTCATGCGCATAGTACTCATGTATATAGTGCTCTTTATCGCTTTCACTACAGACCCAGTCTGGATACCTGCTACTTTCCTGCTTAATTTTGAGGAAGCGGTTAATGTATTCAGAAAATAGTCCCTTATCGCCATGTTTTTCATACCACGATGACTCAGGATAATGCCAGACTTTGTATAGCATTTTAATGATATAACCATGATGAATAGCTAACTGTAGCTAAGGAGTGGTCCACATCCCGCATAATGAATGTTGTTCTTCTGCATGTTCGCATATGGTAGATTGACTGATTCTTGCGCATTCGGCGCAGAGTACAAACATGAGCCACTTACTTATTCTAGTAGGTGATACTGGAAAGTATAAATAATGAGGAGGGAGAACTTTGCATTTAATAAGACTGAAGAATTCATGCACCGTCTTATCATTCAAATCGTCGCCTCTTACTACCTCGTATGCACCTTCTGGAAAACGACATTGTTTCATCACTGATGGGTACATGGAAAAGCAGTTTAAATATTCTAGCTTAGTATGTTCATCCGTTTCCAGAAATAATTGAATTGTGGATGTATGCCCACCAAATAGTGTGTCACGCGGAGCTATCGGGTGTCCAATTCGGTGATAAAATCATTTAGTCCATTGGTATTAGTGATTAGTTTCTTAAACTCGCATTCCCACATAATTATCACCATATATCTGTGCAATTCGAATAATGAAATGCGACATTGAAGAGTGGAATATGCTTCTTCGTATGTCTGATCACCGCATGGTGTATATCTCTGCTTACGTTTATTGCTACAGCAATCAGACTCGTGGTCATGAAATTTACACCCACAAAATCGAAAATAATATTTTTGCATGGAGCGAAGCCATCTACATAATGCCAAGCAAAGCTTTTGCTCACCTTGGTTTAGCCCATGTAAGATTTGGTAACCCTCGCTTAACCTAACCCATTCCATCCATTCAACAGCGATCATGCTATATGCACGTTTTGCTCTTAGTGAGTAATTGAGTAAAGTCTGAATGCTATCAGGGCATAGACATAAAGTGTGATATGCTACATTACACCCACCTGCTAGCATTATCCCTGATACGAATGGTTTTTGTCCTTCCATTGATTCAGAAAATAAGGACTTAAATCTAGACACGGCTAAGCGCAAGACGGTTACGTCATCGTTACAATATTCGATGAGATTTTTATCACCATCGTTAAGTGCATCTCTAGATATCTGCTCATTGTACCATTCATCAAAGTCGAGCAGTTCATTTGCTTTCATATTTTGTACGCTGAATACCTCCCTATCAGGAAAGGATATCACCATACCCCAATACTGAGGAGAGTTCTAGCTGATGGGGGAAATATCCCCTTGCACACAGGAAGATTAAAAGCATTGCCGACCTTACATAATGAAAGAGGAACAAAGTTAATGTAATCGATGAAACGAATTGTTCCTATTTTAAATGAGAGAATTGAATAGCAATGCATGATGATGTTTGTGGGTGCTAGATGATGGTCAATGTGCTTGCATATGCATTGAAAGATTAAAAGCGAATCATATGCACACGCATTATGCGCAATAATGGGGTTGTCAGAGAAAACATATTTCCGCTGTATACATTTATTACTATGCTTAGATTTTATGTGCGTTAACCATTTAACAAAATGAACATATCCATTATTCATGCCTCGGTTACATGTAGCAGACTCATCTTCGAGTGGCTGCTCAATGCACGTGTCACAGCATACATTCGCTACCATGAGATTAACTTTATGCTCGCTGACAATATTAGTGTCGGTATTGTTAACAGGTTCTAAATATGTTTCAGTATCATAAATGATGTATTTTTGATAAGATTCGTATGTTAGATCCTCATCACCCATTTTCATGGCACGCGCATGCGATAATGACATAGCAGTTTCTTCAATTACTTTCTGAAAACAAATATGTTCTTCATTAACATTAAGCTTCTCTTTACATACGTGACATTTAGTCATTCCGCATACATGTTCATCACAACCTTTAGGTACATGTATGAAGCAGAGGGGACAGGCCTTTACGATTTCGCATGTCCCATTTGCGCGGTGATTTGTCATACATCGCTCGTTATAAAACTTACAATGACAATCATTACATATTATCATATGCGATGCGACTGTAGAATTACATGCGTCGATACCTGATTTAGCAGAAAAACATCGGCAACAGAGTGCTATGCAATCATGAGTATTACTATATGATATGTCGCAATTGGGACAGTAATTGTGCATCATATGAAATGCTGCGATAGACATTATTAATGAAATGTGATTATCGTGTTCTGAATATAAAAAACATATTGATGGTAGAGTAGTAGTAGTGTTGCTACCGAATAGACATTCGTGCGTTGACTCAGAGTAGACACGGATACTAAATTCGTTCCCGAACTGTTGATGAAATTTCGACCAGTCAGTACTATTAATCTCGCATTCAGGAATACAACATGCTGCATGATACTCGTGCACCATATGCATTTGTTTTATTTAGAATCAAATTGCGCCATTCATGGTCAGTGATCTAATTTTTTGTTTTCTCGATAAATTTTATGCCTAAATATATACCCATTGCGAAACAGAATGGATATTCTGCACGGATGGGTATAATACATTCTTTGATGCGCATGTACTCATCTTTATCATTGCAATGTGTATTTAACAGATTTAAATGCTTGCGATCGATAGCGCTGTGGTGAATATGATGCCGACCACCAGAGTTGTCATCCTCAACGCGAAAAACATGAAACTCAAAGCCATCTGGTAGCTTGTAGTTAGTGAATTA
Source organism: Chaetoderma sp. LZ-2023a (assembly GCA_034401795.1). Lineage (NCBI taxonomy): Eukaryota > Metazoa > Mollusca > Caudofoveata > Chaetodermatida > Chaetodermatidae > Chaetoderma > Chaetoderma sp. LZ-2023a. The sequence goes on from CM067373.1 coordinate 64,364,811, forward strand.
GTTTTTTAATCAAATCAAAAATTTGATCCGTTGTAATTTTATTCCACGTCATAAAATCCATCGTGATAGGCATATCCAACGCTGATTGAATGATCTCAATCCTTACATGGTCATTTGATAAACATTGCTATAGGCACTCTAAGTATTGAGCAGAGTTTGAACTGCCCCTGATATAAACTCTGAATGAGTTAATTGCGAATCGGCAATGGGATATTTCTTAAATGATATGCTATATTCAGTACCATCAATATGATATTTTTTTACTACAGAACTTACATATAGTCTTCGTCTTTATATAGTTCGACTAATCGGTCAGACCACCACCTACCTGAGATTGGATAGGAACATATGCAATGTCATTATATAAGAGGAATTTATCATTATTGATCGATAGATCATGATCATCACGTAACAAATATTGATTATGATCATTATTCGTGAGTGGATAACATGCAGTTACTTGATGCATAATGTTCGTCACGTTGGCATTAGTCACATTTTCCGCAATTTGCCGGTCTGTTTGATCGAAGATAGGCACTTGTCGTGTAGGTACATTTACATCTAATACATCAACGAACTGAAATTGGGTAGAAGAAGGTACAACTTTGTGCAGTAAACAGTCAGATATTTGCTGCGTAATATTCGGATCCATCGCGATGGCATTAGAAGTGGGTACGATGTCACTATCTAAATAATCAGTTAGAAATTGATCACCATTGCTCAATAGCTCAGTGTCAATATGCTGCAAATATTGATTAAGATCGTCATTAGTAAGTGGAATACACGATGATATTTGATGCATAATGTTCATCACGTAGTCACTAGCCACATGTTGCGTGATTCGCTTGTCTGTTTGATCGAAGATAGACACTTGTCATGTAGGTACATTTGCATCTAATACATCAACGAACAGAGGTTGGGTAGAAGAAGGTACATCAGGGGGCAGTAAACAGTCAGATATTTGCTGTATAATATTCACATCCATTGCGATGTCGCTAGGAGCAGGTATGATGTCATTATCCATCAGATCTAATAGAACTTGATCATTATTGCTCAATAGCTCAGGGTCAACATGCTGCAAATATCGATTAAGATTGTCATTAGTGAATGGAATGGTTGCAGATATTTGATGCATAATCTTCGCCACATCTTCGCTAGTTTCATTTTGCTGGTCTGTTTGATGTGATGAGCTGGTCTGTTTGATCAAAGATAGGCACTTGTCATGTAGGCTCATTTATATAGTTACCATATTCCAGTACACAATTATACTGAGGCTGGCTAGAAGAAGGTACATCAGCGGGCGGTAAACAGTCAGATATTTGCTGCATAATATTCACATCCATCGCGATGACAGTAGGAGTGGGTATGCTGTCATTATCCCACAGATCTAATAGAAATTGTTCATTATTGCTCAATAGCTCAGGGTCAACATGCTGCAAATATTGATTAAGATCGTCATTAGTAAGTGGAATACATGATGATATTTGCTGAATAAAGTTTGCCACGTAGTCGCTAGTCTCATTTTGCATGACACATTGTTCTATTTGATCGAAGATAGGCACTTGATGAACAGGGTCAAGTATGCTTTCACATTGTGTCCGATACATGCGTTGTGTAGTGTCATTGTGTAATGCCATGTGATCCTCGTCACCCATCTGCTGTAAGATCACATTAATAGCATTCTCTTGTCCGTTTAGTTTATCATCCATAATTGTTTAAATAAATCGATATCCTAACGCCAAATGGTCAAATATAGTTCACTGCTAGCTTTATGAAACAAGATTACCATCGAGAGAATAAGTTCCCTATATATTGACAACTTCTTTACACATTAAACTCTCATTATTTATTTTAACACAATTCTAATAATGTCATCAATAAATTTTATAGCATGTAGCGGTCGATACATGCATTTATGTTAAATCATATCACTTTTATACTAACTAGAACCCATTTTGTTCATGCATGTGGCTGATGCATGCTATTGTTCATGCAGGTGTCCGCTATTGTTCATCACAACCGGCGCAAATCAGAACTAGTGTCGTCTGTGCGCTATTGTTCATAAGTGGGCACTGGATGCTATTGTTCTAAATGACCAGCTGTGTGCTATTGTTCATACCGGTGGCCACTGGACGATATTGTTCTAAATCCTGATTGGTCGAGATAGGGTCAAATGTCACAATTTAATACCACATAACTTACAAAATTCATAAAATGTTATTTTCTGATAGTTTTCAAACCCTAAATCGTGGCACATGGTAGTTTAAGCGAATATTTTTGGATACTAATTTGACATAAGATGTTTCAATTCGTGCTAGTTTCAAAATATTCAACAGATATACAACTAAGGAATGAACTATATTTTAACTTTTAGATTTTTTCAAACCTAAATTGTGGTGCAATGGTCGCTTAGGCGATTATTTTTTAATACTAATTTGACATAGGATGTTTCAATTCGTGCTAGTTTCAAAATATTCAACAGATATATAACTAAGGAATGAACTATATTTTAACTTTTTGATTTTCCAAACCCAAATCGTGGCACAGTGGTAGGTTAAGTGAATATTTTTTTATATTAATTTGACATAGGAAGTTTCAATTCGCGCTAGTTTCAAAATATTCAACTGATACCAACCAGCTGTGTGCTATTGTTCATAAGTGGGCACTGCACGCTATTGTTCTAAATGACTGGCTGTGCGCTATTGTTCATGCAGGTGGCTGCTGGATGCTATTGTTCCAAATCCTAATTGGTCGACATAGGGTCAAGTATCACATTAAACCCCATTAATCATTTTGCCAGGAGAACAATACCGCACAGCTGGTCACCTGCAATTCATATGTGACCGCTATCGTTCGTGCAATATGCCATTATTCAAAAGCCATGTTCAATGCGACAATTTGACATAGGAAGTCACTTAGTTTCAAAATATCTTTTTAGCCATGAGGGGGGGGGGGGGGGGGGGGCTTGCCGCCACCCACCTAATTAATACGTTAAACTACACGTTCATCATTCAGCCAGCACATGCTCATCATTACTCAGAGTTACACATGTCAAAACACTTTTTTTTTTAAACGCATTAATCTAATTATGCATTAACACGAATATGTCATTTAAATAGTGAACAGACGCACACAATAGCATGTAGTCGGACATTTAGAACAATAGCGTCTACACACTCATTTAGAACTAATCAGAACGCAGTATTTAAATAGGTCAAGTGCTCATTTGCATAACAATATCGTACAGTGACCCCTTCACTACTTCCGTTATAGCACATTCTTTATTATTTAGTAATTACCACCTTGATTATTTTAAAATTAATTTGCCTGGAAAGTGTTGTTGCCTTAGACATCAACAGATTCCATACAAATTGGTTTCAGAATAGTCAGCAGCTTTCTCATAAGATTGCTTTTACACCACATTGCTAATCTATAGATGATCTATGATGGTGGAAAAGTAAATCATGTCAATATTATTAGACGAGAAATTCATCAACATTTAGCAATTAAACCCCCACGACCGCCGCCGCCGCCGCCCCACCGCCGCCGTTACCCCGTCGCCGCCGCTACTGCTGCTGCTTCTGCTCCTGCTGCTGCTGAATTGCCAGGTACGAATACCCCTCGGGTCGAAAATTAAAAAGCTAAAATTATATTTCAGATGATGAATGAGCTACATCCTAGTGTCAGTGCGTCGTCAAAGTCAGGGTCCATAGAACTAATGCTTGGCAATAATACAATCTACGCTAGGCGGAAGGTGCAGCAGATGAATGAGCTACATCCTTGTGCCAGTGTGTGGTCAAAGACGAGGTTCATAGAACTAATGCTTGACAATAATAAAAACTACTACTACTATTACTACTCCTACTACTACTACTACTACTACTACTACTACTACTACTACTACTACTACTACTACTACTACTACTACTACAGCCGCCGCCGCCGCCGCCGCCGCCGCCGCCGCCGCTACTACTACTACTACTAGTACTACTACTACTACTACTACTACTACTACTACTACTACTACTACTACTACTACTACTACTACTACTACTACTACTACTACTACTACTACTACTACTACTACTACTACTACTACTACTACTACTACTACTACTACTAATACACATCAATAGAATTAATACCAATATGAGTTCATACATTGTTCCATCCTTTCACCCCTCCATGAAGATGGTTTGAGCCAAAGTTGGTTGCTGGCAGTTGATACGTTTTTCCATCGAGTTCAAATTGACCTTTACCAATAAAATTTGGTACCCGTCCGAGCGTGACGCCGATGTAAGCAGGATTGTCCTCGTAAGAGATCAAGTCCTCATAGCCCAGATTGACATCTGCAAGCACGCCATTTCTGTCTGGAATCAGAATTCTGGTTACTGTGGCACCATAATTAATCACTTCCACTTGGACATTGTTCTGGTTCTTGAATATGTACCTGAAGGATAAGACATTTATAAACACAAAATCACCAAACGTCCGTTTACTACACAAAGTGCTTCAATGTTTGATGGACGTTGCCTTATGGACTGCCCTTAGAGAACAGCAACACATGTGGCCATGCAAATAAGTTTCAGACTTGTTGGAGAGGAGATGATTTTCATATGGTCTGTCTTAGCTTTCTTTTACACCGGTCTCAGAATAAACATAAGTTATTCTGCAAAATACAACGCTGAAAATTGTTGATGCGGTTAATATTGTTAATGTAGTTAAGAACGTATGCTGAACAATTTTTATCTAAATCCTATCAACAGTAACGTAATTGGAATTAAGTATATCTTGGAGATTTTTGTTCTAGCATATTCTGTATGACTACAGCTACCTTGCTTAGGACAGGAACAAGATAATTGTGGCTGCTGCTGCAGTGGCGGCGGCCACTGCTTGATGATGATGATGATGATGATGATGATGGTGATGATGTGATGATTGATGTATAGTGTTATTATACCTGAAAATTTCCTCCCCATCTGTTGTCCTGCCAAAGAGATTACTTTTCAATTCAACACGCATAGCATCGATGGATATGGCACGCTCTGTATTAGCCTAAAGGTAATAAGTAATGTAGTAAGAATAGGCCTATGTCACACAGTTTAGCCTGGATGCTTTTGACTACGCACAGTTTTACTGGTCGAGAGAATGCAGATCATTTGAATATGATATGCTGGTTGCCAAAGAATTAATTTGTCAGGATATTGTATCATTTTCCAGAGGCCGCCAGGGCAACTGTCACTATATCACAACCCCTTCTATTTAACCTAGTCCGATTCTGCTCTGGCCATGAACCGGCCCTATGACAAATATTTTGACAGATGGACTGGTTGGTATACACGCACGCGTGCACGCGTGCACGCGTGCGTGCGTGCATTCGTGGGTGCGTGCGTGCGTGTACTCATGTGTGCGTGAGTGCGTGCGCACTGCGCATGCTGTATCTTCTACTCAATCAATATAAAAATAGAGCCGTGGCTCCATGCTGAGAACACGCCTCTAACGTAATGCCCGGCCATTTTGCCACGTCATCATAACGACGAGACTGCTACACAGACTCAACTTCGGATACCAGACATGTCGGGACCCAGTACATCTGCGTAGTGTACTCTAAACACACCACTGTGGCTCGTGTTGATTTTGACCTCCTTAACCCATGTATCACTAGCTTGATACAGACATTAAAATCAACTCGATCCGCCCGGCAGTTCATGCGATATTAGCATCCAGGCAACATAAGCAAATTCTCATCCTCATTTTGTGCGCGACCGAATGAGTTTTATGACGAATTAAGAAGGACTATTTTTCTGTTCACTATTTTTCATATAGAAGACTATGAGCTTTACATCATCAAGTTTTGAAAGAAATAATATTGTCTGGTATGCATAGCGTATTGTCTGGTATGTATCGTGTCCGTTCAAGATTCAATTCTCTTTATCGCCAAATTCTGCCGAAAATTACTGCCCTAATTGACCACTCAATACACACGGGATTCTTTTCTCTGTCTCGTAGTGAAGGAGATCTCGCGAAAAACGAATGCTATTCTACTAGATAGTAGTAGAACATGATCTGTAGCAAATAATTTCCACATGTTCAACTAGAAAGATTTATAATATATACTGATAACTATATGTTCGTGGTTAGAGGAGTTTGGATGCCATCCCCGAAGAAAATTGAAAAGAAGATACCCTGTGAGGCGATTTTCTGGATTCAGAGTGGTCACGAAACATATCTAGTAGACATACATTTTAATATCAATATCTTTGGGGAAGCCGAGCTCCCGCAGACACAACTTGCATGACGCCACAGTTTGTATTAAGTTAGTCAATTGTGCGTTTTTAAATTTATGTAATTTATGATTATACAGATGGTAAAATGTACGTGGACGTAATATTATTCACTTACCTAGCAATATTCGTATTTAGCTTTGACCTCGTTAAAACAAGGTGGGTGTTTGAATGTTGAGGATGTCACTATGCAGGTGAATAAATAACCACACATTGGATTGGTGGTCTAGGTCATTATCAAGCTATCCTCATTCAGGTATCCGCTTTAACCCGTTTACGATCACAGGCTAGAAACGACAAATTCGCTATGATGTAAGGAATATTCTGTTGAATTTTTGAAATTTATTTGACTGGGAGCTGCAGCTGCTGCTGCCACCTTCCAGCCGAATTATCTTTAACATATTCAACAGGTTTCCTGTATAGGCGTCTTGAATTTGAAGCAAGTCAATGCCATTTCAAGGGTTTAAAGGGTTAAGATTGATAGATATAGATCATGTTGAATAGAACACAATCTTTACTGATATACGCTCCTCAACAAGACTCAGAATTGCTTCTCTGTCGAGTCTGTATCTTTGATACAGCTCCACGTCATTATAGGCATCCAAAGGATGCAATCGGTCTCTAAAAATGCGTTGTTGACGAATACCACGCCTTCTTTCTTCTTCCATTATTGCACCGACTATTAGCAAAGCCATTTCTACTACGCTTGTACGATGATATAAATGGTAGATTGGCGGCAGAATAGAGTTTTAAACACCCCACGCAAAGTTAGGACACCTACCGAGGTGTCTTATTTCTGAGTCGAGATATACGTGCAGTACCGTCGCTAAGAGGTTTTCTGAATACCGCTTAAGTTAAGCACCCCGCCTATGTGCTAATATAGGTGGGGTGCTTACACTTAAGTAGTTTATAGAATTCGGGCCCAGGTCTCGATATGTCTAAGGCGTGTTCTCACTAGAGATGTAATAGGAAATAACGCCATACTTCAGTATTGCGTTATTCCTGATTAAGCCTCGAGTTAGAACGCGTCCTAAAGCTGTGTTCTCACTAGAGAGTTAATAGGGAATAACGCCATACCTCAGTATTGCGTTATTCATGATTACGTCTCAAGTGAGAACGCGTCCTAAAGCTGTGTTCTCACTGGAGAGTTAATAGTGAATAACGCCATACCTCAGTATTGCGCTACGCCGGTTCAGTCTCTATTGAGAACACGGCCTAAGGCAACACGGATATACCGTAATAAATCATATCTGCGCAAGTGTTTTTATAGAACAATTCACATAGGACCATACATAGGGATAGTTCGAGTTATCTGAATACGGCGTCAATCGTGTGATCAAACTTATGGATGAATCCAGTTTTAGCTAAGCCCCGCCCATCTCTAGCTAAGCTCAATCCACGCTTTGTCTCTGTTGGGATCGATCGGTTGATAATAGGCGTATGGAGATGGTGGTGGGATGGTGGAGGGATTGCAAGGGTGGGTGGGGTGGGATGGGGTGGGAGCGTTTACATAGCACCCCAGGGGTTTCCTCTCCCATAGTGTATCCCCACAGCGCCCCGTAGATTTTGGCTCCACCCATACTTCAGCCCGCCGACCACACCCACCCCAGATCAAAGTATGTTCCTACAACCTGCACCCCTTGAATCTTAATTTCCAGAAAACTATGCATGTAAGCTGTTGAATATTTTGAAACTTATTTGACCGGGTGCTGTTGCTGTCTATGCAATTAGTTTATAATTAATTATAATTAGTCAAAATATTCAACAGCAATGTTTATTAACTAGTAAAACATACAATTCGTACAACATGCTTAGTCCGTCATCAATTGTGCGTTCGTGACGAACTTAGCTACGTCATTCATGTCGCCAGCCTATACGTTACGTAGTTGATTATGACGTCAAATTAGTGACTGAGAAACTGGACTCCTCCATTGATGTATGGATGCATGGTAGGCTAAAGGTGTGTCATATCTTAAAAGTTGCTCAGTCTAATCTAGTATTCAGGGTTCTTGTCTGTGCTGTAGTTTCAAAAGTTTTTTCGTATACTGTAGCCAAACTTGGTGTATGGCTGTATATTGGGCTAAACGTGTTTCGTGTATCAAAGGTATCTTACTCTGATCTATTTTCCGAGTCCAATGAACATCACATAAATGGTTGTCTTTCACCTAGATGGTCAGCAAACTTAGGATATGGGTGCATCTAGGGTACATGTTTGAGGTGTGCCAGTTCCCGCAACATTACAACAGCTGTCAATTGAATTGATTGAAATGTCTTCCGAAAATGTTTCTATACTGAAAGTCCTGCTTATTATTTTGAGAACAATTCGGTTGAAAGATTTTGCAGCAACGAGTGTCAGTCAAATCGTCATCAAAACGTTAGCTAATGACATTTCCTTTTTTCTGCTGAGTATAGCTAACTTAATATGCTTCAGCTCTGTTCTAGATTGTAATGACAAGCAAAAATGTGTGGACTGTACTCTTATTGTGGCGCCAAAGACCTAGAAGCCACTGGCAAACAACTCTGCAGCTAATTGTGCTCCTCAACAGCATTTGGACAATCATGTCCAACATCATGCTATGCCACATCTGAAACAAGATTGGTGACTTTAGTGGATCCTGCTAGAGTGGCTTTAAACGTGTACTCAACACAGGTTCGAGTCAGTAGTTATGCCCAAACACTGGAATTTAAGTCATTCTGGAAGCTGTGAATTCATAGATCAAATATTCCCTTGACAAAAAGACTACGTGTGTACAACACAACCTGTGCATCCTTGATGCTGTACAACTGTAGTCACTGGGCAGTTTCAATGGCAGCCCTAGAAAACTTGATGCTAGTTACCGCAATCAGCTCCGCACCATCACTGGAGGCCGGTGATCAGACAGATGAATTTCCAACGATACATCGCCACTGTCTGTGAAGGGCGGCCAGCAAAGATGGTTCATATTTGGGAATTTGCTAAGGATGCCAGAAGATGCACCCATACAGAGAGAGCTTTGGAATTTTCGCTAATGATAGCTAGTAAACATAAAGCCAAGAAAGGACATCATCGCATAAATCTGTTAATCGTGAGTTGAAGTAACCTCAAGAAAACAGGACTCCTTACATTCAGATCGAGAATGGACCTGCAGAATATAGAGATTTTGGCCTGGGGACAAGATACAGTGGTCAAAGAAGCAGTTATTGCATCTGTAGGATATTTCGAATACTACAGACGCAGACTACAGTACATCATCAGCATCACCATCATCATCATCATCATCACTCGGAAGCACTTTCATCACACAGGAACCTTATGAGATAATTAAAATATGCCATACGATACCAGTACACAACGTATGGCTGCAACATAAAATAAAGCCAACATAACTTCATTACTGCTATTTACGAGTGAGGTCATTGTATATGTCCGGCCTATGCAATGTTCCAGTACGATAGGTCCACCACACACTGTACGAAGAAACACCTACAATATATACTATCATTCCAATGGAAATTTGCAAAACATAATTTCAGCGGAATAAAATGTTGCGTCTGTCCTCCTCTATGACAATATGTTTCTTTGTTTTTTTCAACAATTTTGCACTCGAAACCTGATGTAGGCATAAAAGCATATAGTAACACGTTCAAGATGATGTTGACCACCTTTGACTTTGACAACAAAATCAATGGATTTTGTGACAATGTGCCATAAAGATTAACCAGTTCTGAAAGCTAAGTTTTGCACCAAGGCTACGACACACCTGTCTGATCCGCGCCAAAAGAGGGAACCTGGTCGTGGATGAGACTCGTTGTGAGTCAACAATTCATTTGTTGTCTGGGCTATTGACATGGCTCATGTTCGACTGGCTAACTATAGTTAGTTTGCTGGTTTACAGAACATGCGCAGTTGCTATGCACAGTTGCACGCTGGATAGTTAACTATAGTTCGTTGGTACCCGATTCACCATTGAATTACTATTGCAGAAAATTTGGAGCCGGGTACCAATCTCCATTAACCCTTTCTGTCATCTATTTTGATGGCCTACGAAAATGGTTATGTTTCCGCTAAAACGCCAAAAAGCGTCCATATGAAATAAAGTGGGAAGGAATAGGGGCTTGGGAACATTGATTTACAATGGGAATGTATAATTTCATCAAACCTACGTCATTTAATGAAATAGTTACACTTATATGCATTAATTCGTGGCAAGCGAGGGGTGTCGGCCATTTTGAAATTTACGCAAATTTCGTAGTAACCATTTGGAACCGAGCTCGAGTGCTCGGTCGACTATAATTGAATAGCTAGGTAACTATTTCAAGTTCGACTGGTATCTTGTTAGCTATTGCTTACCATGGGTTTTGAGACGAACTTGACCCTAGTGACTTCGATGTCATGGTGTTGCCCCACCCACCCCACCACTTACTTGTATAGGTAACCATGTATAACGTTTTCATATCAATGGTTGACCAAATCTGAAATATCTGTCAATATGATTTACTACATTCAGATGTTAATGTTCGAAAGACAGATTTGTAGCAAGGAAACCTTGGCTTTTGACCAAATGACCTCATTGCCATATATGCTGGCTCCATCAACACGAATAATGGCGTGCTCAAAGTAAGCTCTGACTGTCCAAATAGTACTGTACCAAGGACACTACCAAGGACATCGTATATCTAATATGATGAAGCAACCCTGAAATATAAAGTGCAATGTTTTGCTATGTGCAAAACAACTTTGTTTTTAAAAAAAGCTTATTACCAATATACTAGCATTGCGGTTAGATTTGTCAATGAATGTGTGTGCGCATTGGGAACATATCCTCCGTCCTCATACCATACAGTATCCCCCACCCCCAACCCCGTGTTTAACAAAACTATAAAACCACGAATGTTGGTGACCACATCGGAAATGTAGAATTGCTGCATTTCTTTCTCGCAAACAACAGGCATTAGAACAATGATTTTTGCAACTGTATGTGTGGATCACTGGCCGAAATATATCAGTAAAAATCTCACCTAGGCGTTATTTATCTGGAAAGAGAAATGTGTTTTGTCCCAAGATTTACGCCGATTTCTCAGAGAGCTGCAGGCATTCACTCAACAATATGCAAACACACCACGAAGAAATAATTTTTGCTACAAACGACTCGATTGTGACCCAAACAAATCAAAGCAGCATTTCCCAAGCGAATCAAGCGAATGCATGACAAGCAAAGGAAATGGTCTATCCTTTATTGAATATGTCGTCTGGCGACATCTAACAAGATGGGAATCACTACAGAATGGTTTGAGGAAGTGAGTAATAATAATGATTAGGATAGACTTAGACAATTGGTATAAAAAGTAATAGTATCATCCGCATATTGTTCACGTGCATATAATAAACTATATTTTTCGTATTAGCATATTCATAATATTGTTGAGATTATCTAGATAGAGACTCACGTAGCAGCAGCAGCAGCAGCAGCAGCAGCAGAAGCAGCAGCAGCAGCAACAGCAGCAGCAGCAGCAGCAGCAGTAGTAGTAGTAGTTGTTGTTGTTGGTGTTGGTGTTGGTGTTGGTGTTGGTTTTGGTGTTGTTGTTGTTGTAGCAGTAGCAGCAGCAGCAGTAGCAGCACTAGGTATCAGCATAATCTGTCTTGGTTGAAATACCTGCGAGCATTGTTTTGCGAACATTGGAATCTCAGGTGTTATGACTAAAATTCTACTGTGCCCACTAACACAAACAACTGGTTGATTGAGATGGGTTCCAGAAGAGTAGTTAGACTAGTAGAGAACATGACATCAGAACATGCAGATTTGAAGATATATTTCAGCAGTAGTAATCACATCCCTCGTTCTCTATATAAGGAAGTGCCTATTGTGTTCCTGTCTCTGGGTGCTTTAGCGAATATGTTTCTTCTCTACTACCTCATTGCACTGAAGAAGTACTGGTCACCTGTGTTTATGCTAATCACGAGCTTGGCCATTACTGATTGGCTAACATGTATCAGTCACGTGGGGAAAGTCGCAATGCTCTCACCGATTCTCACAGTTCCAGAGTCTGTTGTGCAACCAGTGTGTAAGATAACATTTTATTTAGCCGGATGGTCAGTTGTTGGGAGTGTTCATCACCTTGTCTTGTTCGCTGCTATCAGGTTCTATCAGCTTTGTTTCCCATTAAAAGCTCGTGTCTATGTGACCAGTTCTTTTGTGTGCCAATGCTGTGTTGGTGTTTGGATTGCCATTGGCCTAGCATGGGTGCCATTCTTGTACTACCATTATGCTGAGCTGATCATCTATAATGGAGCACCTGCATTCATATGCACATTCAGCGGCAATACAGTTGTACGAGGAATGGCGTATTTGATCGCAAATACTATATATCCTGGTGTGGCCATAGTGTTGCTTCATATCGCCAAATACATTAGGCTCCTGCAAGCGAGGAAAAACATGGCCGTGCAACAAGAACGCAAGAACGGTGATGCCCGTGCTGTCATCATAGTAATAGTTATGTTCTTTATTACATGGATTCCAAACAATGTATATATTGCGATAAGAAAATCGAGACCTCAAGAACCGTTATATCTCGATAACCTTTTTCTCATTTGGAACCAAGTGTTGGCCAGCAACTCTGCCATCAATCCTATAGTGTACTGTTGGCTGCTAATACAGTGAGAAATGATATCGCCAATTTATGTGGTAAAGATAAGAGGCGGACGTAATAGATATTTATGTTCAATACATAAATTGTAATTGATACGTACAGCCCAGGGCACCGTCTTTATCTGCGGAGTATTTATTTAGCTCACTATTAGCAACTGTTCATTTAAATATATAGCCATATATGGTATATTGCATACATGAACCTTTTGTGCGTATTTGCTGGAAGGTGAATGCGAATCATTGGTGTAGTTGTGTGCCAAACCAGAAAGGAGAACACTAAATTGGTTGACGAAGTTGATGTGAAACCATCTTCAAGCAAATTACATTAGCCACAATTGACAAGCAGTATAAGTCGGTATATGCCAGCTGGTCTATTTCTTGGTTGAGCATTCAAGTTTTCTAAATTGTCACCAGCTATGATCTATGATATATGGATGTATCGGTAAATGATGACAACGATGATGATAAAAATGAATAAAGTTTTGATGATAATAATAAAACGACAATAATTGATTATGAAAACAACGATGGTATATGAATTTCTTATGTTTATTGATGTATTAATCCTGATTAATATTATTAGTTAGTAGCAAATTCTTATCTTATATTTATGATATTGTTAAAGATGTTTGCACCACACAGAATCATTTGTCAGAAATGGCAAAAACTAACAGACTGACAGACTCACTGCCCGAAATATTGACATAAATTAATTGCTGCTAAGTAGATATAAATCAATCAGGGATGTTAGGAATAGGCCCACCATGTCGATAGTATTGCACATCCATGAGAAATATCTAATAAATCCTGATTTTCATGAAATAAGGCTCACACATTTGATTAATAGAATTAGACTGGAAGAGTTTCGCGCGTCAATGTTGACCACGACCTGCGTTCTCCATGTGACGCTGTTACAAATGCAACACCACATATGCCTCTCCATGTAGGGATAGTTGCCTTTATAAAATGACATATAGTCGGTAGATTTAAATCTCAATAGCACAACCAAAAAAGATATGAAAGACGATAATGACGAACAACTATGAATGCTGTATTTTGCACATACTGTGAGATCTATAGGTCTGATGCTATGCACCTCAGTAGGATGACAAATGTTTTCCATCGGACACCATATGAGCCTATATATTCCATAATGTCATTAACACTCTCTGAATATAATGCTACCAAATGTATTTTTTGTAGAACTTCCGATGTCTATTGGAGAAATGTGTGCGTTTGCGTGCGCATGCATGCCTGTGCGCATGTGTTTAATTAGTACAGATGAGACATATAATATGAAACTGTTTCTAATTCGACAAAAATAAAGAGGCTCTAAAACAGAAGTGATATAAAACAGTCTCGATTTAGCAACGATACATGCGTCTCATTCCTTGTGCCATTTGTAAAGCTTCTAGTATTATAGCATAGATGTCTATGACAGTCTATAAGGCAATTATGGGATCGTTTTCGCGACTGAATTGGTTCGTGGAACCATGAACACGAACCCAGGAACCAGGAACCACTGACCATGAACCAGAAACACCAAAACGGCATTTATGCAAATTGACGAGGCTTGCTGATTGCAACTTTGTGGCAATGTTTTAACCCCACAAGCATTCTAAATTGAGTTAACTTTAGCAATTAATTTGATCGTAAATCGATTTAGACTTTAATTTCAGTCTACGTAAATCGCAGACGACCGCATACACTAAAAATATTGACGCGATCTCGTCATTACAAGGTTCTAAAATTTACGTGGGCTCCACCATCTTGAAATTTACGAACCAGTAACCATTGGCAACAACGAACAGAGATCAAGACTTGGTTACTTGTTCGACGAACCAAGTCAATGAATCTTCAACTTACGGAACACCAAAATGCGTGAACCACGGACTGCATCAGTCAACCACTGACTGTGTCAGTCGTGAAAACGAGCCCCATATCACATAGATCAACCATTTTGTCTCGTATTATATCACCTAGGAGGCAATGGGGGTTTTCAAATCCACGAATTCCTGGTTGTTTAATAGCGAGTCTCGTGATACTTTGTTTGTGTGTGTGTGCGTGTGTGTAGGTGTGCATGCGTGCATGCGTGTGAGCGAGTGTGCATGCGTGCGAGCGTGCATGCATGTGTGAATGCGTGCACGCATGTGTTTGTTTGTTTCTTGGAAAGTCGCCTGAGCACGCAAGTGGAAGCAGACTATAAACCCCACCTAAACCTATGCATATTGTAGCGTGGACCGCCCTGTCGGGTACGTACCTGCCCAGTTCAGCTGAGTACGGAACGACCCAGTAGGGGATACTCCACGCTCACCTCTCCACCGGCCACATGAGGCCCGCGCATATATAAGCCATTCAAAAGGAGAACAGAATGAAGTCTGTGAGATCGCCCTAGGCGCATGCGCAGCCATGAGAGGTAAACAAACATTGAGGCATTAGCTTATGGAGACTGGCAGCTTATGTATTTAGTTACTCATATTATGGCGATTCCATAATCTGGGACTGTTCTCCCTGATTTTGGTATGTATTAATGCCAGAATTGAATGAGGAATTTAAAACTCTGAACAAAAATTAAATCGGAGATCCAACTAAAGCATAGACATCGCCAGAGCGTGTGCGTGATCAGGTGAGAGCTAGGCGTGATTGCTCTAGCTACCTTGCCTCGTACACAACACATGCTCTGATTGGCTGAGCCCGCTGAAGCAGCCGCACAGCGAATATAAAAGGAGGTCTGAAAGTCGAAACACAGTTAGAAGGAAGGCGGATTCGGTCCGAGTAGGAGCATTCTCACTATCAGTCTACTGCGTAGAGCTCGCATTCTGCAATCTGCACCAACATATTACAGTTTATTACAGTCAGGTTCCCTCTCAGGACAACCGCCCTCCGCACCACACACAGATTTTGTATGCTCCTGGTAGATCAACAGGGGCAAAATTCTAAATTAAAGGAAGGTTTCTTATTTCACGACCATCACCAATGGTACCGTCATTACGGTGTAAGACTTTTTGACTAATACCAGCCAAATTAGTATGTAAGAACGGTGGTGTTTTTAATGTCTCGTCAGACTTGCCGTACCATGACAGAAACGGTGGTAGCAAACAATGGATGCATCCAGCGTCACTGAATTTATGTTTTGACCGTAGTCCAGACAAGGACATGTCTTTACGCGCTGCAAAAGCTAAGGGGCGTGGATCATCTTGTGCCAAGAAAATAATCAAATATAATATGTAGTTACCATCTCTACACAATAGAGACATCCATCACTCTTAAAGCACAAACAGCATAATGGTAGTACGGTGAACCATTCATTATGTGCTATGTATCATAAACTGTTGGCCACCAGTAATGGCTTTATTCTTCACTGTTCTTGAGTATGAAACATACCGGCCAGCATCCTGCAGTAATTCTCCAGGCGGCAGCTACACCGTGCATCAATCACACCTCAAGGAAGTGGTGCAAAGACTACATGTGACGTTTAAATTGCACTGATGGCTAATAGGTTCACCATATAGGGACAAATCTTAGTTATGTTATATTGTAAATGGTGCCAGCAATTAAACGCCACCGTAGGTCGAATAAGACCTTATATTCCAGATGAATGTACAAATTGTAATCAGGCATTCTGCCCATATTGTTAGTTAGCAGCAAAAACTACAAAAGTATTTGGACCGCAGTACACCTAGGTTACACTATACATCAACAACAAACGCATCACCATGTTTTCTCCCCACAGCAACAATTTTACATTAAGGTCGCTGCTCATGCTCTCATCAGAGAACATGACATGCTGCCACTAAACCTAGAACTATGATAGCTCGATAGGATAGGTTTTTTAAGCTAGCCAAGGGCGATTACTTTAAAGGCGGAGAATTGTTATTAAAAAAACTTCTTTACGGTCAATATGGCCGTTTTATAAACGGTACTACTGATTTTTATAGTTGGCCCGTCATGTTAAGGCCTCCTAAATTAAAGCAATGAGTAACTGCCGAAATGATTGTGTGGATCCCCACCGTCAGAATGGTTAGGACCGAATCAAGTAACTACAGCAGGTTTCTTGACGGTGATCTAGGTGGGCTTATCGTTGAGCCACAATCAACCCGCCCTGGAGAGATGCCGTTGGTCGAGTGGAGTGGTGACGCTACTAGCTTGCTGCTTCTATCTGCTGTGTACTTCTATCTGCGGTGACGATTCGCCCGATGATGCAATGACGGAGTCGTTGGTGTGTGGTGGTGGACACACGAAAAATGGACATGGAGGTCGTGATTGGCGTTGCTTTGCTTTTGCTCCTTACGCCCATCGCTGGATCAACATTTTAGCATAAGTATGAAAGGATTTTTAGTGACTTGACGACGTGACTATTAGGCTCATTAAACTCCCAAATAGCTCCACGTGCATTCAACTTATTAGTTTTAATAGCAACAGGTTATAATTCTAAGCTAAATTTGGATATTTAGTTCACAAACACTGGATTTTAAGTTTAATTTTCCCCGTTTCTTGTTTATTTAATCACAGGCCATTATTTAAATTTGTTTATTCTTAGTTGATAGTATTATCGCTCAGTTTTGTCATAATATTTTTTATTAAAAATTTTCCTGATTCCCGTTTTGAGATTTTATTTTACAGTCTGCCCTCCACCCCATCCCACCTCCATGAGAAATAAAGTAATTCCCACTCCCACCCCTCCTCAACATGGCATACAACATCGACACCTTCCAACAACAGTTCATTATGGAAGATCAGGCAACACACTCCCAACAACAACTTAATTTTTCCACTTTTTTCAGTTTTAACGCTTGTTTATAGCAACCCTTCAGGGAGCATCGCAACCCTTCGGGGAAGCACCTCTCAGAGTGAGTCATGACCCAAATGCATCTAGGTGTGAGCGGCCAATAAACCAACTAACTTACCTACCTACCTACCTACCTACCTTGACGGCCAGAATTAATTTGTCGATCACATACATTTCCCGTGTATCTTCATCGTCCTGTTGCACGATCCTCACCCTCCCACTACGTTCCCGTATCGAACAGCGTAGCTATGTGAGTGGGTGTACGCTAGTACGATGGTGTATCTTCGGACACCTATTAAGCAAGCCTTTTTATGCCAAAGTAGGAAACACTGCGAAAATATAAACAAGAGGCCCAAAGGCCGGTGGCGCTCACCTGGACCATTAGCATTTGAACCATTTGCATTTAAATAGATATGATGGATAATCTTCGGAAAATCCAAGATGGCCACCCAAAAGGTTTACCAATCAAAATTTTGAATAGAAATTCTAGTTTACCTTGATAGGGCCAGTCTAGCCAAATTGGTTTGAAATATGTCAAGCAACTAAGGAGAAGCAGTGTTTTGACAATTTCTGGTAAGTTTTTCATAAAATCTAAGATTTTCACGCAAAGAAATTGATGAATCAAAATTCTGAATAGAAGTACTCGAGCCTATCACAATAGAATCCTTTCAGCCCAATTTGGTTGAAATCTGTAAAAATGGTAAGGAGAAGTAGAGATTTGACAATTTCCGGTAAATTTTTAATAAAATCTAGGATTTTCACCCAAAATATTTATGCAACAAAATTCTGAATGGAAGTTCTAGAGCCTATGACCATAGGATTCTTTCAGCCCAATTTGGTTCAAATTGGTCAAAATGGTAAGGAGAAGAAGCAATTTGACAATTTCCGGTAAATTTTTAATAAAATCTAGGATTTTCACTAAAAATATTTACGCAACAAAGTTCTGAATGGACGTTCTAAAGCCTATGATAATAGGATTCGGTCAGTCCAATTTGGTTGAAATCGGTCAAAATGGTAAGGAGAAGAAGCAATTTGACAATTTCCGGTAAATTTTCAATAAAATCTAAGTTTTTCACCAGGTGAGCTAATAATGCAATTTATTGCAGTCCCAGCAGTGTTCTTTGGGCAACTAGTTCCAAACCTAAAGCAGCTAAAGGATAACTCCAGGGTTCGGGTCTCACATGATCTGCACCCAAAACATCAGGTGACGGATAAAGACACGGATCACCATCTAACTCATAACGGTGACTGGGTGAAGCCTTAAAGCTCACCACGCCCTATGGGAAAGCCACCATAGATGGAAACCCGTTTCTCTCTCCCCACCGTAATTAAGCTAAAGACTGCTTTCTAAACATGCTTCCGTTAATGTGACTTGTCCATGTGTTGTTATTTGTGGTTGTGATGCGGTATGTGGAGGGATCGCTCTGCGACTCTGAAGCTGCCACCAGACAACATGTTGCATGCTGTCGGTCTGAGTAGGGATGCTCTGTGGGGTATCGGCAACGGTACCGAGCATCCTCGCCAGGAGACGTATTCGTTAGAGACAATTGGTGCTACGCCATTTGCGGCCTAAAGATATGTGTTTGGACTTAAAACACAAATGTTAGGCCCTTGTAAGGTCCGCAAAGATTAAAGTGGCACCAACTAAAATATATCTTTAGCTCACACAAGAGGGCTTACCACTATTCCGTAGGGTGCGAACATTTCTTCAAAATGTCTATGTAACACTAAAATCTTAAATACACGAATACATGAAATTTGCTCTGACTGAGTAGGATTAAATTAATTAATGTCAGATTGTTTGCATAATTGTTTCATTCACACTTGTTCTTCACATACATCTTGGATATCGGGTCATCGTCAATTTGGAGAGGCTTCTTCCCACGACCGAATCCAATCACCCTATGAAGTTTCAAATTAATCTGATGAACGGTAATGGTGTTATCATCTGAAAACCACTCTGCCACCCGCCTGACCACCCGGACGCGCCATCATGTACTACCCCGCCAGAACCCCAACAATTTTGGCGGGGTATAACAAGTATTGTTTGCCATAAGATTTAATACTCAACAGTTCTCACCAGCCATGAAGAGCATAGCATATATTTACGCTTTGCTATTTAATTATGCAACTGTTATTTAGTCCTAAAATTATTTTATTTGCAAATTTGTCACCCAACAAGTCTTCAATTCTTACTATTCCCAATTCTAGAGCGTGCTGCCTATCCTATCAGTAGTAGGCAAGGTCACTGACAAAGACATCATGTTGCATGGCATGGAGGAATTTAGGAAGAGCTAAATCCTTGGTTCCTCTGACATCACACGTTGCGTCACGGAAAGCATCGCCTTGCAGTCCTTTTGAAAACAGTGAATCGCAGACCCCACTTTCTGCGAAGGTTTGGTCATATTCTGCGAATGCCACAATACACCATTACACATGTAGCCTTGGAATTTTCTGTACTCTGTACCAACATCTACACAGCTCGTAGAGGACGCCACTGCACACACCCGCTAAGTGTTCTGCGGCGTAGCATTTTAAAACAAAACGGACTAGGTACACTAGTCACGTCCAAGCATACTCCCGCCGGCAGAGGGTTAATCCTCCATGACGTCGTAACTCCAGACAGACGTAATTAGTACAGTCCGATAGTGTTGCAAGAATGCGTCCAAGACGAACCTGAGGTGATGGAGCTAAGAACTATGGCTGAAGACACCATACCGTGGCCAATGAAGAAAAAGGGCTGATTACAGATGTTTTCAAAGTAGTGCAGCAGCAGAACATAGTATATCATCATTATCACAGTGTGTCGGACTTGCTAAATATAGCTTTAAGTTATATATGTAAAATAATGCATATATATTTTTATAGCTATTAACGCTCGCAGATGTGCAGGCTGTAGTGACGGTGCCACAGAAGGCAAATGCCCCGCCCAAATCACTGCAACAAATATTTTGCCCCCACCCACGCCCCACCCTCACTACTTGCCCCTCCCATCCCACCCCTTATCCTGAAAATTTACATGAAAATATTTCATATGTATAATTTATTGATGTATAGAGAATTGTTACTGTAGTCAATTACATCAATGCTCCATTCAGCCTTGACGCATTATGGAAGAACAAGCCATTACATAGGCCAACTCTCGATGATATGTATGTACATAAAGGTAAGAAGCCTTTCTAGCGGACAGGAAACTTAAGCAAAACTATTTCTTTCTCCAGCAAAAACGGCAGACGCGTTATGTAATACGATACTATTTTAAGCATCTGGCTCAATGGCTGAGTTGAAAAATGTACAAGCAAGTCATGTCTATGGTCCTCACACACAGGCTAAATACATAAATATGGTGAATAGTAAGCATGCGTAATCTCCATATTAGTTTCCTTCTCCCATGGCCCTCTCATTGTCATATTCTTAACTAACTGTGCAAAATCATACTTTCAGCAGTAAGCAATATTTGTGACGGCGTCACACTTCCCAGATCATCCACCAACCTTGACCCCTCCCCCTGAGACAAAGCTGGCTATCTTGCCTCCTAACAAACATTTCCTTATGTCGCCACTGGCAGGCTGAGGCTTGTGAATAAAAAATTCATTCTCTCTCTCTCTCTCTCTCTCTCTCTCTCTCTCTCTCTCTCTCTCTCTGGCATGGCCTTTGTTGTTGTACAATATTACATGTGTATTAGTAATACATTCTCTTATCTTATCTTATCTTATCTTATCTTATCTTATCTTATCTTATCACAATGAATGTTTCTTTGCAACAGAGGTTTCTTTATTGGAGAAACGTTAATGTCACCACTTACAAAGCCAGGAAATGTTGAGAATAGATCCTATATATTCATTGTCATATTCTCCATTGCCTTTCCAAAAACAAACCTTCAGCTCTTGAGGTCATCCTATCCTGGCCATAATCTGAATGGCCAACTATGTATGATTGTGCTAAGATAGGGATACATTGCTTGAGCTTTTCTCCAATCATTCACATTCGGTTTTTATATATGTAGGATTGAGCATTCATATCCATAATCACAGCTCGATGAGGTCGAAGGGACTGAAGATGGTGAGACTGAAATCGATGAGTGGTTCTACATGAGCCACAGGCCTCTCTGTGAACCCTCTTGTCAATTGAAACATCAAATCCGTGTTTCATGATCTGGAGAGATGCGATCTCTAAGTAGGCCTCACATAGCAGTAAACCACCGCTTCGACCCAACAACTGTACCACTGTGATACAAAACCACGAAAACAGAAGACCCTCCCTCAGAGAATGATGGACCACACTCTATGTATGGCCAGACATGCAATGGCGACATTAAGATCTGTTTCCAGGGACCATGGACCATCTCTCATGGAGATCATCACCTGGCCAGCACTCATACATATGGGCAGATAGTCCCTCTCATAAGAGAGTTCCGGCCACCAAGTGTGTGTCCAGATACAAGCCACGAGAGTTTGACACTCGCTGTACAGGCTGTCCCCTTTTTCTGGAAGTGAACCTCACATTTCTATGTACAGAAGTAGACCATCTACCATCACCCCACCCACACGCACCTCAGTCATGATCGATATGGTAGAAACGCAGTGCTTCCACCTCCGGGTAGGAAGAAGTTGCTACTTCCTGAGTATGATGACGGAAATGTGCTTCTGGCAGATGACAGTGAAGGGCAGCCTTACAAATTAGAATTGTTGGAAATCCATTTGGGATGGGGAGCCATTGATGTGCTAGACCCCCCCCCCTCCCCTCATCAGCTCTGGAATGGTAACCCTTTCATATTGGTCATGCAAGATTACTTTACGAAGGGGTGGACGCTTTTTTGTTACCTTATCAAGAAGCCACCACAGTTGTGGCCGCATTGGTTAACAATGTTTTCACAGAAATATGTCGATTACCGCATATCCTAGAAGTGATCACCAGCCCATATAACCCCCACAGTGATGGTATGGTGGAATGGTTTAATTGAATGTTAGCCATCATGCTGACTAAGGAAACATAAATTAACTGCAGAGATTGGGACCAGCGCTTACAACTGGCCATGCCAGCTTATAGAATCACTGTCCATTCTAACACATGATACATGGCCGTGCAGTTAATGATGGGATGATAATTGTTGCTACCATTAGACATAGTTTCACCTAGGATCTAAGTAGCATAGTACATTTTGACAGGTTGAAACCGTACATAGGGCCCGTTTCTCATGATGTCCTCAGGCAGAAATTTGATGAAATAGAATCACATGCCCACCATGACGTAGACGTTCCACACAAGTCACCAACTCTACCATCCACCACTGCCCTGAGCCCAGTCCCAGCTATTGGCACACAACATTCATGTGCTGTTTGATTATCAGCATTCCTGGTTGCCATTTTAGTACTATTTCTTGCATGCTTGGATGTTTCAGACACAGGTTCAGTAATGTCGAGATCATCACTGATTGTTTCAAGGACTTTCTGTGCTGATCCATACCATTTGCGATATTCTCTTCGGTTATCACAGGTAATACAGGTGTACTTTCAGTGGGATTTAGACGTAAGTATCTAGAGCATGCAAGGTGAACATATATAATGTTCCCATAATGTTCCGAATTTTTACAATTCGAGCACACACAATGTAATTATCATTTGGCTTTCCACAGGAGCAGAAAATGCGAATATTGGATATATCTTCACTTAGGTTGCCATGTATGTGAATGGGTTAACGCCAGTTTGCATGTCACGATCCTGTGGCTGTTGTGCAGCTGCACCAATGCCGGACATATATTATATTGCAAATCAGATACTATAGGTGGTGCTTCATGGTCTGGCATCACAACTTGCTTTATGGGGTTTGGTGCATGTGATAGTTCCTGGATTTCTATACCTCCTTGAGTTATGTGATTTGAGGATGTACTGGTGGTTGTGGTGGTAACAGCGGGTAACGATGCAGTTGGAATGAAGAAAGCTGGCGGTGTAGGAGTGTCATTTTTGACTGCAGATTTAGAAAAATATTCTGTTCATTTTGCCGTTCTTTTGAAATCGCAAGAGGTCTGATATTCTAAATACAATATGCTTACTAGGCTTCTTGCAGTCTTGACAATACATAATTGATTAGCAGCTATTAGTTTAATTTTGGCTTGATTTATTTTTTTGCTGTGGAATCTATCTAATTGGTTCAACTATCTGATCATTGTATATTTTAATTTGTATTACTGTTTATATTATGCTATTGGCATTGACGCAACAAAAAAGATAGGGGCCTAATTATTAGTAGAAATTTCAGTAGCATTAGTTCTTAACCCACGGCAATTCAGGCCAAGTAGAAACATGGAGAAACGGCAATTCAGGTCAAGTAGAAACATGGAGAAACGTAAGAGTAAGTCAAAGCTCAACTAGAAAATATATACCAGTTGTAGAGGGCTGGATAGAATTACAAATGTAGCAAAGAGTACATCATAATTAAATAACAATAACCAGAGGTTGAGCCAAGCAGGCAACTTTACACGACTGTGAAAATTAATACAGTAATTAATGTAGGATGATGGGTCATCTCTAAGTGTGTGTATATACGATCTTGTTGTCCTTTTTGTGTGTTTCGTTTTTGCGATGTTCTGTGATGTGTATTTGTAATGGGTCCATCACTTTATAGGCATTGTCTTGGATGGACTACCTGTAGTATCTATTTTAAATGTACATAAATCATGAAATAAATAATACTGAACTCGAGCTTGATACGATATTGCAATGAGTGTACAATAACAATAATAATATGTTAGTGTACTTGGTGGATATCTGTTTATTTAGGCTATTTATTCCCATAAAATATTTTAAAATTATTTTTCTTTAAGATATATATTTATGATGCTAGCTCAGCTTTAAATGTAGATCAACAAGGCACGATACATTTTTACTATTACAATGTGTATGGAAAATACTATTATATTTTATGCATGAGGTTGATATATAAGTCCATTTACGGACACCTATTTCTATAATGTGGAATAAACATGCAGTTAGAAAATTTGAATGACACTTATTGCTAATAGTTGACTCGGCTATAAAACAGTATTTATTCTCCGAATCATACTGTATATTCTACACACATATTTTTATAGCTAAATATGTGTAAAACGCATCGAAAAATTAATAACAAGCTAAAACGATTTAATCAGAGTTACAAGGGTGCACATTGACATGCTCAGCAGATTGAAGTCCCGATAATCCTGGAAATTACAGACCCATCTGCCTTACATGTACTCTGTTCAAAGTTATGGAATCTTTCATGCAAGATGCAATTATGACACACATAGAATTACTCAATCTTTTATCAAAGTGCCAGCATGGCTTTACACCAAACCGATCATGCACAACTCAATTGCTTTGGATGGCATTCCGCATACATAGAAGATTGCTTTCAAAACTTAAATCATATTGTATAGGCGAGCATATTATAAAATGTATTGAAAGCTTCTTAACCAATCAAACTCAGGCGGTCAAAATAAACAAAGCTAAATCAGACTGGCAATTTGTAGCCAGTGGAGTACCACAGGGCAATGTTCTTGGTCCAGTTCTGTTCCCGCTCTATATAAATGATCTACCAGATAACATAACCAATGATTGCAAGATGTTCGCCGATGATGCAAAGGTGTTTGGCAATCCTTTATTATCAGATCTACAAGAGGATATTGATAACGGTTACAAGTGGGCAGAAGATTGACAGCTTACTCTTAACCAAGAAAAAATACATGTTCTGCTATTAGGTACACACAATTCAGACTGACAATACAACATATTAGGAAATAGCTTAAGCTCCCCAATTACGTCGCCTGATTGTGAAAAGTATTTGGGGAGGGGTGGGGGGGGGGGGGGGTTTACATCGATAGCAAACTATCATTTGATACACATATAAATACTACAGTTAGAAAAGCAAATTCTCTTTTGGGTGTAATCAAACGATATATAACACACATAAAACCAGCCACAATCAATTTACTGTACAGATCACTTGTGAGACCTGTCTTGGAATATTGCCATGCTGTATGGTCTCCCAAATACAAAAGACAGTCCATTACTCTGGAAAATGTACCGCGAAGGCTGCAAAACCTATACCAAAACTAAGAAATCAGAGCTACGAAATGAGATTAAGATCACTAAACCTAATGTCATTAAAGTATCGCATGTTGCATGGGCACCTACTTGAAGGCATCGAGATCATTAAAGACAAATACAACATTAATGGTGCAGACTTTTTTCAAGCACCTTACACAAATGTAACACGAGGCCACCCATACAAGTTAAGAGTAGACTGGTGCAACAAGATCATTAGAAGTAGCTTTTTTGCCAAACCAATAGTGAATCCCTGGAATTCTCTTTCCACCCATGCTGTTGAAGCAAAAGACTCTGAGGTTTTCTAACAAAGACTTGATAAAAACTTAGACAAAATGATGCACGATTTTGACTAGTACCAGAGCCGATATCACTACCAATAAAACAACACCAGGAAAAATACAAACCTACTATACAACAAGATTGTATTTGATTTCGTTGGATTTATTCTCTTGCTAAATACAACAATTATAAATATGATAACAGGGAGTCCACTAGAGGCTGTGCCTACTAGCTTGCGAACCCCTGACATAGAAAACATTTAGTACATTTATGACAATACAGTATACATACATGTAACAACAGACATATTGTACATGACTGGACATAAGGAAACATAAGGCATTATGATAATATAATAAAACATAGCAGCAAACAAATTATACAAGATTTGACATAGAAAAGACATAACACATTTGGCAAACATGCTTCACTTGTTGATTAGTTTTCATAGTGTGGGTAAACATATTTCACTCATTGGGATGGGCTAGCGGGTGGATTTGGGTAGGGGCTTGAGTTCATCCTGTTTCTCTTCTTCTTCTTCTTCTTCTTCTTCTTCTTCTCTTTATTATTATTATTATTATTATTATTATTATTATTATTATTATTATTATTATTATTATTATTATTATTATTATTATTATTATTATTATTATTATTATGTCTAATTCCCAGTGTGTCTGTCATGTCTGGATTTCTCAGAGATCTACTGATCTGTTTGGGCTCTTTATATTTTACAGTGTAATAACTTGTAGTGCAATAGCATCCCAGACTCTGGTCGTGATTTGAATAAAAAGAGCATGGATCCAGATCGGATCAAGTTCTGGATCTGTGTATATCTTGAGGAGTGTTGGTCCAGTTTGACTCAAATTTTAACACCAGGGTTGGTGTGGTCATAGACCAGGATTCTATAAAACATGTTGACAGCACTCGGATTGTCTGACAATAGCTTCGTATTGGAACGTTGTTTGTTGTTACATAACATATAATATGGGATGTCAGGGTTATGTATATGGACATTTTCAGTATCACTGGACTCAATGTGAGCATGAACAGCTTGTTATTATTATTATTATTATTATTATTATTATTATTATTATTATTATTATTATTATTATTATTATTATTATTATTATTATTATTATTATTATTATTATTATAACATATACACCTGTGCAAAAGTTAAGCACCACCCTATTTTTACGCACATGCGAGGGTATATTCATGTGCTATGAAGAAAGCAATAGCATACACATTTATGTACCCATCCATCTTAGTGCAAGAGGTAATAATGCAACTAGAGGAATGCTGATTATGATGGTGGGGAAACACTATGTTTTTGTTTGAACTTGAAAACGAGGCCTGAATATGGTTACGTTGACACAACTGACAACTATTGCCCTACAGTTGACACACGTGGCTAGATTGTCATTAATGGTGTCTGAAAACGAAGTTTAACATCTGTGCACGAGTTTGAGACTGTCATTATTAATACCGGGTATATCCACCTTGTGCCTGGATGACGGCCTGGACACGACGTCTCATGCTGGTCACCAACCGACTGATACGCCATTGTGGTATTCGTTGCCATTCAAGATGGAGTGCGTCTGTTAATTCCTGTAGGTTCTGCACAGGAGGATCCCTCCTTCTCACCATGTTTCCCAGAATGTCCCAGATATGCTCAATAGGGTTCATGTCAGGGCTCCTTGCTGGCCATGGTAGGGTTTCGATGGCATTCTGGCGGAGGTATTCATGCACAGCTCTAGCACGATGTGGTCGGGCGTTGTCATCCATGAATATAGGGTGGGTTCCAGGTGCATGATTTACAAAATGAGGGACCACAACTCATCCAGTATGGAATCTTGATATCTTTGTCCATTTAGTGTTCAGGTACAGTCAACAGATCCAGCTTACAATCAAATGAGATGCACCCCCATATCATAACGGAACCTCCACCAAATGGAACTTCTTCCATGATGTTACGTTGGTCGTACGCCGTGCGTCTGGACCTCCATACACGAGTTCGACCATCTGTGGCATGAAGCAGGAACCGACTTTCATCGGACCAGTGTACCCATCTCCAGGATCTCATGTTCCAGTGTCTTCTTTCGTTGCACCACCTCAGACGCTCCTCTTTGTGGTGTGCAGTGAGGAGAGGACGTCTGATAGGTCTCCTAGCTTTCATGCCAGCAGCATACAGTCTCCTTTTGACGGTAGACATTGACACTCTATTGCGCGTTTCCCATTGCTGGCTGAGCACTCTGCTGTTGGTGAATGGAGATCTCCTAACAAGGCGTACTAGGGCTCGATCATCACGGGCAGTAGTCTTCTTCGGTCTTCCAGATCTAGGCCTGTCCTTCACCTCGTTAGTTTGCCCATGTTTTGCAATCAAACGACTGATTACAGTATGGTTAATGTTCAGCTGTCTGCCAATCTCTCTGCATGACATACCAGTGGTATGCATGCCTATGATTTGCCATTTCACACGATCACTTAACCTTCATCTTGCCATAGCGGTTCACAATCAAGAGCTAATTCTCTTTGTACAAATAAACCACGGTCATGAACACAAAATTCCTAATCTTGTCGCCTAAATCTGTATGTAATGTTCTACACCTCAAACTGGACTTTTACATAACTGAACACGTGTGCTGTTTCCCGCCACGCACGGACATCAAGCGGCGTGAAGTCATGCATGCATGTGCATTTCGTACTTGGAATTATGTCAGCTAACGCGGGGGACAAAAAGTATGGCAGCCTAGTTGTACCATCATGTTTCTACGTTCTATTGTTTTTGCTGGTGCTTAACTTTTGCACAGGTGTATATATTAAGGACTCACTAAAAACACACATTCCTATTATGAGTGGCTAGATGTTTTCTTCTTTTTTGGTTTTTGAGGTATAAAAATCAGACACTGAGGTAATGGGGGGTCATTTAGTTCATACTGGAATACATCTTTTCATTGATAATGTGGCAATGCAAAAAAGTAGAATAAACAAATCTGTAACATACATCGATAGTGTGGTTGTCTAGAGGGTTGAAGTAAGTTTCAGTCAGAAATGCAATGTCAAGGTCATATGTTCATTTAACCATCTCGCAGCTGCAAGTCATCAAACAATAATTTCAGTGAGTAAAGCGCTCCCGACTCACTGAATATTCAGAAAAAATACCTGACAGAGAGCCACCCACAACCCCCGGTCAAACCTTCTTCAAATATCCAGTAAAAAAAGTAGAGCTATAGCCCTTGGGATGTATCGCCTGCAAACTCAGCAGCCAGGCATTCACATAGAATGAATAATAAATTAAATTAAAATATGATTATGGTTATTGATATGGTAGAGATAAAAAAATAACCCAACAATGGCCAACATAATTCTAGTACTAAGCAATTTTGGTCATCATGTAAGGAATCTTCTGCATACATTTGGAGTAAAAGACATTGTTGCCTTACACAGCAATTTCCCCCAAAATTCCAACTATGTCGAGAATATTCAGCAGTACCTTTTATTTTGTGTAGAAGACATGTCAAACGGAGTGTAGCGGGAAGGCAACAACAGTAATATCAATATCATTACCGGGTGGTTCTTCATAATTAATTGCTGGTAATATCTGTGGTGTCCAGGCGCATCAAGGTGCAGTAACTATGAGTGAGGTTCAATTACTCGATTTAGTACTTATTAATGAACATTTGTTTGCTAATATGTTTGTAGGAATATTGACTAATAATCTGTGTACGTGTGTTCATGTCTGTATTATTTCACAGTTTTGTAGCGTGTGTGGAAGTTTTTGGTTTTGAGATATCCATTCCATTGTATTTTGTGTGAAAGTTGTGTCTAGATCTGGTGGTGTATTAGTGTGTTTCAGTGTTTAGGTTAAGGAGGGAAGATAGTGAATTTGGTAGATTACTTTTGAAAACGTTTTTTAATATAGTATATAATTGGAGATTACCAATATCTTCTAGTTTTAATAGATTTTCTGCCTTGTAAACGTTTTGGGGCTCTCCTGTTTGTGCAAAAGGTTTAATGGCTTGCTTTTGAAATGATTTTAGTCTTGCCAGTCTGATTTTATATCTATTAGTCCAAATAGTGTTGCTATAAGTAATTTGTGGGCGTATTAACATGCAGTATAGTGTTTTTAGTATGTTAAGTGGTAAGTATGATTTAATTCATCGCATGATCCCAATGTTTCTTGCCACCTTAGATGTTACAATCTCTATGTTTCTCCCGGAAAAGGGACATAAGAAGCCTAAGGCTTATATCCTGGAAACATGATGATGATGATGATGATGATGATGATGATGATGATGATGATGATGATGATAAATTCCATTCATCAATACAGCCATGTTCACAGGTGTCGCACCTAGGCGTGATATCCAATAGGATTTACCTTGTTCGTGCATATACAGATACAGCCTGAGACCTGGGGCTCGCTATCGTGACTGACGTGTTATATGCATGGCCTAGAATCAACCTGGATCAACCAAAAAGAACTAGAAGCACTAGAACTCTTCCACAGAACCACACTGAAACATATACAGCATCTTCGCAAAGCATGTGCTACCTCAGCTGTGTACCTTCTTCTTGGAGCGAGACCCTTCGAAGCATAACTTGATGCCCATCGACTATCTTTATTCACTGCTATAGCATGGCAAAAGGAGTCTACAATTGCCAAATTAGTATACAGAGAACTCATCGTCAATCGCCCAACTGACAAAAGCTGGTTCTCCATGATCGCAACATTATTCTACAAATACAATCTCGGTAGCCCTCTGCAATTCATAGAGAATCCTGTAGATAAGAGCTCATGGAATTCGAGAGTACGTTCCAATGTCAACTTTGTATGGACAATTCAGTTGCAAGAAGAAGCCCACACAAAGAGCACACTAAAACACCTTAGTATCGATAGCTGTGGGATTGGAAGAGCTCACAGCATTTGGACCACATCCACCAATACTCGCGATGTCCAGTGTGCTGTCATCAAAGCGAAGGTTCTCACTGGAAGCTACACTCTTCAAGGTGCGAGAAGCAAATTTACTGGTGGATGGCAGTCTGACCTATGCCCAGCTGTCACAAAGAACCAGAAGATGTAGCACACTTCCTATTCCGATGCACCAATGCTCACTCCACCGCAGTCTGTTACCGGAAGCTTATAGAAAGCCTAGTATCTATCAATATCAATGATGATACACTGCTCAGTCTAATGCTGGACCCAAACAAATGTTCACTGCTGTCTAATGCTGCCAAGCTGTCACTACTAGAAACCATCGAATCTGCATCTCGCTGGCTCTGCTATAGAGTACATCACTTCAGAACTAGAGACCTTAATTGCCTACGTAAATTTGGCAAGCAGAAATCTAAACACGGAACTACCACATCCAAACTATGCAGTCGAGACAAGTAACTTCGGGCGAAATGTACATTCATGCCATAGTATATAGTTTCCTGTTGATTCTTGAAGTTAGTGCATGGATTAATCAGTGTGTTGAAATCTGTACAAATCCTTCATATAACTACTAACTTGGTGACGGTGCGGCTAACTCGTTTATCATTACCCTGATGAACAGGGGGACTACAACACACTAACAGAAGATTCAATTCAATTCAATTCGCTTGTGGGTTCAGAACATTACCAGTAAATTTCAATCGACAAACCTGGTAAATTTTCATAAATGCCGTCTTTGCGTTTCTGGATCGTGGTCAGTGGTTCCTGGTTCCTGGGTCCGTGGTTCTACGAACCAAGTCAGTCGTGAAAACAGGAAAATGCTAGACGGGGTCTACTCAACAGGAAAAAATTTAATCAAATTTATAAACAAAAAAGAAACACGCGAATTTAAGTATTTATCAAAAATGGACAGTGACAAAAATAAACCCGTCGTTGATATTGTTGGATACGAAGATCACAAAGAGTCTGGGGGAGCTGAAAATCCAGTCATTTTTAAAATTCCTGTCAAAACACCAGTTTTCGAAAATAAACTAAGCCACCTTAACATATTTCCAAGTAGCGAAAAAGGGAAAACTGGAATAGTATTAAGTATTCAATCCGATGATGACAGTAGTGGTGATGAATCTAAGATTAAAGTACCAGTATTTACAAATCCAGATTGTGTGGAAGAAATTGTTAGCAATAAAACTGACAGTCACAATGTGAATGCGGAGTCAAATCATAGTCATGATACTGATAGTGATGCCAAGTTGGTCGGTGGCCATTCAGCCTTCATCCTGTCTCAAATTGATTACCATGAACCAAAAAGTAGTCGACTAGCATTAACTCCATATAATTTAGAAGTTTTGAAATCTGGATCTATCATTGAGACAGTTGATTTAAACTTGAAATCATTCTACATTTTTGGTAGATTGAAAGGATGCGATATTGCAATGGAACATCCATCATTATCTCGATATCACGCAATTCTTCAGTATTGTGCAAATTCAGATGATAGCCAAGATCTGGGCTGGTATCTATTTGATCTCGATAGTACACATGGGACATGGCTGAACAAGGTGAAACTAAAACCCAAGGCATATCATAGAGTGCGTGTAGGACATGTAATGAAGTTTGGTGGCAGCACACGACTATATATCCTTCAGGTAAGGCTGTGTACCTAGCTGAATTTAACTGTTAGTCCGTAGTCTATCTTATTTGATTTTACTACACTAGCTAGTTACAGTGTTGCTTATATCGTAATAAAGTAAACAAATGTTGTTTGCAAACAGAGGCGCATGTATTGCTACAGCAAAGATGGTAGTCTCCCAGGATGGGCGCAACTAATTGCCGACCGATACTGTCCTATAAAGACCAATGCTGACCTATCCCGACCATTACTGACCGGCCAGGGCTGGGGTAACTGTAATTTGTAACTGACTGTAACATGGAAAGTTAGATTTTTCATGTAACTGAAGTAACTTGTAAATGAAGAATGTTTTCAGTTACAGTTACAGTTACATTGCAAAAGTATCTCACTGGGCGGTGGTGGGGCTGGCATCCGCCAGACTACACTCTGACTCCCTGCCCAGTAGGGGCACCTAACTGTTTTTATTCTGAGTGTTTATTGAGTGAAAGCCGATATTTAGCAATATCAAAGAGTATTAGGGAGGTAAGTATCAACTCTCTCGTGAAAAAAGAAATCAGTGATTTCGTTTAAATTTCAATATAATCATTCAGGTAAGCTGTTGAGTATACTGAAGCTAATCTTACTGGAAGCTGTTGATGCCATGGTCAGCAACTTTATATTCCAAGCATCAGTGGTAATTTTCTGTGGAAATTTACCACTGGAGTGACTGGCTTGATTATTTGGCCAGTCATTCCAGTGGTAAATTGTAAAAAATAATGAACATTGGCTTCTGTAAAATAAACATTCACTGGGCCAAAGGTTTTGATTTTCTTGACCATTAAAGAGTTAGCTCCCATTCTTTGTCTTTATACGTGATGTGATGTGATATGTGAGACTACATGCTATTATTCTAAAAATATGCTTGAAGCAGCTTGTTAGAATCTTCCATGCACATCAAAGCTTAATCTGACTGAAAGTTATTGATACCCCAGGCAGCAACAACCTTTAGTAAAAATTGTATACGGCTTCTATATTTAGCTACCTTAGAAACCAGGGTTATTTTGATTTAATCAAATCGATTAAATCATATGATTAAATCAGTGATTAACTTTTTTTATTTTTTCGATTTTTTTCGATTTTTTCCTCCTCAACTCCTCTCATTTGCACTATAAAATGTATAAATATTTTGTTTGTTTGTTAAAAGTGATTGTAGCTATTGTTTCAGATAGTTAATGGGCATGGTTATACAATATTATGCTAATATAAGAACTTAGATACTTTATTTCTATCATTACAGTTAGTCGAAACTTTCCTTAATTGTTATTTGACATGTAAACAGCACAGATCAATAATATTTATAACAGTTCTGGGGATATTATTTTTAACTGACTTGCTTTTGTCTGCTGCCAGCCACTAGACAATAATTTCAATTCAATTCAATTCATTTATTGCGCCCATACCTTCTTTGGTACATGGGGAATACATGTCGATTACATTTTTGAGTAGACAATAATAACTCTAGATCAGCTGAATATTTTGAAACTAATTTGACTAACAGTAATTGCCGACTGCATTCAGTTAAATTGTTTTCAAAGTATTTTATACCATGTCCAGAGTTCTACAGCCTGTAAAATTGTATCCACATAATATTAAGATGGTAAAATATAGACTATCAAGTGTAGACAAAACACGGTTACGGTAGTGTAGGCATGTTTATTAGAAGTTTGGTCATGACCCGTGCAGTAGAACAGCAGCTATTTCAAAATGTGATACACAAGAACAAATTGTCATAATACATTTTAATAGAATAATAGTATAAATACGGTTAACATTGTTTATAGCGCCTAGAGATTAGACTCTATTGAGTTCAGAACATAAGTGCATGTAAAAAATCAATGATTTTGTTATAGGGCTAAGTAAAAAAATCATAAAAATCATATTTTTTTCCATTTTTTCCAACCCTGTTAGAAACAGGTTGTGTACTAAATTATTTTAACAGTTACCTTTTAGTGGTCAAATTTGTACAAGAAAATTTAAATTTTCTCATTTAAGGGACCAAGATAAGATTATTTTTGAAAGTTTCTAACTGGAATGATTGACATGGTTATTAAACCCGGTTATTCTGATAGTAAATTTTCAAAAATAATCTTATCTTGGTCTGCAAATCAACATTTCTCAACTCCAAGATCTTCAGATGTGTTTCGTGTCGAGCTTTGGTTTTAAAGGGTTACATGGACTAAAAACACCTCAAGTTGAATTGTAAAGAAAATCAAAATCTGCTACAGTATGTGTTAGTAGCATGTCCTGTTCTTTTCTTTATATATGCCAGCTTTGGACATCATTGCGCAGCAATTATACTCAAGCTAAGAGCATTTCGCATAAGTGAGCTAATAAAGATCAGTGGATATTGCCATTGATAAAAGTCAAACCATTAACCATTTTTCTATATCTATAGGTGACAAAGTTAAATATGTTGTAACGGTTTTTGGAATGAAACAAGTTTACCAGAAAACTGTTGAAAATTTTAAAAATGAGTTTCACTGGAAAAGGTTTTTGCTGCCATGTGAAGTAACAGTTTTCAATAAATATTAGTTTACAATACTCAGCAGATTATCTAACGGTAATCTGTATAAATTTGTCATCGCAATTTGTTACTTTTGTTATGAAAGTAACAAATTATTTTCAACATATTAAAATTCTTATTTTACATTAAGCATACATCAAAGCTGATGCACCTTTTGAAGCTAATTTCGCTGGAGATTGTTGTTTCCCCATGGTAGCAGCAATTTCCACTAAGATTATTCAACAGATTATCAATAGCATCTGTTATTATGTTATCATACAAATCAACACATTATGGAAAGCTCTTGAACATTTTGAAACTAATTTCACTGAAAACCATTGATATCTATGGCAGCAAATGCCAGCAATGACTTAGTAAAATTAGTTTCAAAACATTCAACCAATTAACCATTACAATGAAATTGATGTACATGTATACATGTGTGTTATCTGGCTTGCAGAGCTGAAATGATTAGAGGAATCTTCCATGCACATTTTTTACAGTGACAGCATCTTATTATTTTGGAAACAAATTGAATGAAATTTGAAATTTGTATTGCATATGGCTGCAACAGAATTCAGTAATATTGTATTCAAAACTTTCAAATCAGAATGAAATGGATTAATTTGTTTTCAGTGGTTATATTGCTATTTTGTTTCTGTTATGTATCTGAAATTGGTTGACTACATACACTTTTTATGATGGAATTAATTTTCTTATAGTTTGTCATAATAATTATCAGACAAAGTAACTAATGTAGCTAAAATATAGCTTTAGTTCCATTATACAAAGTAACTGAAATGTAACTAGTTACATTGTTCAACAAATGTAACTGTGACCCTAGGCCTGTGACGGTGTATATGATTGACCGACAGATAAACGCTTTGGCTGATCTTGTGATGTTAGCAAATCTCGGAGAGTTAGAGAATTAATGATTGAAGAATCTGATGAGTATTGAGTGCCACATCTAATAGATTCAAATTCAATTCAGTTACACCCCCCCCCCCCCTACAAAGAGCCATCGTATACACGCATCAAATTCTTCAATCATTAATTATCTAACTCTATATACAGTACTTTATGTATTTATGATCATTTACATTTACGACCACAGCTTATCCACACACTTGAATTTAGACTGATATGGCATAATGAACACTAAATTTGCTCGTCAAATGTTAATACAAGTGTATACAAATTTATGATCTTTTATGACCACAGCATATCAACACGCTGGAATACGACTGATGTGGCGTATTTAATACTAAATCCCCTCCTCCTCACATCCCCCCACCCCCTGTTGGATTGGGTTGTGACATTGAATAAAGAGCAAACTCCAGACCTGTCAACCCTTTATTTCGGCATATTATTATATACATGTAGCCTCCAAAAGGCACTCAATTCTCTTTTGATAATTGGAAGAGAATTTGAATAGAGGTAAATTTATATATTTTTATGAGAAATGAAATTGTATTGGCTGTATTAATCTGACACTTTATTCAACTACGTAATAGAATTAGCATAAGCGCTCTAACGGCTATTACAGCGTTGGATTAATAGAATGTGAAAGTTACCACTATGCGAGAATCCCGGAAGTTTGTTTGTTTATGATGGCTACAGATTTGCAATTCTACTATATAAATATACCAATGTAAATCGGAATTCATCCATTCAAAGTGTGAGAAAATCAAAATAATCTTTTCATACTTTAATATAATATGCTTTTACAGAAATATTGTAACATGAATTTCGTGATAATATATATTTCCGTGATCGCTGTATGAGATTTTGTGCATAGTGGATTTCAGTCTTTGTTTTCCGAATTGGTGTCTAAATATGGAAAATAATCACCAAATTTCGTGGAAGCGCTCAGCGCAACCTGATAATGCTGCAATAGCAATAAGAAAAACAGTTCAAAAGACATGTGTATAAGCCAGAGTATACAGAAAGATGACCGGTCTTAAAGAAAAAGGTGATACATATGCACACTGCAAATCACTAAAAAAATTTCTTTCCAAAATGTAACAGTAAATAAATGAACTCACACAATACAAGATGACTATATTTACATGTTAGCACCAGAATGACTGGCTCGATAACAGTCAATCATTCCATTGGTAAAATTTCATAGATATTCTTCTCTCGTCTTGTTCAAACTCACATGTTTTGCTGCTTTTTTAATCACTACTGAACTACTGAAAGGTTCCTCAAACTACTGAAAATCCACTACTGAAAGAGTGTGTGAAACTACAGCAAATCAGGTTTTTTCACCTAAAACTACTGATTGCTTGAACTGGGGGTTGGCAGCTTTGAAACTCATAACGAATGTAAAAATATTTACATTGTTATACTTAACATAACTTTATTACTTGAAACATACTCAATCTTAAAACACTATACAACAATGTAAGTTCTATGCAGCAACTATACATGTACAACCACAGTTTATCAACATGCTTGAATAAGTCTTAGATGGTATCCTTAACATTAAATGTACAATGGCCACAAAACCACACGCTTACCCTCGCACAGTGATGGCAAAGAATCGTGTTGACTAGTGCTGGAAATAATGACATTGTTATACATGTTTGTTTTTTCCAGGGACCAAACACAGATCGAGAGGAGGAATCAGAATTGGGTATCGCAGAACTCAAGAAGCAGAGAGAGCAGCAAAAACGTGAAGCTGAGCTGCTTCGCCTATCATCTGTGGTGGATGCTGAGAGAGTGGTGAATACGCCAGATGATGGATGCAGCTGGGGAATGGGTAATTAAGCAAACATTGCATATTTATTACATACTGTACATTGTACATCCTGTTTATTATTTTATTAATGATTTGTCTGTAATGGAATAGTTGTTCAAAGTTTTTTATATTTATCCCATCTGGATTGCTCGACATTTTTTTAATTTACTCATGTTAATCACTACAGACCAGCTATGTCAGAAACGACAGATTCCTCATAATGTATTGAATATTCTGTTTAATATAGTGAAACTAATTTGACTGGCTTTGACAGCAACAGCTCCCGGTAAAACTAGTTTCTAAATATTCAGTAGCTTTCTTATATAAGTGTCTTACCACTTTAATGGTCAAATTTGGTCAAGAAAATTTAAATATCTACCTATTGAATGTCCATTTACAGGCCAAGAGAATACAATTTTTAGAAAATTTATCACTGAAATGACTGGGTTGGTTATCGAGCCAGTCATTCCAGTGGTAAATTTTCAAAAAATGTTGAGATACGGAAATTAAAATGTTAATTGTTTAAATTCATTACAAATATCATGCTCAATATATCTGCAAACTACCTGGGATATCTGGTTTTAAGGGATGGAGGATCTGCTTGTAACATGTCATGTGACCAATCTGGTGATCATAAACTTCACTCAAGTTTGTAGAAACCTAATAGAATGTCACATTACCAAATTGTTCTCACAAAAAATGTGTGGTCACATGAATGGTTGCAGGGATTCTCATAAGAGTCCTTTTGAGGGTATATCCCAACCCCCAAATTCAGCTTGGGACCCCTAAATAGGGTTCGTACTGGTCATTGGAAATCCTAGAAAGTCATGGAATTTGAAAATTTGAATTCCAGACCCGAAAAGTCATGGAAAATCAGTGTTTTTTATCATAGGTCATGGAAGTCATGGAAAAAGGTAATCATGCAAATTAAAAAGAAATCTGTTGGCATCAATCGTGTCTATGCAATCAAAATTATGGCAACGCCTTATGAAAACAAGGCTCTGGTTTGATTCTTGCAAGAGGAAATATTCAGCATTTTGCAGAATAACTCAGATCTTAATTTTTGAGCTAACATGATAAACACAAATCTCCTAGATATTAATTCTTTGAGGTCATGGAATTGGTTAATTTTGGTCAGGAAAAGTCATGGAATTTCAAACACAGAAAGGCGTACAAACCCTGCAAAAGTAGTGGCAATGGCTCCCATGTGACCCCTGAAAATCTTATACGATTGTTAAATACTAAGTAGTTTTATTGGCTTTTGCACAAAAATACCTACCAAATCTAGCATGAGTCCAGCATAATTCATAGTTATTAGTCCACAGTACCTTCTAATTTTAGCAAGGATGGGAAATACTGTATGGAGATTTCAGGGTGTGACCATGTGGGGTCCCTGGGATGTACAAAATTTAAATGCCATGGGAAATACTGAATTGTTGATTGTATTTCTCTGCATTTGTTTGCAGATGAAGACGCAGAGGAAGAGGCAGAAACTGAAGAGAACCCATTTTCTTTAGAGGCAACAGAAAATGAGGATCTTTATATTGATGATCCAAAAAAGGCACTGAGGGGTTTTTTTGAGCGAGAAGGTAAGCGTTACGATTATCATTTATGATTATCAGTTTTACTATTATGAATTAACAGATATTTGAAGGCGAGTCTCATTCACTCATCATTTTTGATGATGTTCCATCCAGATCCAGTAGAGCTTGAATTATCGGACCGGACACACAGACAGACAGGGCGATTGTAATAGATTCACGACACTGCAGTGAAACAAATAAACGGTTAATGATTACTTCCATAATAATTTCTTAAATCTGTTGTTGAATGCT
The DNA here is from genome assembly GCA_034401795.1 of Chaetoderma sp. LZ-2023a. Taxonomy (NCBI): domain Eukaryota; kingdom Metazoa; phylum Mollusca; class Caudofoveata; order Chaetodermatida; family Chaetodermatidae; genus Chaetoderma; species Chaetoderma sp. LZ-2023a. The sequence continues at coordinate 64,404,565 of CM067373.1, forward strand.
TTGAAACTAATTTAACTGGAAAGTGAAGCTGATGCACTAGCTTTTTAGTTAAGTTAGTTTCAAATTATGCAACATCTTCTAAATGCAAGGACAATTTAGTATTTGAATAAATGATGGTATGTCCATTTGATACAAATATCTTTCAAACACGTTTGTTTATTGACAACCATCCAATTACTCGGTGAATATCGCATGATTTTGGCCTTGCGAATGAGGCCACCTCTGCTCTTTGTGCAGTCATGTGACATCATTCTAGAAATCTAATTAACATGAGAAGAATTTAAAACAGACTGTTTGTAGTGCCAACTTGTTGATCGCACACATGCTTTCAGTGGACCTTAACCGTTTTAGTTAATCTCTTCCCACACCTCGCTCTTGTTGGGATCGATCGATCCCTGAACTTCTTGAATATCAATTTCCAGAAAACTATGCAGGGAAACCCGTTGAATATTTTGAAACTAATTTTATTGGATGCTGTTGCAGCAACAGCACCCAGTCAAATTGCTTTCAAAATATTCAACAGAATGTTTATTAAATGAGAAAGACATACAATTCATACAACGTGTCAGACTATTAAGTGTTTAAGACAGAATATATATCAAGTCATTCATGATGTCAGCCTACAGGTCACATAATTGATTATGACATCATATGATTGAGTGAGGAAATGGATTCATGAGGTATCTATACAGGGTTGACCGTAGTTTATATTCCACAACATTATTCACTGCAATGTAAAAGCTAATATTAAATATTTTTTAAATTGAATTTGCCAAAGAATGCAGGATCAATTTTCATAATGTTTAAATCTCGAAATATTCAACAGTTAATTTTTCCAGCGCACCGTGAATGTAGGGATTGGTTGAAATGTTATGGGATGGTTTCTTCCATAGACTGCGGAGGGCATTACAGTTTCACATAAAAATTTATCACTCGTATAAACAGTTTGAGATGACTTTAACCCTCAAATTTGTCCAAGAAAATTTCAATTTTTTCTCGTAGAAAATGTCCATTGCCAGACCAAGAGAAGACCTTTTGAAAATTTACCACGAATAACTGGCTCAGTTATAATTTATTGAGGTATTTCATATTTCCAGGCTATGACATGCCAGAATATGAGATTGATGATGAAAGCCTTGGAAAGCATCGATGTCGTGTTCAGTAAGTATTTTTAATAACATTTTTTTTTATTGATTACATATTTTCATGATATACATGTGCATACATTAGAGAATTCCAGAAGAACAAAGATGTAATGGTCAGTAGAATATGCAACTATTTGAACAATTTAGAAAAAGTTCATAAAATATTTGTAAAGAATCTGCTCGGGTGCGAGCCTACCTTTTTGAGCAGATATTTAGGACAAGCAGAATAAATACTGTTGCAACTGCTTGTTGTAGAGAATCACCTTTGCTCGTACGTACAGCCTATTCACATTCTGCTTGGATACCGCTGACTTATGCCAGCAGTAGAAAGATCCGTTGACCAACCCAATCCTACAGCCAGGTTTCAGTTGATTGATGATGATGTACTGTGGTTTGCAATAGCAGTAATTTGAAAATACCCTGCAGCTACGATCAGTCCTTCTTTTGCCACTGTTTCTTCTCCTCAGTCTGAGTTCTTATCTCCCTCAGATTCTTGTTGTTCCTCAGTGTACCCAGTCATGCTTTTTGTCAGTACATAGCACAATTAACAAGTTTATTCAGTGGAGTCCTCTACAAATTTGATATGTGTTGACCAAGATCACAGTGAACCCCGAGGCTCTTGTGCAGGGATTTCTGTTGGCATTCTCAGAACATGCTCAGACAGTGGGACAGTATTGCGCATAATGTATGTATATCACATTATAGGAGCTTAGGCTGTCCAGCCACCAATGGTGCGTGATAGGAGAAAGGTATTTGTGGTGACAGATATCAATCTTTTCTAGAACTGCCTGTGAAACTACCCAGCTGTTACAGTTGTACAGCATCAGTAATACATCATACAAGCATTGGTTCTTGGGCTAAGAGATCATTGGTCTGTGAATCCACAGTTTTCAAAAGGACTTGAAGGTTGCGTTTCTCATGACACAAGGTAAAGCAATGTCAGAGGAACTGCACAGGAGTAAACCAAGGATTTTACTCTTCCTCTTCCTCCTCACCAGTCAGCATGATGTCTTTGTCACTAACTTTGTCTGTGGCTAATAGGTGTTCATGGGTTAACTCAGCCTTGGGTTCTTTGAAGAGAATCATGAAGAGATTCTCATTCTTGAGGTCTGCAGCTGTAGGGAGACGGTAATCGAGACTTCTTTTCCTCGTCTCTAATCTCTGTCATCCGCATACTCCATCCTAGTGGGAGGCACACTGTATGTTGGGGTGGGGTGGAGAGGGGGATGTGGTGGCCGTGCTACAGAGCAGGGCGGCTTTCTCTTCTGTAAACAAGGTAGACTACCTTCTCCAAGGATACTCTATAGAGGAGTGATCTCCCTTGAGCTGCGAGACAGCCAGTGTGTTTATAGCAGTGTGAATCTATTTGGTTGAAGCAAGTCAGTCTTTATATTTGATTGTTTTCTACTCATCTGGAAAATATTCTGTGTTGCAAATTTTTCAATTCTCCCTTTCTTTCATGTATTTGCTAAAACGATGAGTATATTTATTTGATTATTTGCATTTGTTAATGTTATTATCTATTTCTGTGGTCATGTTACCACTTGTTTATTACAGTTGCTATGGCTTCTGCTATATCTTTCCTAACTTTAGCCATACTGGCGTATCATTTATGGAGCCAAGCATCCCAGTAGTAAGCTAACCATTTAAATGTCAAAATTGATCAAACAAATTAAAATATTTACTCTTTTATGTCCACTTGCAGGCCACGAGCATTCCAATGGTAAATTTTCTACAATTTCTCTTGTCCTAACATTCCTAATGATCACTGCAGATACGGTTTTAGCCGATTTGGCCATTAAAATGTTAAACGATCTTATGGTTTGGTTATTGGAAACACATTTATCAATCTGATATTCTGTTGGTCGACTGCTATTTTCTTCTTGTGTGTTCCAGTTTGCCGCTTGATACACCGAGTGGTGGGCAGATGGTAGCTGAAGTTGTACATTCAGGCAAGAAAAAGGAGGCTGTGAAAGCGTGTGCTCTAGAGGCGTGTAGGATCCTAGACAGGCATGGATTACTAAGGGCTTCTACACATGGTAACTTTGTGGTCATACAATTCTTTACCTTTATTGCAATGTTCAGTGTCTATATTATGGATGTGATACAATTATAAGAACTTACATTATTGATGTGTGGTTGCGGTAGCGCAATCATTGGTGATATGCAATCTTGCTTACGGTTTGTGTTTAGCGCCATTATGACTAAACTATCAGACCTTTTGTAACAAAACTTCATACATAGCCATATTACAGCATCACTATCAATACTACAATGCATTTATCCTTTTCTTCCCTATATTTTTCAGCTTAGGGACTTTGTAATTTTAGATTACGTTTTGCGTTTAGCTGGATTTAGCGCATACATGAATAATAGTTTAATGTAGATGGACATAGTGCATACCAGTTAAGTTTTTGTCCTTACAGCTGTACAGCTAGTTTTTTAGGCCCATGATCACAATGTTGTATGTATAGCCTTATTACTTTATCTTTATAAATCATGATTACAATCCAATTATATTGCACTGCCCTGTAATTTCAGTATAGGGCCTTTGTCATTTCAGGTTATGTTTTGTGTTTAGCTGGACTTAGTGCAACATAGGTTAAGTTTTGTCTTTTGCTCTCCGCTACAGCCGAACTCTCATGCCTACAATGATTCGTATAATTTTGCCATCTTGTTTCGGCGTAGGGACATTTGTAATTTAATCTTTCTGCTTAACTGAGCTTTGTGCATACAGGTTATGTTTTGCATTTAATTCTGATGAGCTGCTAAACTATGAGACTCATGCTCACTAAACTTTAGTTATAGCATTATTACTGTACCTATATCAATACTCCATTACATATATCTATCATTCTGACCTATAATAGTATTTTTCAGACTGTGATTTAAGGTTAGTTGAACTTAGTACAACACAGGTTAAGTTTTGTAGTGGGCCTTAGTGCAACATAGGTTAAGTTTTGTAGTGGGCCTTAGCGCAGCATAGGTTAGGGTTTGCTGTTGGACTTAGTGCAACATAGGTTAAGTGTTGTAGTGGGCCTTAGTGCAACACAGGTTAGGTTTTTCTGTTGGACTTAGTGCAACATAGGTTAAGTTTTATAGTGGGCCTTAGTGCAACATAGGTTAAGTTTTGCTGTTGGACTTAGTGCAACATAGGTTAACTTTTGTAGTGGGCCTTAGTGCAACATAGGTTAAGTTTTGTAGTGGGCCTTAGCGCAACATAGGTTAAGTTTTGCTGTTGGACTTAGTGCAACATAGGTTAAGTTTTGTAGTGGGCCTTAGCGCAACATAGGTTAAGTTTTGCTGTTGGACTTAGTGCAACATAGGTTACGTTTTACAGTGAGATTTAGTGCAACATAGGTTAAGTTTTGTAGTGGGCCTTAGTGCAACATAGGTTAAGTGTTGCTGTTGGACTTAGTGCAACATAGGTTAAGTTTTGCTGTTGGACTTAGTGCAACATAGGTTAAGTTTTGCAGTGGGCCTTAGTGCAACACAGATTAAGTTTTACAGTGGGATTTAGTGCAACACAAGTTTTTACAGTGGGATTTAGTGCAACACAAGTTAAGTTTTGCTGTTGGACTTAGTGCAGTTAAGTTTTTCTTTTAGCACTGCTACTGCTAAACTATCAGACCCATGGTCATTAAACATTTTTGTATCCTTACTAAGGATTTTATATACTTAAATACAATAATGTATAAATCTATCATTTTGATCTGTAATTTCAGCATATAGACTTTGCCATTTCAGGTTGAGTCTTTTCCTTATTGCCAGGTTTCAGACAAATAGTTACTTTTAGGAATTATTGTCATCTTTTCTCAATCACTGGTTAATTCCCCAAGATGAAGTTTTCATCATAGCATTGCATCATTGTTCAATCCAATGTATACATGGATCCTGTATTAGTGTACATTTTAATATTAACCCTTTAACATTCAAATTTATTCAAGAAAATTTTAATTTTCCCCTAGAAAATGTCCATTGGCAGACCAAGAGAACAGTATTTTTTTTTAATTTACCACTGGAATGACTAGCTTGCTTATCGAGCCAGGCATTCCAGTGGTAAATTTTCAAAAATAGTCTTCTCTTGGTCTGCAAATGAACATTTCTCAGGACCACTGCCAAAGCTGTTTTTGGCTGATGTGAGTGTTAACGGGTTAAAGTATTAGTTCATTACCATTCTGGAAATAACAGGCAAGTAGAATTAGACAAGATTCAATTTTGGTAAAGCCACATGCTGGTGGTTTATTAAGATTTACTCCTTTGGTTTTGATCTTCACTGATTCTAATTGTTATAACATGTATGATTCCATTTAAGAGAGTCATAAAAGGAAGTCAAAAGACTGGGAAGAGGCTGATTACTATGACAGCGATGATGACACGTACCTGGATCGGACTGGAGCTATTGAGAAGAAACGTCGGGAGAGACTCAAAAGAGCAAGAAAACAGGATGGTTCAGCACTGAAATATGACAACCTGGTGAGAAACAGAGTTAGAATGGCGGGTGGGTGTGGTTAAGATTCCATCATAAGGCAACCTTGCTCAATAAACCAAACTGAGTTGTATCAAAAGACCACCTATCTTTAATGAGTGGTTATCGAGCCAGGATTTCCAATCATCTTGACCGACGAATGGACATTCCTAACCAGCTGGAAGCTGAAACAGTTTCCAGACCAATTAATTTCAAAACAGCCAAATAAAGTCCTCGTTGAAAGGGTTAAACTGGATTTCGCAATGAACGTAAAGATAAAAGAAGATTACGCAGAGGTGGTATAATGCAGTGATGACAGGAGTGATTAGAAGTGGTATGGATGTCTTTGTGGGAAAATGAATAGAATAGGTGTTTGAATGGGTAGTATCATAGCAATAACAGGGGATCTGTGAATATAAACTAGATGCGAATCAGCATTTTTACAACCATTCAATGGAATAAATCAGTCAAAAAGTAGAAGATTTATCATAAAGAATGTTCGAAAAACATTTGACTAAAAAGTATTTATTCCTAATTGAAAAATAGTTTTCAGTGCAATCATTTTCAAACTAAAACGATCTTACCTCCAAGAATGTGTATAATTTATCTAAACTTTCATTGCTAAAAATTTATTACCGTAATGAATAAGTCGCTGTCAAATGTGCTTTATTGACCACCTGTCTATAATATCCAATAAAACACTTGACCCACTAATGGAGCAACAGCTTCCTGTCAAATTATTTTCAAAATTTTCATTGGCTTTCCTATTCTAGGAGATACCCTGCCTTAAAGCCCCCACCTTTTTAATCTTTCTTCTGTTAAATATTTTGAAAACAATTTGCCTGGAATGTGCCACAGGTCACCTAACTTATCAAAATCTGAGAAAAGAATATGAAGGACACAGTTTAAAATGTCACCAGCTACCTGAAAGAAACTTAAGATTTTATAAGCTATATAGAAAACCACTTAGAAACTGAATAAGAGAGTTTACTTTCAGTAAAACAGACAATGTTCCATATATACCTCATACAAAATTACTTTTGAGATGGTGCTTAATTTCATGCTATACCTTCATATTATTCCCTCAGATGTGCCAATGGGAGGGCTATCTGGTGTATATACCATATTCTTCAATTTGCAAATCTAATTAAGCAATAGATTTGACCCTCTATTTAACAAGAGACCATGTCTTAACCCTTAAACCCTCGAATTTGTTCAAGAAAGCGTAATTTTTCCATTTGCAGACCAAGAGAAGACTATTCTTAAAAATTTGCCACAGTAATGATTAACTTGCTTTAGCAAGTTAGTCATTCCAGTGGTAATTTTTCAGACTTCTATTCTCTTTTGGATGGTCTGTTAGTACGATTTTGAAAGTATATGGGTATATGTAGCTATTGAACAGTTGGAAATGTATATCTGATATGGCATGTATGTGTATTATAGAAATAAAAAGCATTTGAAAGGATTTGAAGTATTTGAAATACTTTTAAAAAACTATTTGCATTTGCACTTGCATTTGAACAAAGTTGAAAGTATTTGCATTTGAACCAATGTGAAGTATTTTCATTTGCATTTAAATACTTTTGAGAGTGTTTGACCCCAGGTCTGCCTCCTTAGCCGCTTGGTGGGTTTCAACCAGATTTGGCTGGAAGGATTTTATTACTGTAGACTACTGAAGATCTTTTCAGAATTTTCATTGGTCAATTTTTTGCGTGAAGATCTTAAATTTTATGAAAACTTTCCCTGACATTGTCAAAATGCCTCTGCTCATTAGGTGCTTGGTGGATTTCAACCAAATTTGTCTTGAAGGAACATATAGGGCTAATCAATGGCCTGATTTGAAAAGAATTTTGCCAGAAATACCAAATGGTGTGATACTCCTCAGACCTACCATTCAGAATTCTGATTGGTAAATTTTTCTGGAAGCCAGTAACCCATCTTGGATTTTCATAACTTCCGTAAATCATATATTAAGTGAATGGGAATAGCTTCACAAGAACCACCAGATGGATTTCAAAGAAAGTTGGGTTTATGAACCCTATGGTGATTGGTTCCAGAACTTACATTCAGAATTTTAATTTGTTCATTTTTTTTGGTGGCCATCTTGTTCTCGAAAATAACTTCATGAACTGCTGTACAGATCAAGCTGAAACTCATTAGATTTTATCAATAACTAATAGTGATTAAAGTTTGTTAAAGAGAGCTCAATCCATGACAAAACATGGCTGTCATGGACCAATCAAAATTTAACATTTCCTGGCCATATTCGATTTTTTGACCAGATGCAAGCTAAGGTTCGATCTGATTGCATGGTCAGCATTTCTCATTAATTTCCTTCAAACGATTTGGCATATTGAATTCCAATTTAAAGAATCATGTCTGTTCAAATATGAATGGTTCAAATGCTAATGATCCAGGTGAATGTCAATGCCACTGGGCCTCTTGTTAGTTATGTACTATTTATAAAAATCTTCACAATTTCTTTCAGGTTGAACAACACAAAGTCGTTACCACTGAGATTGAGGACATAGAAGCTAAGCTTGAGAAAGCAAAGCAAGGTGGGCTTTATGAAATATGCCTCAGCCATCATTACTGTTATGGTGATAACATAGCCCTTTTCACTTCAAGAGTATAGATACTGTTATGAAGGCTCATTGATATCTGCTAATATATCCAACTGGCTCACTTATACACAGAATTAACAATAAACCTGCCCTTAATAGGCAGGTAACCAGCTAGATTTCATTTATTAAGCCTTGACATTAATGTGCCTCAATTGCTAGGTGTTGAATATTTTGAAACTAATTCGACTGGCATGACTGGAAGCTATTGCTGCAACAGCTCCGAGTCAAATTAATTTAAATATGTTCAAAAGAATACTTTGTGTCAAAAGCATTTGTCATTTTTGGGCTGTAATTGTTAAAGGGTTAATATTACATGTAGACGTTTGAGCCTTTATATTACAGAGACGCCTCCCGATACAGTACCATAATATATGAACCTGGTTAATCCTAGACTAGAATCGCAGTAGCTCCTTCATGGGCTCTCCACTCTGCGTAAACTGAACATTCTACATTCTCTAGAATAACTTTACAAACCCTTTAAGACTTGGCTTGGAGACGATTGACTTTGTATTGTCTTTATAATTGTAAAACGTTAAATGTTATAAATTTATTTGAATATATAGCAATGATAATCTTAACAAATTTAGCAGTGAAAACATGTCTGATTACAGATGCGGCTGCTATGGAGAGTGATGATGTAGATGCTCTTGACGCATATATGATGGCTATTAAATCAGGCATCATGGACACAAGAACCAAAATCAAGCTTCGTGGACAGCTGATGGAGTTGAAGAAAGAGGAAGCTAGATTGAGAAAGCTGGTTAATGTAGCCAAGCCAGCCACATTGCCTGAATTGAAACCGTAAGATATCATTGTACAGTGATGAATTAGCTCTATGCTTGTTCTTGAACCATTTAACCCTTTCATTGAGGAAATGCTTTTATCGCAATTTCAAAGCCAAGCATACAGGGAAAAATAATTTGACTGGAAGCCATTCACATTCACTGTCTTAGGCACCAACAATTTTCAGAGGCAGATTTAGTGCCACCACCACCACTATCATCACTCCCAAACGTCAAATTAAATATGATCTTTACCAACTCAGAGGAAATCATTTCATAGTAAATCACAATTCAAACAATTGTCACCTTTCCATCATTTTGCATGGCAATTTTCTCAACTGATAGATAGTTACAGGAACTGACTAAGAACCATTTAGATAGTCAATGCACGGACACATCATACGAGACAAATAACAGAAAACTGGGTCTGTAAGCTATTTTTGGAGCACCACTATTTTACATAGCCACACACCACTCTCAAGTGTAGGAATTATTTTTGTTGATACATATTTACTTTTAATAGAGGATCAATTGTAGCCATGACCTTCCCATTTCCAGATAAGCACACCCACATTTTATGTGTGTTGGAATGAATTTGAAACTGAGGTAAGTATGCATGTGAGCTGTTGAATATTTTGAGACTGATTTAACTGGCTGTTGCTGCCTATCCCAGTCAAATTAGTTTCAAAATATTCAACAGAATGTTTATTAAATTGCAGACATACAATTTGTACTCTTGTGACAGAATTTTCGATTTTTGCGATGGAGTTATATGTCATTGTGATTGTAACATCGGGCCACTAGCGACGTAATTAATTATAACGTCAGGTACTTGAGTGACAGATTGGATCACACCATTGAGACAGCTGGATGTTTATGTTTCTGAACAATTATGTTACCATTAAATTGTTAGTTGGATGAGAATGCATTGATTCTATTCAGAATATTCACTATATAAATTAACAGTAATATTTAATAGGTTACATTGAGGAAATCTATTTTGCTTATTTGCAGAAGAGAGTCTCAGTTGTCTAGCTCTGGTGGAGTAGCTACCACAGTGCAAAAGCAGCTGCCTATAGTGGGAAAACGTAGAGCATTGGACCCAGGAAAGATTGCTACGCTTTCACAATCTAACGTATGATTTGCATGTATTAGAATATTATCTAAGACAAACAGCTAAATATCTCCCATAGAGACACATGTGCAACACATAACAAGACACTGGAGAAACAGCTAAATATCTCCCATAGAGACACATGTACGTACACATAACAAGACACTGGAGAAACAGCTAAATATCTCCCATAGAGACACATGTACGTACACATAACAAGACACTGGAGAAACAGCTAAATATCTCCCATAGAGACACATGTACGTACACATAACAAGACACTGGAGAAACAGCTAAATATCTCCCATAGAGACACATGTACGTACACATAACAAGACACTGGAGAAACAGCTAAATATCTCCCATAGAGACACATGTACGTACACATAACAAGACACTGGAGAAACAGCTAAATATCTCCCATAGAGACACATGTACGTACACATAACAAGACACTGGAGAAACAGCTAAATATCTCCCATAGAGACACATGTACGTACACATAACAAGACACTGGAGAAACAGCTAAATATCTCCCATAGAGACACATGTACGTACACATAACAAGACACTGGAGAAACAGCTAAATATCTCCCATAGAGACACATGTACGTACACATAACAAGACACTGGAGAAACAGCTAAATATCTCCCATAGAGACACATGTACGTACACATAACAAGACACTGGAGAAACAGCTAAATATCTCCCATAGAGACACATGTACGTACACATAACAAGACACTGGAGAAACAGCTAAATATCTCCCATAGAGACACATGTACGTACACATAACAAGACACTGGAGAAACAGCTAAATATCTCCCATAGAGACACATGTACGTACACATAACAAGACACTGGAGAAACAGCTAAATATCTCCCATAGAGACACATGTACGTACACATAACAAGACACTGGAGAAACAGCTAAATATCTCCCATAGAGACACATGTACGTACACATAACAAGACACTGGAGAAACAGCTGGCGTAAACCATGTCTGCTTTTATGTTCCGCGATTTCAAGCGCAATTAAACCAGTGACAAAAAGCTTAGTTGAAAACTTTTAATAGATATTTGCTTCTGTTGTAGAATAATGAGCTGATTAAGTTGATGGTTGGATGGTATTCCCCAGGTTTGGGACATTGTGCCATTTTTGTGTTTCCTGCGAATCAGAAAGCAAGACATAGGTATCGCTTCCGATGATAACGCCAAAATTGACGTGAAGTTTATGCTTTAGCAAATCATAGTTGCCTATATTTTAGCATTGCTTAAGCCTACTAGAACCAAACTTGGACATATGGTTGCCCATACCATACAGAGCCAGCATGGCGATAGTGAGGTCACGAGTTCAACGGTTACGGTCATTCTGACCTTGATATTTAACCTCTACTTTTCCAATGCTAAGTTTTTGCGTTTAGCAAATCATTTATATATATATATATATATATATATTCCAGATTTGATTAATCTTATTGGAACTAACTTGAGTACATGGTTACCTATAATGTTAAGAAGCAGCATGATGATATTGAGATCACAAGGTCAAGGTCACTGTAATAAAGGGAAGCCAGGCGATCCAGACAGTTAATTCCACAGACTTCTTCCTGTTAACTATTTGGAAGACAAAAAAAATGTGTCTTCTTTTAAAAATTGTGGTGATTGCATTTGCTTGTTGAACAACAAAATTTTGGACTTGTGAACAAGAGGTCCAATGCATATGTATTTTCTCAGCTGCAACATCAATAGTTTAATGAGAAATGTAAACTAGATGAAATTTCTTGTGTTTCATATTAATCAGCAAAGCAGTTTCAGATATCTTATAAATGTGTTTCTAGAAATAGCATAACATCCAAGATAGCCACCGACCAATCTGATCTGCTTGAATAACCTGATTAATTAATTCTAATTTGAAACTCAAATTGGTATTTAGCCATCACCAAAGCATATATATCACCATTTTTACTGTCAAAAACCACAAGGTAAAAGCTGCTCAAATTTGATTGGTCTTTCTGCTCTGGTGTGTGCAAATGAATAAATATCCTCTATAGCCGATCATATAATCACAGTTATATTTATGTTAATCTGACAAGCCATTACTTGCTACACGTAAAACGATATTTAGTTTAAAGCAATTTGTCTGTCGGCCACCGTTTCCAACGACAGGAACTATTTTCAGTCAAACTGATCTCAAAATATTCAGCAGGTATCATGTTACGAACCTGTAAACCAGCAGTGTATTTTGAAAACATTTTGACTGAAAGTTACTTTCAATTATGTTTTAAAAAATGATCAGCAGTATTTTAAGAGTAACGAGATAATCGCGCAACATCGGTATTACAAGTGTAACTAATTGATTCCAGGTTTTAAAAAGCAGAATGGCTACAGCCATTAGAGTCACATAAATGGTGTTTGACACTTAGCACTCTGATATCAAAAGTCTTAAATTTTAAAATTAATTTAAAAGATGAACTGGTATTCATTTTTCAGCAAATTTGGTGGAAGATGTTGCTGTCATAGACAGCAACATCTTCCACCAACATTGTTGGAAAATGTACACCAATTTCTTTGCTATTGATATCAGTAAAAAATAGAATATTGGCAACAGAGTAGTAAGGGCTAAATGATTTTTCTCAAATTATTCTGATTCATTTCTGGGTATTTTACGGCTTGTACTATTTGTATTATTATATAAAGTTACCAGTCAAGAGCATTTGATAGTTTCTGTGTCTTTTCCTTTAATCATTTTAACCCTCCGGATTAGATACAATGAATTAAATTAATGGACCTTTCAAGTTCTAGCTCTGCCCCGCCGCTCATCTCTAGCTATGCGCAACACACGCTTCACCCGTGGGATTGATCGATCCATGAACTCCCTGACTATCAATTTCTGGAAAACTATACAGGTCAGCTGTTGAAGATTTTGAAGCTAATTTAATTGGGTGCTATTGCTGCATATGGCAGCAACAGTGCCCAGTCAAATTAGTTTCGAAATATTCAATAGCCTGTTTATTAAATAGTAAAGACATACAATTCATAAAACCTGATGGACTATTAAGCATTTAAGATGAACTAGATTGAATCATTAATGACGTAATGATGATTATGACATCATATGATGGATCAATAACCTGGAAAGGTCCATTTGATTGGATTCTATTGCTACATAGCTAAATGAATGCAATACCTTGTCTGTACTGTTGCTATAAGGGATAAAAATGTGTAAAATAATAAATAATTGTATTTTTCAGCCTGCATTGGTACATGTATCTTCACAATCTGATAAGCAGACATCCCGTGTTCAGGATCATGAAGAGCAAGAAAGCGATGATGATGAAGATGCAGCAAATAGCGATACAATTATTGCTGATAATAGAACTGAGTTAGATAGTAGTAAAACTGGGAACAGTGACAAGGGTACTAGATCTGTGACTAATAAAGGTAGTCCTGTTTCGCAGACACATAATAGTAATGTAGTAACAAATACCAGTGGTGTAAAGATTGTGACACCAAAATCAGATCACAGACTTGAGGCAGATACTACTGTTATGGGTCCTTCATTACCACCACCACCACCCACATCACCTAAGACAGATGTTGCAGGACCAGTCTTGCCTTCGGTTCAACGAGTGGGATCTGGGAAAGGTCTGAGTGAGGAAATGAAGGTGGATTCTTTTAAACGTAAGTCCATCATTTAGCATTGTTGACTAGATATCAATCAAACTTGAAATAGTTAACTAGCTAGTTAACTATTGTTGACATACCTAATTGAAATAGTTAATTGAAAATTTACGTAATATTCAAGATGCTGGATAATCTTCTCTTGACTCTTAAATATGTAAATCGCATTTAAATATGTGAATATTTCATTCATTTAAGTTTGATGAAATTATACCCTCCTTTGTATTTCAATGTTCTCAAGTCATTCCATTATGACTTTCTCTCATAATGACTTTTAAAAAAATTTAAGCATGCAAAAATACCCATTTTCATAGCCCATCAAAATAGGAGAAACGGGTTAACTGAGACTGGTTCATGGCTCCAAATATCTGCGATGGTAATCCAATGGAATCCAGCATTAGCTCTGCCCACGCATCTTTAGCTAAGCTCCAACCACACTTCGCCCATTTTGGGATCGATCCCTGGACTCCAGAAAACTATACAGGTAAGCTGTTGAATATTTTGCACCCAGTCAAATTAGTTTCAAAATATTCAACAGTATGTTTATTAAATAGTAAAGACACAATTGGAACAATGACGATTAGTCCGGCATCAGTTAAGCATTCGTGACAAACTTAGCTACATCATGCTTGACGTAATTGATTATGATGGCATCCTACATGTCACATATTTGATTATGACATCATATGATTGATTGGTAAACTGGAATCCTCAATTGGGAATCAGATACCAACTAACCATGCTTAACCATCCAGCATTCTTTTCACACTCCAATGTGCATGATCAGGAAATAAACTGACTGACTATTTTCAACAAATCGAACTTGACCCAGGCTTTTAGAGCCAAAAGATTGACAAATATTGAAAGACCCAAGTGTTAACAGACCACTTTTCAGAAGAGTGGTCACCTTTGACCATATGCCATTAAGAATATTGGTTATAGTGTCTAATTTAATGGGATAGTTTAACCCTTTAATGGTCAAATTTGGTCAAGAAAATTTAAATATCTGCCTATTGAATGGCCGTTTACAGGCCAAGATAATACAATTTTTGAAAATTTATCACGAATGACTGGCTCAGTTATGGAGCCAGTCATTCCAGCGGTAAATTTTCAAAAATAGTCTTCTCTTGGTCTGCAAATGGACATTTTCTATAAAAGAATTTTTAATTCTCTTGAACAAGTTTGACTGCTAAAGGGTTAACGGTTATCATTGAAATTCATTACAATGTTTGTAAGAGAATATGAAGGATGATATTGATGATGGAATCAGTGTGTCAATGTTCCAGTGAGACATTTTTTTGCTTGACTTTATGCAATAGAACAAGCTATTATGATACCCTCTGCAGTGATGACAGGGGCGGCATCCAATTATGCTTTTAGCTCAACCTATCAGTTCTTATCACATGTTTGGTTAACCACATGCTTCCTTAGAATGAGCAGGTATAACACAATGACCTTGGGATTAAAAGGTCAAGGTCATTGTGACCTTGTAAAATCTTTTTTTTCAACATTAACAACATTTGTGTTTAGTTCAACATCACCTTTTATATCACATGTTTGGTTAAGCTTACAGAACCCAAACTTGGACACATGCTTCCTTATAGTGAGAGGACACAGCACAATGATATCGTGGTCAAAAGGCCAAACCTGGTCTGTGATAGGTGTATTGATAGTCCTTCTGTATTTAACCTTCTCTATATGCATAGAAATATATTTGAATCAAGTTTCATAGTTTGTTGCAATGTCGTACAGTCGAGCTTCATGCTGAACTACATTTCTGGTATTATAAAGTAAGATTGTGCTATTTAATGAATTCCTTTCTAATATATTTTTCATAAATTACACATGAAATAATTAATCAGGTTTATACTTATTATGTATTTTCTCTTTTGTTTCAGGCCCAAAAAGCTTTGATAAGAAGACAAAAGTTCAAAATAGTGACATGGTATGTATATTTCTTGCATAGAGCCAATAATTTCTGCCTATGTACTCATCACTAGTGATGGTGGGTGTCATGGCAGGAGTATCTGTATGTCGATTAACCAATAGATAGCTACTATTCAGGTCCATAGACGCGTTCAGCAATAAAACAGATTAACAGACAATAAGTATCTACCATGAGGCTACAAAACAATGTCACATGTTTCTAGGACAAGAAGCGAGATAAAAAAGTAACTAAAGCGGGACATAAACTTATAGGTTTCTCACTCCTGAACTTGTATTGTAAAATATTGCTATTGGATTGAAATAAATTGTGAAGACACTTGAAAAACACACGCACTAAAACAAAATGTATTCACACATATTTGGATGTGGCACATTTGTTTCTCTCATATCCTGCCTTTCTAATTAAATCGATATCCACATTTACTTATAAAATGACAAAACCAGAATTATCGGAATAAAATGATGTCATTTTTAACCATTACCACTCTGATGTTAATATTATATCCTTTACCATTTCAATATCAAAGAAACTGGTGTACATTTTTCAACAATTTTTGTGGAAGATGTTGCTGTCTATGACAGCAACATCTTCCACCAAATTGGTTGAAAAATCAACGCCAGTTCATCTTTTAATTTAATTTGAAAATTTAAACGTTTGACAGCAGAGTCGAGTTAAACATAAAGATATGACTATAGCTACTATTTATGCAATAGTTTATTAGATATTAGTCATGTACACATCTAAGAGTTACAGGACACCTCAGATATTAGTCATGTACACATCTAAGTGTTACTGGACACCTCAGATATTTGCCATGTACACATCTAAGTGTTACAGGACACCTCAGATATTAGTCATGTACACATCTAAGTGTTACTGGACACCTCAGATATTAGTCATGTACACATCTAAGTGTTACAGGACACCTCAGATATTAGTCATGTACACATCTAAGTGTTACAGGACACCTCAGATATTAGTCATGTACACATCTAAGTGTTACTGGACACCTCAGATATTAGTCATGTACACATCTAAGTGTTACTGGACACCTCAGATATCAGTCATGTACACATCTAAGTGTTACAGGACACCTCAGATATTAGTCATGTACACATCTAAGTGTTACAGGACACCTCAGATATTAGTCATGTACACATCTAAGTGTTACAGGACACCTCAGATATTGGCCATGTACACATCTAAGTGTTACAGGACACCTCAGATATTGGCCATGTACACATCTAAGTGTTACAGGACACCTCAGATATAAGGATACTAACAATGTATGTGGGTGTTGGATTAGACCCACATGAAAAGGTGCGTCCTTACCCTGCTAAGTTAATTCCTATTGGTTCCATGGTGTGGAGTTGGTGAATCCAATGGGATTCTTGGGATCTCCTCCATGGTGTTGACTCTGGGTCTGTTGGGTCAGTGGAGAGTACCTGAATGATACGGTAGCTCATGTGGGCTCTTGTGTCGTTGTTTTTGTTAGTGTCATGAGACTGGGGTGTCACAACTCTCTTTTTTGTAGAGATTAGTTATGGACCTAAGATGTTCTTGAATCCTTATTTTGAATGGTCTCAACGTCTCTCCCACGTATTATTTGTGGCAAAGTTTGCAGTTTAGCAAATAGACTACGTTGCGTGTCTGGCAGTTGCCTATGATTTTGCATCTATACGTTAATCCAGTATGGTGGCTTTTGAAGAACCTCGTTTTCTCCATATTGTTGCAGATGGTGCAGTTTTTAGTGGTGCATTCTAGGAAGATGTTGCGGTGTGGGTGTACAACATCTGTGGGGTCTGGGAATCTGGCCCGGACTAGGTGGTCCTTGATAGTTTTGTTCCTCCGATACCTGAATAGTGGTTTCTCTGGAAATGCATCCCTGCATCTTTGGCTGTCTTGGAGGATGGACCAGTATTTGTTAATCACGTTTGAATGACCTGAATTCATATGCGTGACAAATTCAGTGAGGGCGTTTGGGCCCTGTTCCCAGATCATGAAAATGTCATCTATGTAGCATACATAGAGCGCTGGCTGGTAGGGGGCATTGGAGAGGAGTTTTTCTTCCAGGTCGGCCATAAAGATGCATGCATATGTACAGGCGGCTTTGCTTCCCATGATGGTACCACCTATTTGTAGGTAATGTTTACCATTGAATTCGAAGTTGTTGCATTCAAGGACAAGTTTGAGCAGGTTCAACAGGTTTCTCGTGGAGAGTGCCTGGGACGCCATGTTTCATGCAGTGTTGGTTTGGTGTATAAGGTGGTGACATCCATGGTTACTAATAGATTCTTTTTTGGTGGCTCCAAAGGCTTCCACTCTGTTGATGAAGTCGGTGGTGTCCCTGACGTAGGATTTGATATGTGTGACGTGCACTTTGATGTGTTCATCTACAAAGCTGCTGAGGAGCTCCGTTGGGCATCCATTACCGCTAATTATGGGCCTACCTGGGGTTATGCCATTTTTCTTCTCCTTGTGTACTTTTGGGAGGGGATAGAACCTGACCTTTTTGGTGGTTTGGGGATGAGTCTGTTGGCGGTTATAGTGTCCATTTCCTCCTCTAGAACTATTTTGTCTAACCTCTTGGCAATCAGCTCAGTGCGATCTGACGTCAATGTCATGTAGAATTTGGCATCAGAGAGCTGTCTGATTGCCTCGGTTATGTGGTCCTCTCGGGACTGCACAACTGTGGCCTGGCCTTTGTTCATGCATTTCAAAAGGCTGGAATACCTAAGAAAACATCTGTGGAGGGCCCACGGTAAGGGGGGGGCGGTCGATCAGATCCCTGCTCATCTCTTCGGAGATAGCCTCGGGGGGGGGGGGGGGGGGGGGGGGGAGCACGACTCGTCCGCCCGGGCCCTCCCATCAAGAAGACAAAAATGAAGTTCCTGGACTCCAGACCAGGCCCTCCTTTTCACCAGGCATTGGGACACCCACTGTCATGCGTCCAGCGGATTTACCAACAGAGGTGAATGAGCTGCTGCAACCGTATCCAACGGGATACACCATCCCGAAATACAATAATGACAACTCATCATACGCCATCTTGCCATTGGATGACACGCTGGATGCTCTTTTAGACACGGCAGGCCCATCTGGGACACCGAGTGAGAAGCCCACACAGGAGCCTTACTCAGAGGAAAGCAGGACCCCATCAAGCACCTATAGCTCGGGGTCTCTGATCCTGCCCTCACCACCGGCTGTCCCTATACCGTCATCACGGAGCCATATATTCTGCGCCAACATAGAAGACCCGGTGAAGAAGGATGTGACCATTCACTACGAGAAGAAGAGCGAAAGGAGAATCCAGGGACTGGACGCCACACTGCATAAAACGTTAACCAATATTGTCAAATCCTACGGAACAAAAAACCGCATCTGTGATCAATATAACACCACCTGTCACGGATGTTAGCTATGGTATAGAAATGAACTTATGCAAGCAGGCAGTGGTCACATGGACTTACACAGTATCCATGTGCCATTCGATTACGATACTCAGGAACTTTACAAATAATTTCCGATCTAGACGAAGACCTTTACAGACTAAACCACCGAGGACACTTGTTCCAAACTTTCAAATGAAGGGACTTTGTTAACAAACAAGAGGGCAAACTCTTTGGATCTTCATTGTTTTTTGTCTAATTTGTTACAAATAATAAGTTACAATCATACATATCGTCTACATCTCAGCACTATGAGCCCTATCACAGTTATTTAAACCCATTAACCCCTAAACCGCTGAAATGGTCTTATACCCACCTGCCACAAGAACACCACAGCCAACCACCACAAGTTCCCTACCCCAAAGGCCCACACTCCCACCCCCTAACAATAACCTCCAAGCCACCACAATGATAAAGAACAAAAATCTGTCAAGGGCCACCAAAATCACCAATACCGCCACCAGACCACCCACCCAGTCTCCCATTGCGCATGCGCAGACACATTCTACTTCGAATAATACTTACCAGATGTACTATTATAATAATGTCTATTATCTAGTCTAGCTCAAAATAAACAATTAAAACTCCGCACTCTCCTGGTCTTGCCCATACTGTGTCCGAGAATTACCATAGCCCCAGGTACCGAGTCAATTCCCAATCACAGTCAGATTCGTCTATTTTGCTGACTTATTCAGTCGCAGTTTTCTAGGCTCTAAATTTTTGCAAATTTAAACAGAATTAGCGTTCTTTCAAGATATCCATTGCTGGCATCATGGAGGACAAAGGAAAATCATCTCAGGGGCAGGTTGTATCAATCTAGAATTTATACATTCTTGCCATAATGAATGATTGAATTTTCCTTAAATTGGCACATTGTTTTAAAATTGTAGCCATTGTTGGAGTCGGCCCGGTACCCTTTACTGTTTAAGCCTTATGCGGGTACTCGGGTAATTTCTCTTGCGACTCGGTTCCTTTCAAGATGGATGCGCTCTAAGCCAAGATGGCGGCGCCCATGAATTAGTTTTGCCTTCGGCTTGGCGTATCTATGCACTCTGTTGGTACCGATCTTTAGTCTTCACTTCATTGATGAAGGTGTTTGTAGCGATCGGTACGTCTTTCTTGGTTATTTTAACGGTTAGTTAATTTTCCAAGCCGTGTTTATTAATTTTCACTCTAAAAAATTTCAAATATTTCCTGCCTTAAAACTTGATTATCATTAATTTAAGAGAAGTTAATGTTTTAAGTAATTCTATGATTACAATCAAGTTGTTGTGCGTATTTGCTCGTCACTCATGTCATGTGCAGCATTTTAATTCTTGCTTTGTGTTCGCAGGGGCCTAAGGGTCTGGACACCTTATGTACCAAGTGCAATCGGTTCATGAAGCGGAGATTTGTTGGCCACCACTGCGTAGCTTGCGCGAAGTGCAAGGTGGGAAGCCCGTGCGATGTTTGCGTGAAGTGGTCGTCAGAGTTGGTGGCGGAGTTCGACCGTGATCGGCGTGCACGTCTGGACCGAATCACGAGGGACAAGGTTTGGAGGATCGCCTGAATGAGAGGATGGACTCGGTTTAAAGCCATGTTTAAGTCCCTGCAATCCATGATCCCGTCGAGGCAGTCTGGTGCAGGACTACCTTTCGGTGGTTCGGTCAGTGCTGCAGAGGGTGTTGCGCCTTACCTACTCTTACGTTGGCTCAAGAGCCGATGGCAGAGGAGGAGGAGGAGGAGCATTTGCTCATGGAGGATTCCGGCATGCTGGATCTTTCCGTTATGGCTGTAGCCAGTACGTCCCAAGGTTCTCCTTTGGGTTATGTACGGGTTTGCCCGCCGGGTGGTGATGTTGATGTTCCGCCAGGCATTTTCCATCCAGATTTTATTCAGCCTGTGCTGCCGTTGGAGTCGTGTTTGACGGCTTCGGACGGTATCCCGGCACCGGTGGCTACGGGCTCTGTCGGGTTTCCGCTGGCCACCGTTGGTAATGTGGCTGTGATCACGGCTCCCGGGCCGGAGCCGATGGATCTCAGTGAGTCCGTATCCGGCGAGTCGCTGGATACTGGAGCCGCAAGTGCACGGTCGGCGGGCATGGTTTACTCTAGTAAACAGGTTTGCAGTCCTCAGCATGGATCGTTGGTGTCTGCCTCGTCCAAGGGCGAGAAAGAAGATGAAAACGGCAGTCCCTTGTTGGATGAGTCGTCACTTTCCACCGAGGCTGAATGGGTGCAGGTCCTTGAATGGATGTCCGGCCGTCTAGGGTTGGCATCAGATCAGGGATCTCAGCGCGATCCGGCGATGGAGCGGATGTCAGAGCGAGCGGCTAGCGCTCTGTCCAGTGGCTCTTCGGCCATGCCTGCTCTGCCTTTGGATACGTTGACCTCTGACATGTTGGAGGTAGCAGCATACCGTATGGTCCAGCCGGACTTTACGTTACCGAAGGCCCCGAAAGGGATTAGGATTAGGGTCCATTTTCTGGAGCTTGCCTATCACCAGTATGCCCGGGTTCCACGGCTTTCCGTCGGGGAGAGGGAGGCGCTGAATAGGCCGTTGGCTGGCAAGGCTAAGGGACATTGTCGTCCGTTAGTTTCCCAGACTAACAAAGATCCGTTCAATGAGCTGACCCTCATTGAGGATGCGGCGAGGGCTGCCATGGCGGCCCTCTTGCACGGTTGTACCGTCCTGCAGGGTATGCTGACCTGCACGGCGGAAGGTGGGGTAGTGCCAGAGGCTGCTCCCGGAGTTGTCCGGGACACCATGCGCTTATCCCAGGATTGCCTGGCCAGGGTGATCACAAGATCATTGGCTGAGCGATGGAGAATGGTTCTCGATTTTGTAGAACCAGGACCTGAGATGAGGGCTGCGTTATCTTCCGCGCCATTCATTGGTCCAGGCTTGCTCGGCGGCTCGGCATGGCAAGCCTTATCCACGGTCGCTTCAATGGTCGCGGAGCAGGAAGTAGTCGGCAAGTCGTGGAAGTCGACGAAAAGGACTAAGAAACAGTCCTACAGACAGCTTCGCCCTTCCGTCCTTCTGGCCGTGATGCCCATCGGCCATCCGGCTCTCAAGGTCCTGGTCGTTCCTCTCCATACAAGTCCTCTAGTAAGAGGCCGTATGAGGAGGACAGGAAGGGTGGTGGTTCGGGCCGCGGCGGCTACCGTAAGGATAGCCGTGGCGGCGGTTCCGAACCGTCATTTGCCAAGAAACCACGGGGTGGCCGTGGTGGACAGTCCTGATGGGTTTCCAGCGGGATCCGCTCCGGTAACAACAGGAACGAGGGGAGTCGAAGATCTTCACCCAGGCGAATTAGCGTCGTCTCGTACAACATCGATCGCGAGTTGTGTGCAGATTCCTTCCGTCGGAGGCAGACTGCAACTGTTCTCAGACAAATGGGAACAGGTCATGCAAGATTATTTGGTCTGTCAATGGTTGAGGAATGGCTATGCTCTGGACTGGCTCATCCGTCAATCGTTAGTTCCGTTAACTTCGACTCCAGTATGGACTCCCGTTCCAAGGGAATCTGATCGTCTAGAGGCCTTTTGCTCGGAAATCGAAAGTCTTCAGCAGAAGAATGCGATTCATTTAGTCCGCAATCAGTCATCCCCAGGCTTCTATTCAATGTTCCTCGTTCCGAAACGCACCGGAGGGTGGAGACCGGTTCTCAATCTCAAACCGTTAAACAAGTTTATTCTGTCACCAGAGTTTCAGATGGAGACTGTAGCAGCAGTGATATCGGGATTGAGGAAAGGCATGTGGGCAGTGTCGATAGATCTGAAGGATGTTTATTTTCATATTCCAATGTCAATTCCTTTTCAGAAATACCTTCGCTTTGCGTTCCAAGACAATGTTTGGGAATTCAATGCGCTTCCATTCAGCCTGACCACAGCGCCGAGGGTCTTCACAAAAGTGGTTCTCGTCATGACTTCTTATCTTCGCAGGAGAAACATAGCTGTTCATACTTACATAGACGACTGGCTGCTGAAGGCGGGGAATCCAGTCACTCTGCGCAACAATCTTCAGGTAGTCCTAGCCTTACTAAAGGATCTAGGATGGATTGTGAATCTAGAGAAATCAGAATTGACTCCATCCCAGGAGTTTGTTTATCTGGGAATATTTTTCAATCTCAGGGACGGCGTAGCTTTTCCGGCGGAGAGCAGGGTCAGGAGTCTGATTGCAGTTTTGGAGTCAATTTCTGTAGGAGCCTATCTGACGGCGCACCAATTTCTCAGGATACTGGGTTTACTAGTGTCTCTGGAGAAAGTGGTTCCTTATGCGGCACTCAGGCGCAGGCCGATTCAGATGTATTTAATGTCATTCTGGTCTCAGAAAACGGATCCGTTGTCTCTGAGAATTCTGGTAAAAGAACCATTGATATTCCATCTTCAGTGGTGGTTATCAGAACAGAATCTCCTGCGACGTGTTCCTCTACAACCTCCTCAACCACAGATGTCCATCTTCACAGATGCATCGACGATGGGTTGGGGAGCGGTATTGGACAATCGATCAGTGTCAGGGGAATGGAATCGGACCAATGCGCAGAAACATATCAATGTTTTCGAACTATTAGCGGTGGTATTAGCACTTCGAAAGTTCGAGAATTTAATTCAAGACAAGATTGTCCTAATAAGGACAGACAACTCAACAGTGGTGTCCGATTTGAATCGCCAAGGCGGAACAAGGTCACCAGAGTTGTGCATGATGATTTGGAACCTTCTGTTGTGGTGCCAAGAGAAGAATATTATTCTTCGCGCAGCACACATTCCAGGAAGATTGAACATCTTAGCAGATGCACTCAGTCGAAGGATGGTTTGTCGTCCGACGGAATGGCAGCTCAAGCAATCGGTAGCGGAGGTTCTATTCAAACATTGGGGCAAACCAAATGTGGATCTATTTGCGATGAAACAGAATGCAAAAATGGTCACATACGTGTCTCCGATCCCGGACCCGCTAGCCTTGGCAGTAGACGCACTGGCGATGAGTTGGAAAGGAATGTACGCGTATGCGTATCCTCCAACGATTCTCATCCCAAAAGTTCTGGCAATGATAAGAGAGGGGGTATGCCAAGTACTACTGATCGGCCCTCATTGGCCAGGCCGATCTTGGTTTACGGATCTGCTGGACCTTCTGGTCTGCAATCCAATTCCTCTTCCAGAACGAAGGGATCTAATCACTCAGAACAAGGGTCTGTGTCTTCACGACAGACCGGAAATGTTCAAATTGACTGCATGGATGTTGTCAAGCAGCGTGCAATTGAGGGTGGCTTTTCTGAGCAAGCAGCGAAGTTTGTCGCTTCAGCCAGAAGAGGATCAACCACCAAAACATATAATTATAGAATCAACAAATTTGCAGAATGGTGCCAGGGAAGAGATATTAATCCCTTGTCTGCATCTGTTCAACACGTAGCAGATTTTATCTGTCATTTATACGAAGTTGCCAAACTTGTACCTTCAACCCTAGCAGCATATAAGTCTGCATTAGCTTCAGTCGTTCCCAGTCTGGCCATTGAAGGATTGGAGAATGACACTTTGAATGAAGTTATTAAAGGAATGAGCAATCTGCGACCTAGACAGCCAATTCCTATCCCAGCATGGAATCTATCTCTTGTTCTACAGGTTTTAGGGCATGCTCCCTTTGAACCGATTAGATCTATAGATATTAAACTGTTAACTATTAAATCAGTTTTCTTGGTTGCAGCAGCATCGGCGAGAAGGAGAAGCAAAATTCATGCGCTATCTGCCGAACAAGACCATTTTGTCGTCACGGGTGAAGGTTTAAGAATACTTCCACGTCTTTGTTTCCTGGCAAAGAATCAGTCACTTAAATATCCAGGTCAACCGATCAATTTGCCAAGTTTAGTCAGACATAACCCAAACTCTTCTGCTTGGTGTCCTGTCAGATGTCTGAAAATGTATAAGAAACATACTGAGGAGTGGAGAGATGACCCGAAATCTCTGTGGTTATGTCTCAAAGCGCCTCATTTGCACGCCTCGAATGAATCTATTTCTCGTTGGATAGTTGACGCTATTCAGATGTCTCACAAAATTGCTACAGGAAAGCAGATTGATCGTGCGAACGCCCATCAGGTCCGAGCATTAGCAGCAGCATCGGCCCTTTTTAAGGGTGTCTCATTAGAGGAGGTGATGTCTGTAGCACAATGGCATGCCGAGTCGTCATTTACTGATTTCTACCTTCGCAACATCTCCAGTGCACTTAATCCGATAGCCGTCGCCAATTTGTCGAACGTTAGTTAAGCCACATCCGACCACCACTTCACAAACATCGCACGTTACTTCCTCCTGCACTGAGCAATAGCCATGCACATGACCAGTGAACGACCGTGGATTGGGCCGAGCTCCTGGGATGATCAAGAAAGATCAAGCACTCAAAATGGTGAGTGTTTACATTAATTAAGTGACTAAGAATATATTAATATTTACTTACAGTCGAAATATCAGACTGCTTAAGTAAATAGTCTGATATAAGAGTATACTTATCCTCTCAAACAGACATTAGACTCATTCCAATTTGAAAACTTAATCGATATACTGATATTTCTTCAAAATTAGAAGTTATAGTAGCTTCATTGCACTCTACTGGACTGCCCTAGCTGAGACTTGGGGGTGAAACGGGTCTGGTGGGTGTTGCATCCCCATTGACAGCCCTCTGGATTTTGTGCGGACAAAAGAGAGGGGGAGGGGGGGGGGGGGGGAGCGCGGTCTAGCCCATGGAAGTTTAGCACTCTATGAGTCAGATGGCAGAACCCAAGCGTATGCCAGGGTTCTAGTCTCTACACAACCTTCTCTGTTGGATGGTAGATGAGTGCTGGTTCGAGCCTCACCTCCTCCCGCCGGTATTTCTTGGCTGTTGAAATCCGGAGTTTATCATAATAGTACATCTGGTAAGTGTTATTCGAAGTAGAATAAAAAAAGCATCCGCTTTTGTTTCTAGGAGAATTCTTAATACTTACTAGATGTACTATGGCCCTGCCTCAGCCGCCCCGCTGAGGTGAGGCTGAGCTGCTTTCGCTGTTTGTCAAGGCAAATATAAGACGAATCTGACTGTGATTGGGAATTGACTCGGTACCTGGGGCTATGGTAATTCCCGGACACAGTATGGGCAGGACCAGGAGAGTGCGGAGTTTTAATTGTTTATTTTGAGCTAGACTAGATAATAGACATTATCATAATAGTACATCTGGTAAGTATTAAGAATTCTCATAGAAACAAAAGCGGATGCTTTTTTGATGCGCACAACAACAAAGCTACCCACTAAAGGCCGCCAACACCAGGCCACCAAAAATGGTATAAAAGGGGCCCACAAAACAAGCCCATACCATTCAGACTTTCTGGATTACACAAATAAGTAATCAAGCGTCAGGCTTAAGAACCAAACTACTGTTGACAATACGTAGTTATTAACCCACCTCAGATATAATTTTAAATGTTTCTGAATCCAAAATAAAATTAGTTTCAAAATATTCATCAGAATATTTATCAAATTCAGGTGATTGCTGTCAGATCTTTGGTCCTTCGTGTTGGACCTACGTCATTTGATTGCGATGTCACCTATCAAGTGACACATTTTAATTATGACGCCAGATGCCAGAGTGACACATCAGATGCCTCTATTGAAGAATTACCAGTAATATTAAATGCTACTATATAATAATTAGGGCTAGGAGAATATTGTGGTACTAATGCATGTCAGTTTTCCATAACTCGCTATAAGGAGTCCAAGTATATATGCTTTGAATTTGACGCAGTTAAACACTCATCACCAAGTATAAAAAACATTGTCCAAATACATTGTCATGATTGAACTTCTTAGTTAGTCAGGAAACATTTATGTGAGCATTATGTAGGTAGTCAATAGACGGTGGTGGTCAAATTATAGAGTGACCACTGTGGAGTCATTGTCAGGACAGTGCTTACACAGAGCTGGGTCACTTTCAAAGTAAGAATAACCACACTCCTAATGGTAAAAAATGGACATGCATTGGTCCCAGGAACTGTTAATGATAATGTCTAGGATTGACGATTGTAACACGGCATGCCAGCCTTAATGTTAGGTCATGGATACCTTAACTGAATAATGTCCTTGTAATTGCTATAATTATACATGATTATCTTATTACAGAATTCAAGAACTCGGCAGAAAACATCATCTCAGTATGACGAGGCAGACCCTGATTATGCTGTATGGATCCCTCCAGATGGTATGTACATACACCTCACTTGCATGCTATCTCATAGCTTATATAGTTATCCTCCAGACAGTATGTACATACCCCTCACTTACATGCTATTATCTCATATCTTACATAGGTAATCCTCCAGACTGTATGTCCATACCCCTCACTTGCATGTTATCTCATATCTAATATAGTTAATCATACAGACTGTATGTGCATACCCCTCACTTACATGCTATCTGATATCTTACATAGTTAATCATACAGACTGGATGTGCATACCCCTCACTTACATGCTATTATCTCATATCTTACCTAGTTAATCCTACAGACAGTATGTACATACCCCTCAATTACATGCTATTATCTCATATCTTACATAGTTAATCCTACAGACAGTTTGTACATACCCCTCACTTACATGCTATTATCTCATATCTTACATAGTTAATCCTACAGACGGTATGTACATACCCCTCACTTACATGCTATTATCTCATATCTTATATAGTTAATCCTACAGACAGTATGTACATACCCCTCACTTACATGCTATTATCTCATATCTTACATAGTTAATCCTACAGACGGTATGTACATACCCCTCACTTACATGCTATTATCTCATATCTTACATAGTTAATCCTACAGACAGTAAGTGCATACACCTCACTTACATGCTATTATCTCATATCTTATATATTTATGTTAGAGCTACAAGCTTCTAGTGTTCAATTCCAGCTGCTTATCTTTAAAAACATTTGAAGTTAACCCGTTAACACCCAAGCCAGTCAAAAATGCCTTAAGCAGTGGTATTGAGAAATGTACATTTGTAGGGCAAGATACTTTTTGAAAATTTACCACAGGAGTGACTGGCTCAATAACTGAGCCAGTCATTAAGGTGGTAAATTAAAAGAAATAAGCTAATCTTGGTCTACAAATGCACATTTTCTGAGAAAATTTAAATTTTCGGAAATAAATTTTAGGATTAAAGAGATAATGTTAATATTGCTGTCATAGGTGGTCATTAGGGCATGAATCAACGGTTGGGAATCTCTCTCCACAATACCTGGTAAACAGGATATCATACAGAAACACTTAAGATATTTTAGCGAAACTTTGTATATGCCTCACTTATAATATGCAGATATGCCTTTTGAATGATTCACCTTTATATGTACATGATTTTGACTGAAATGGGCTCCTTATACAAAAACTCAGGACTTTTGTCAATGTTCTCGTAAATAGAATATCATACAGAATCACTTAAAATGAAACTTGGGATATACCTCCCTTATGATGCCCAGATGTGCGTTTTGAAGTGTTCCTTTTTGTATGTCATATATTTTGTCAAAATTGGCTTTTGAATGCAAAAACTCATGATTTTTTGTCAATTTCCTTGTAAACATCATATCATATAGAACCGCTTGAGATATTTTAATTAAACTTGGTATATACTCACCTTTGATATGCAGATGTGCCTTTTGAAGGATTCACCTTCGTAGGTCACATACGCAGATGTGCCTTTTAAAGGATTCACCTTTACTAGTCATTCGCTTATGGTTGAGAGGCTGCTTTAAACTTTTCTTGGCATTCAATGTCAACAATTCTGTACAACCATGGTAGTTACTAGAATACGCGTTTTGTACAAAATATGATTAATTCATTCAAGCACTTCAAGGCCAATATTTATCAGTTTCAAGGACTAAAACCAGACTATACGCTGGGAGGAGCTGTCGAGTTACCATTCTTAAGCGGTCCATGGTTCGACAATGAGGAATTTATGCAAATTAGATCTGAGAAGCCTGACAATTATTTGAAGCTATTTGGCCATACAACTTTTGAAGACATATTTCTGCGTTGTTTGAGAGTTACACAAATGTAATTGTATAATACGCTCATCACAGAGGTATTCATTAACCCCTCTTGTGTCAACAGTGCCTCGGTGTTCAAAATGCTACTCATATCAATTAACCATTTAATAGTCAAGGTTTTTCAAGAAAATTAAGTTTTGAAGGCCAAGAGAAGACTATTTGTGTAAATTTACCATTGCAATTTATGAAAATAGTTTTCTCTCGCCCTGCAAATGAACATTCCTCAACAAATGGACATTCCTCAACAAATGAACATTCCTCAACAAATGGACATTCCTCAACAAATGGACATTCCTCAACAAATGGACATTCCTCAACAAGGACATTCCTCAACACCAATGTGAAGTTCTTCTGGCCTGCTTGACCATCAAAGTAGTAATGGTAAAGAAGATTAAAGTCCCTGCAACGTCCATTTGCAGGCAGAGTCTGATTAATTAAAAAAAATTAACTACTGGAATGACTGGATCGGCTACCGAGCCAGTCATATCAGTGGTAAATTTTCAAAAATACTCTTCTCTTGACCTGAAAATGGAAATTTTTCAATAAGACTGCAGATTCCATTTTTTTGTCAGTCTGACAATTTAAAGGCACTACTTTGACACAAGAGTGGTTAAGCCTTTCATCACCAAAATCACACTTATAATAACAACTCAATCATCCAGGTAAGAGGGTGAATATTTTAGGAGTAATATCACTGAATGCCATTACTGTCTTTAACCATTACCACTCTGATGTCAACATTTTTAATTTTCAAATTAAATTAAAGAATGAACTGGTATACATTTTTCAACAAACTTGGTGGAAGATGTTGCTGTCATAGACAGCAACATCATCCACCAAAATTGTTGAAAATGTACACCGTTAGTTTGCTATTGATGCAGTAAAAGATAGAATATTGACATCAGAGCGGTAAGAATTAAGGTAGCAGCATCTTCCTACCAAATAACTCTTAAAATGTTCAACAGAATATTACATATTTTGTAGCGATTGTTAGATCAAGCTCTTAGCTTTAAAAAAGTTAAAGCAGTTATATATGAAATAAGCATGTTTTATGTAATCTAAGTTCACTTCCTATTTTGTTTGTGCAGATCAAAGTGGTGATGGACAGACGGAGCTGAATAAGAAATATGGCTATTGAGCGAATGAGCTATTATTACTAAACCTTGTTATTGTATCTTGAATACGTAACTAGCAATCATACAAAGGATTAATGAATAATGAATATAACTATATAAATTTTATTGTATAATACGCTGTTGTATATTCTATACAGTTTGTAAATACAGCTTCATAAGCTATCTTGGTGTTTGCAGTCATATTGTATAACTCTTATATAAGTTAAAATGTTTCCAAAACAAAAACGGAGACATGTCAGTTAGTGTAATTTTGAACACGATGTATGAAATGTTCTGTTGAATATTTTGAACATAAATGGATTGGAAGACATTGCAGCAATCTTCCAATCCAATTATGTTCAAAATATTCAACGGTATGTTTTATTTTATTTTTGGACTCAAGTAAGTTATTTTTTAGCTGTACTGTAGCTTGGTGTTGATCACATGACTTCAATATCATCCAGTTTCATAACATTGGAAGGGAAGTTTCTGTACTGAGAATGTAATGGTGTTAACCTTTAGTCTGTTAACATCAAAGTCATGGTGTTGACTTCATTCAATGAAGGTAATAGACCTTTCCAGTTTTAGCTATGACCTGCCCATCTCTAGCTAAGCTCCACCCACACCTCATCCGTGTTGGGATTGATCGATCCCCGAATGCCCTGACTATCAATTTCTTGAAAACTATACAGTTAAGTTGTTGAATATTTTGTAACTCATTTAACTGGGTGCTGTTGCTACCTATGGCAGCAACAGTGCCCAGTCAAATTAGTTTCAAAATATCAACAGGATATTTATTAAATAGTAAAGCCATACAATTCGTACACCGCATAGTCCGTCCTCAACTATGCATCATGACATACTTATCTGCGTCGTGATATTATTGATTGTGATGTCATTCTATGCATCATGTAGTTAATTATGATGTCATATGATGGATGGATAAACTTGGAAAGGTTGATTATATAGCTAAGTTTATGTTCAATGGAATTAACCCCTTTAAATCCTGAAATTTCGGTGTCTCAATTCCAATACACCTATACATGAAAGCTGCTGAATATTTTGAAATAGGCAGCAAGAGTTCCGAGTCAAATTAATTTCAAAATGTTCAACCGAATTTGTCATCTCTAGTCTGAAAGGCTGAAAGAGTTAACTATTTCAAATCTTCAGTATCTTAAGAATAACAAGTTTTGTACTAAAAGCAGAATGTCCTTGACCCAATGTCATTGTGCTGCCTCCTCCTCCTCTCACAGTGCAATCATGCTTTCCAAGTTTGGTTTCATTATGACCAATCCTGAAATATAGGCCGAAAGGTGGAATTAACCCTTTAATGCTTATAGACCAATAACGACAAATATTTTTATGTAAGCAATAGTCCGTTGAATATTTTGATACTACCTTGATTGGGAGATGTTGCTTGTCACTAGCAATTCCAGTCGAATTAGTTTCAAAAAATGTTCTAACTTTCCTGCAGTTGTCTTGAAATTGGGATAATGAAATCTTAAGTGCTGAATGGTTAATGCAGAAATTTCGCATTAACAGTTGGCAATATGGGCTCGTGTGAGATTAATGATGCATGACCTTGACTGCTTTTTAAAGGTCAACATTGCACAATCATATGGGCATATGAAAGCTTTCTATAGTCCTACCAGGATACATTTTATACGCCCGCGCAAAGCGGGGTCGTATTATGTGATGGCGCTCGCCGTGCGTCCGTCCGTCCATCTGATTCTTGTCCGGAACAGATCTCGAAGAGTTTTGACCCTACACTCACAAATCCTTTTCAGCAGATATATTCCCTATAGACGAAGTGTCATGATTTTGATTCAGCAAAATCCTCCCTTATTCGCTAGAGTTATCTCCCTTGAAAGCTTAAAATTCAGCAAAATTTTCTTGTCCGGGACAGATCTCGAAGAGTTTTGAACCTAGTCACAATTTTTTTCAGCAGATATATTACCTATAGACGAAGTGTCATTATTTCAATTCGGCAAAATCCACCCATATTCGCTAGAGTTATCTCCCTTGAAAGCTTAAAATTTGTCAACATTTTCTTGTCCGGGACAGATCTCGAAGAGTTTTGAACCTACACTCCCAATTTTTTTTTCCAGAAGATGTATTATGTATAGGTGAAGTGTCATGATTACAGTTCGGCAAGATCTGCCCATATTTGCCAGAGTTATCTCCCTTGAAAGATTAAAATTAGTCAAAATTTTCTTGTCCGGGACAGATCTCGAAAAGTTTTGAAGCTACACTCACAATTTTTTTTTCAGAAGATGTGTTATGTATAGGCGAAGTGTCATTATTTCGATTCGGCAAAATCCTCCCATATTCGCTAGAGTTATCTCCCTTGAAAGCTTAAAATTTGTCAGTTTTGTCCGGGACAGATCTCGAAGAGTTTTGAACCTACACTCACAATTTTTTTTCAGAAGATGTGTTATGTATAGGCGAAGTGTCATGATTTCAGTTCGGCAAGATCTGCCCATATTTGCCAGAGTTATCTCACTTGAAAGCTTAAAATTCGTCGAAATTTTCATGTCCGGGACAGATCTCGAAGAGTTTTGAACCTACACTCACAATTTTTTTTTTCAGATGTGTTATGTATAGGCGAAGTGTCATGATTACAGTTCGGCAAGATCTGCCCATATTTTCCAGAGTTATCTCCCTTGAAAGATTAAGATTCGTCAAAATTTTCTTGTCCGGGACAGATCTCGAAGAGTTCTGAACCTAGTCACAATTTTTTTCAGCAGATATATTACCTATAGACAAAGTGTCATTATTTCGATTCAGCAAAATCCTCCCATATTCGCTAGAGTTATCTCCCTTGAAAGCTTAAAATTTGTCAAAATTTTCTTGTCCAGGACAGATCTCGAAGAGTTTTGAACATACGCTCACAATTTTTTTTTTCAGATGTGTTATGAATAGGCGAAGTGTCATGATTACAGTTCGGCAAGATCTGCCCATATTTGCCAGAGTTATCTCCCTTAAGAGATTAAAATTCGTCAAAATTTTCTTGTCCGGGTCAGATCTCAAAAGGTTTTGAAGCTACACTTACAATATTTTTTTCAGAAGATGTGTTATGTATAGGCGAAGTGTCATGATTTCGGTTCGGCAAGATCTGCCCATATTCGCCAGAGTTATCTCCCTTGAAAGATTAAAATTTGTCAAAATTTTCTTGTCCGGGACAGATCTCGAAGAGTTCTGAATCTACACTCACAATTTTTTTTCAGATGTCTTATGTATAAGCGAAGTGTCATGATTTCGTTTCGGCAAGATCTGCCTATATTCGCCAGAGTTATCTCCCTTGAAATATTAAAATTCGTCAAAATTTTCTTGTTCGGGACAGATCTCGAAGAGTTTTGAACCTACACTCACAGGGTTTTTTTTCAGGTGTGTTATGTATAGGCGAAGTGTCATGATTTCGGTTCGGCAAGATCTGCCCATATTCGCTAGTTATCTCCCTTGAAAGATTAAAATTCGTCAAAATTTTCTTGTCTACGCCAAATCTCGAAGAGTTTTGAACCCATACTCACAAATATTTTTTCAAAAGATGTACATATAGCCGAAGTGTCATGATTTTGTTTTGGCATGATCCACCCATATTCGCGGGAGTCATGATCCAAATCTCGAACAGTTTTGAACCCACACTCACAAATTTGTTTTCAAGAGATGTGGTATGTATAGGCGAAGTGTCATGATTTCGGGTCGTCAAGATCAGCCCATATTCGCTAGAGTTATCTCCCTTGAAAGATTAAAATTCGTCAAAATTTTCTTGTCTTGGCCAAATCTCGAAGTTTTGAACCCACACTCACAAATTTTTTGTCAAAAGATGTGGTACATATAGCCGAAGTGTCATTATTTTATTTTGGCATGATCCGCCAATATTCGCGGGAGTCATGATTTCATTTCGGCAAAATCCTCGTATATTTGCGGGAGTTATCTCCCTTGAATGAATAAAATTTGTCAAAATTTTCTTGTCCCGGTCCAGATCTCCAAGTTTTGAACCTACAGTACACTCACAATTTTTTTTTGTTTTATGGATAGACGAAGTGCCATTTACAAAAAACAAACTTCACATTTAGCATTCCTCAAACAAGTATGCCTGCGGGTGTATGTTGAGTTTCACTAAAACTCTTGTTGGTGTATGAAACGTATCACTTTCCATTGACTTGCCCTTACTCCCTAATTATAGTTGCCAATTTTATCCCAATACCATTCAGCCATTTAAGAGCAGTTGTTTTTGTGAAAACTAGGTCATTCAAGATGATAGCCAGGTGAATCGACCAATCAGATTCTCTTGAATAAGCTCTCATCTCTTGCATTAAGATGGATGAATTTTCTTGATTTGTTAATCGGTTTAGTGATTTCGGAGATAAATGTTTAAAGGTATTTTAAAAAATACTGCAGAATCCAAGATAGCGACCGCCCAAATCAGCCAGTCGGGTCTGCTTCATCAATCTGATTCGAAAGTGTCAAACTTATATTTAACAAACACCAAACTCTGCATGTATCCAAACCGTTTGTGTGGGTGCGCGTGCTTGTGTACATGGGTGGGTGTGTTAGTGAGGAGACAGTGGCTCAGTAGGTAGCTTACAGGAATTCTTAACCAATGATCCTAGTTCACGTCTCTGTGCATGGCTACCTTGCTATTGCTGGAAACATAGGCAATCTCCTACACTACTCATTGCTTCTCTCCACCCTGAAATATAAGCGGGAATCGGTGTAAAAAAATTAATTAACAAGAGTGTTAGTGAAAATCAACATACGCCCGCAGGCCTACTTGTTTGAGGAATGCTAAATGTGAACAGCTAGTCTTTGATAATTCTCTGAGATAGGGAGGGGGGAGCGACTTGGAATCGACGGCAAAGAAATCACTAAAATTACAAGACAATTTTTGATGAATTTTAATCATTCAAGGGAGATAACGCTGGCGAATATGGGCAGATTTGGCTGAAACTAAATTATGACACTATCCCTAAAACATCTGCTGAAAAAAAAATTGTGAGTGTTCAACTCTTCGAAATCTGGCCAGGAAGAAAATTTGGACGAATTTTAATCATTCAAGGGAAATGAAATCATGACTCCTGCGAATATGGGCGGATCATGCCAAAACAAAATCATGACACTTCGGCTATATGTACCACATCTTTTGAAAAAAAATTTGTGAGTGGGTTCAAAACTCTTCGAGATTTGGACTGAACAAGACAATTTTGACGCATTTTAATCTTTCAAGGGAGATAACTCTGGCGAATATGGGCAGATCTTGCACAACTGAAATCATGACGCTTCGTCTATAGGTAATATATCTGCTGAAAAAAATTTGTGAGTGTAGGTTCAGAACTCTTCGAGATCTGCTCCGGACAATAATCGGACGGACGGCGAGCGCCATCACATAATACAACCCAGCTTTGCGCGGCCATATAAAAAGCAGCCTAGATATGACCTGAATGGAACATGGAAATTGGGGACTGGATATAGGGTAACCAAACCATTAAGTTCCATATACTTCTCAGTCACACAAATCACCAACTCTGCCTTTGAACAACACCCATTAGATGTTGTGTGAGAAGGCACATTCATTTCACTAAGCCAAAGACTGAAAAACCCTGAAGCCAGTCATGCTTTGGAACAGAATTAGACAAATTTTCTGTAACTGTATCTTGTATCAGAGATAAAATTGATAGGTTAAAAGTAACCTAGCAGAATGGCTTTAACCATTTACTGGTCAAGAAAATCAAAATATTTCGTTAATGAATGTCCATCTGCAGGTATAGTATTTTTGAAAATTTACCACTGGAATGACTGGCTCGATAATCGAGCCAGTCATTCCAGTGGTAAATTTTCAAAAATACTCTACCTGTAGGTGGACATTCCTCAAGACTACTGCAGAGACCTGCTTGACCATTAAAGGGTTAAATGAGGACGCAACATAGTCTGGGCTCAACATATGCTAACATTGATCATTCTATCTAAGCATTGGGATTTCTATGCAATTTCATCAATGAGGTTAAAGGCTTGATAAACTGCTCCCAGAAGCTGCAGAACAGCTCAAAACTACAAACATCTTCAAGAATGGCGACAAACAACTCATACATGTATACCTGTCTGACACGAAGGAGACAAATGATAACGGTATCCTAGTTCTGGGCGAGAAGTGGAGAAAGAGCAGAATCCCGGCCTCACTTCTCTGCAGTTCAACTGGCATTGCAAACCCTCGTGTAACAAGAAACATTGCACTTTCCAGTTCTGGAAGCTGTGAATTTGCAGCTATAAAATTCAAGTCACGATACACATATGATGCTACATGTGTTTCAATAATGTTATACAGCCGGGCAGCTTCAAAGGCAACCATAGACAAACTCTATGCTTGCCATCGCACACCTGTGGGCGATCACGTAGCATTGCTGGCCATACAGCTTAATCTTAAACTCAGCACTATAAACTGTGCTACATGGTTTCACTATCTGTGAGTGTAGTGCAACAGTGATGGTCAATCTTTGGACATATTCTTCGATTGCCAGGGAATACGCCCGCTCAGAGAGCATTACAGTTTTCGGTACTTGGAGGCAACAAGTAATACAGTACACATAGGATACCATAAGAGAAATTCAATAAGCGTTTTTGTTAACGTAGTCCAAGACCTGTAAAGATGAAAATGGCCTTAACACTTAGCACTCTAATGTCAATATTCTATCTTTTACTGTGTCAATATCAAAGAAACGGGTGAACATTTTTCAACAATTTTGCTGGAAGATGTTGCTGTCTATGTCTAGGAGCTTAGGACGCGTGAAAATGACAAAGTACAGTGAAAGGGTTGAAGAAGTGAGACGATAACAGAAGAAAGTAGTTCCCATTTCTGCCAGCTGCATAGGACAGTCAGATATCATCATTATCATTTGAACAAGATTGAATGGCCTGTAGTCCCTAATTATATTTGCTAACTTTAGGCTCAATCAATTCAGTGGTCCTGGAGGTCACAAGGCTAATCAATCAATCAGATTCTCTTGAACATACTTGGTTCAGATGTTAACACACATGATTTTTTT
Source organism: Chaetoderma sp. LZ-2023a (assembly GCA_034401795.1). Taxonomy (NCBI): domain Eukaryota; kingdom Metazoa; phylum Mollusca; class Caudofoveata; order Chaetodermatida; family Chaetodermatidae; genus Chaetoderma; species Chaetoderma sp. LZ-2023a. The sequence continues at coordinate 64,441,991 of CM067373.1, forward strand.
TAACCTCATCAATCACTCAACCGATTTCGAAGATGTGTTTCTACATATTAGTGCAAAATCCAAGATGACCACCAACCAAATCTACCAAACACCTTTGAACAACCTGATCGATCAGTCTTATTAGTGTCAAACTTGTATTTAACACAAAGCATTTGCAATATATATCACCATTTTCACTGTCAAAATTCCAACTCAACAAACACTCATTTTGATTGCTGGCCATTTGTTTGTCATGTAACAACTTCGCTTGAACAAACTTGAATAGCCCTCAGTCCCTAATTATATTTCTCAAGTTCCAGCTCCATCTCTTGTCCGGTTCTGGAGGACAAGTAGTTGTTATAACAAGAATTCCACGGAATCAAATGCGTCGCCTGTCTCCTGGTTGTCAGTTACCTTTACCTTTGACATAGTGATGTCACTATCAGCAGGCAGCTTCCTTATGGTAAAGGGAACCATGTGTAAATGATTTGCTAAGCGGAAAAAATTAATGTTGAAAAAGCAGAGATCAAATAGCAGGGTCAGAATGACCTTGACCTTTGACATAGTGGTCTTAATAGCATCATGCTACCTCCTTATGGCATAGGCTACCATGTGTCCAATTTTGGTCCCAGTAGGCTTGAGCAATGCTAAAATATAGGCAAATGATTCGCAAAATGTTAAAGTTGGCAATATACACATGACAGAGGTCAAATATCAAGGCTACAATGACATTGACCTAGTGACCTTAATATCATCATGCTGCCTCCTTATGGTATAGGCAGCCATGTGTCCAAGTTTGGTTCCAGTAGGCTTAAGCAATTAAAAAATATCAGCAAATATCACATCCTATCCGCAAAAACTTAACATTGGAAATAATGGTACAATGACCTTGACCTTGTGATGTCACTATCAGCACGCAGCTTCCCTAGGGAACCATGTGTTCAAATTTGGTACTAGTACAATTAAGCAATCCTAAAATATAGGCAATGATGATTTGCTAAATGCAAAACTAATCATTGACGCCGTCGCCATTGTCGGAAAAGTGATACCTGTGTAATCGCTTTTGCTTCGTAGGCGAAATAAAAATTCTCATCCAAGATGGCCGCCAGACAAATTGACTAACCAGGTTCTCGTGAGCAAACCTGATTCAGTTCTTTTACATGAAATATCTGTTGACTTCTGTTCAATTTACCCAGCATGCAATGCTACCCAGCATTAACAGCATTGAAATACAGGCTGTCTAATGTACTGCCATGAATACGTCCTATATGCTTACGCTTCCAGAGCTGGCTGACAAATGACTATTTGCACATGCAGATGGGGGTGTTTGTTTGAGAAACACTGGCCTGTACAAACAATAGATTAGACTTGACGAATATGGTGTCAAATAGTTACAATGAATATGGAGTCAGCGCATTGCATGCTGGGTAGCATTGCATGATGGGTAAATTGAACAGAAATCAAAAGGCATCTTATATCTCATGAAAAAGTGTGTATATTTAATGTGACACAAGAACTTTAAATGTGTTCTAAAATAGCACAAAATCCAAAATGGTCACCACCCAAATGAACCCATCTGATTTATTTGAAGAATCTATTTGAAGAATCTTGGATCCTAACTGCTTTAGGATGCTTCCTGCCAAACTGAATTGAATTTGGCCCAGTAGTTCTTGAGAAGAATTAGCTGTTTAAAACTTGACAAACGATAGATGGATGCCATAACATAAATTCACTTGTTCTTTCAGCGCATGTGAGCTAATAAGTACTCTGTGGAATAGTTTGAAGATAATTTGACCAGAAGCCATCCATACCTAAGGAATCTATGGTTTTCCTATCTAATAGTTTTGAAATTGAGATTTCATCAATTGAAGGGGTAAACTCTCAGAATAGTCTGGTGAAAATCAGATAACCTAATTTTACGTTACCAAATTTTTCAAATGTAAGTGCCTGCTACCTAGACAATTAGAATTGTTAAATCTGTCATAGTCCAGGATTCTGCATGTCAATGATAATTTTCAAAATAAGATGCAGAATATGTGTTATGCAAAGAATAAAAACAGAGTCATATAGTGAGGTGTGATTCTATATTTAATCAACTGTGTCAAAATTCTAAATAACATTAAGTAAATTACGAATCTCCAAGAATATGACAGCTTTTTGAAATTTTAAAAACATCTGCGTTTATCACATAACCTAGTAAATTTAATTTTGAAACAAGCTTTAGTATAACATTATAAACTTGATGTGAAATTAAGAACTAGTTTTAATTACCATATAAGAAGCTATAAATTCTGATTCAACAATAATTATTATAAGTATTATGGGAATTATTTGAATTTAAATTGCAATAGAGGGATTCATTTTTAGCAAAGCGCCAAACACTCTGTATGTGTTTCGGTACTCATGACAGAGCTATAGACGTCATCGTGATTGTGACGTCAGCTAACATGTGACGTAATTGATTATAACATCAGATGCGTAAGTGACAGATCAGATCCCTCCATTGCCACTGCATGGGTACATTATGTGATATACTAGCTATTTAGTCCTTACCACTCTGATGTCAATATTCTATCTTTTATTGTGTCAATATCAAAGAAACTGGTGGACATTTTTCAACAATTTTGGTAGATGCGACAGCACCATCTCCCAGCAAATTTATTGAAAAATGAACACCAGTTCATCTTTTAATTTAATTTGAAAATTTAAAGTTTTGACAAGAGAGTGGTAAGGGTTAAATATCACGGTATGATTATGGTAATAATAGCACATGGAATATCAGGACTATCAGTGCGTGCGTGCGTGCGTGCGTGCGATAAGAACAGCTGTCACTACATTGGTCACATCCACAAGTCAGTATAATAGATTCAGAGCAGAAACTATTATTACTGGCAATCATATGGATGAATCCACTTTTAGCTATGCCCCGCCAATTTCTAGCGAATCTCCGTCCATGATTCGCCAGTGTTGGGATCGATCGAACCATGAACTAATTGAATATCAATTTCCTGAAAATTATACAGGTAAGCTGTTGAATATTTTGAAATTAATTTGTCAAATTACTTTCAAAATATTCAACAAAATGGTTATTAACCCTTAGCACTCTGATGTCAAAATTTTTAATTTTCAAATTAAATTAAAAGATGATCTGCCATAGACAGCAACATCATCCACCAAAATTGTTGAAAAATGTACACCAATTACTTTGCTATTGACGCAGTAAAAGATAGAATATTGACACCAGTGTGGTATGGGTTAGGTAGTAAAAACACAATTCTTACGCATATCACAGTATTAAGCATTCATGCCGGACTTAGATACACCATTCATTATGTATTTTGATTGTGATGTCAGTTTACATATGACATAATTGATTATGACATCAAATACTTGACTGACAGATCGGATTCATCAATTGGTTAATGATACAGAAACTGAAATGAACGTAACAATTATGACTATGAGGTATAACTGTCAATGACAAAATATTATTTATCATCAAAATAAAGCTTGCAAGCTGCTTACATGCCACGTGTCTGTTTCAGTAGTCAGTCAAAGTTATGTTCTAAATTCTATGCTTGTTAACCCGGTAACCCTCAAATTTGTTCAAGAAAATTTCAATTTTCTCATTTTAAATGTCCATTTGCAGATCAAGAGGACTCTTTTTTCGGTTATCGAGCCAGTCATTCCAGTGGTTAATTTTCAACAATATAGTCTTCTCTTGGTCTGCAAATGAACCAGCTTTTAGCCCTTGAATTTGTTCAAGAAAATTTCAATTTTCTCATATAAAATGTTTATTTGTAGACCAAGAGAAGACTATTTTTGAAAATTTACCACTGGTAAATCGAGCCAGTCTTCCAGTGGTAAATTTTCAAAAATAGTCTTCTCTAGGTCTGCAAATGGACATTTCTCCAGACCACCTGAGAAGCCGTTTTTGGCCGATACCGGTATGAGTGTTAAATGGTTAAACTCTCATGTTATCTTTGCTAATGGACCAGGAAATGTAGATTTTTGCTTTAATTACATCATAATTGTGTGTTTATGGTGTCATCATTTGTTGTTGAACAACAATATTGTGGGTTTTTTAATTTAATTAACAATTACTTAAACGTTTAACCCTTGAAATTCTAGTATCTCAATTTCAAGACAATAATACATGAAACATGTTGAATATTTTGAATGTACTTTAACTGGAACCTGTTAGGCAATAAACAGCGGCCAGTTTTAAATTAATTTCAAAATAATCAATAAAATATTCCTTACATAATAAAGAATTAGTTGTTTCTGGGATGTAAGTGTTAAAGGGTTCAGAAAACAGGTGGAGCAGGAAGAATGTCATCACAATCCTTTGAATGACAAATCTCTGAAGAAATAATTTCTTTACGATCTATAATATATTCTGTTGAATATTTTGAAATTAATATGACTGAAAGCCATTGTTGCCACACTTTCACTTTCAAAATATTTAATAGCATACCCGTTTTCTTGCCCAGGGATTGAGAATTGGGGAATTTATCAGTGAAAGCATTAACAAGTCTACAGATACTTATATTAAGCACATGGGAAAATTATGTTTGATTTGTAGTCTCCAGAAACAAACCAGTATTGACCTAGTTTGCATACAATTCAGAAATCATGTAAATTTCCTTTCATATGATATCTGGTGCTAATTTTGGAAAGCGTGTCATTGTCCCAGCCTTGTTTCTACAGACACTATAACAGTGAACACTTTGACATCAGCCAGATATTTATTAAACATGGTAACCTTGTAACCGGATAAAGATGAAAGACACAGGTTAACATTACAATAGTCCCTTATATCTGGTCCCAAGAACATGGTATATATGTATGTATTATAAACATGGTATCACATGCATGTATTATAAATTTTGGAAATATAGTTTTGTTTTTCCATAGCATTTCATTTCTATGATTACGAGACTTACACAGCAAAACAAAATTCTAAATAAAAAAGATTTGAAAGAAAATTGTCACATTTGAAAATAAATGGACCAAGGACCATAGTGCTCACCTAGCTGGTAAGGAAATGTAAACATGTTTGGATTAATTAATGCACAACAAGCATCATTGGTGCCTCAGGCAACCATAACTGTTGCCATAGACAGATGGCAATGGTCCTTATTATTATTGACGAATGCGGCAATCATTCTTACCACTAATACAACAAGAGCTACACAAATGGTGCATAATACCACAACATGATGACAAATCAATGAATGAGAGCTATCGGAAGTAGACAAGTCATCCTATGAAGTTTCAATGTGATCCGATAAACAGTCCTGGAGTTATTGCCTGGAAATCAATTTTCAAGATGGTCACCAAATTGGATTTTGGATTTCGGATCATCTACAATTTCACTAAGCTTTTTCCTCAGACCTAGTCCTGTCATCACATGAAATTTCGAAGTGATCCGCTAAACAGAAATGAAGAATTCAATTTTCAAGATGACCGCCAGTGGCTGGGGGCCATCTTGGATTTAGGATCATTGTTAACTTCAATAGTTTCTTTCTCTCGACCTATTCCAACCACCCTATCAAGTTTCAAAGCAATCCGATAAACTGTAATGGAGTTATCATCCGAAAACCAATTTTCAAGGTGGACACCATTGGCTGGCAGACATCTTTGATTTTGGATTATTGTCGATTTCGATGAGTTTCTTCTCCAGACCAAATTCAACCACCACATACCGGTGGCTGATGACCATCAAAGATTTCAGATCATTGTCAATTTCGAAACATTTCTTCTACAGACCTAGTTCAACCACTCTATGAAGTTTCAGTGATCTAATAAACGGTAACAAGAGTTATCATGTGGAAACCCGTCTACCGCCTGTCCGGATAGTGCCATCACATAATATCCCACCAAAATATTGGTGTCCTTGACACTATTGACCAATAAGAAAAGTACCATTGACCAATGGGCCAGCCATCACTGACCCAGCAGATGACATTTACCAACTGGACGATGGTCACAGTTAAAAAAATTGGATGAGAAAATGCAAGAATATTGGTGTCATTGACACTATTGACAAATGGATGGGAAAGGTACCATTGGTCAATGGGGCAGCCATCCCTGACATTATTGAGCCAGCAGATGACATTTACTCATGGGATGATGGTCACAGTAAGAAAGATTGGATGAAGAAATGCAGGAATATTGGTGTCATTGGCATTACTTACAAACGGGAAAAAGTACCATTGCTCAATAAGACAGCCATCACACACACTTTTGATCAATAGTTCAATTGTCACAACACTGACATTTACCAAAGGGGCAATGGTTGAGGTCACAGTAACAATTTTGGATATGTAAATGCAAGAATATTGACATAATTGACCAACAGGAAGAGTACCATTAAACAATGGGGCAGCGATCCCTGACACTATTGTGATTAATGTTGGGAATTGGTACTATATTTGTGGTTGATGATTGGTTTTCTATACCAACGGATGATCAGTTAATGATTGATCATAACAGGTTCTCATTTTTTATCCTTTTGAATGCAGTAGTTATAGCACGTTCAAGAATAATAATTACACCTTTCAAACCAAGTCGCAGGTATGAGATTCTTAATAATTTAAGAAATAAACTGTTGAATATTTTTTAACTAATTTGACTGGAACCTGTTGCTGCCTAAGACAGCAACAGCTTCCAGTCAAATAAGTTTTAAAATATTCAACATGTTATTGGTATGGTCGCTTTGAAATTAACATACTATTTCAGTGCTGAAAGAATTAATGTCTTAAACTAAGAAATAATACTATATAGTTGCAACAATTAAATTTAAACTCTTTTCCAAAAAGTATTCCTTTTCTAGCTTGACCAGTTAAAATATATTAATAAAGTCAATTTATAAGAAACAAAAATCGATTTCTGAAATCATGATCGATCGGTTGGTTGAACATATGTAAACCAATCAATCATTGATCAAATCGATTAATCGGAACAACACTAATTGCCATTTGATTGAAGTGTACTAAAGTAACATTTCTGACAAATGTGTTGTAGCCCATTACCAATTTATGAAATGCGAGAGATTATTTTCCCCATAGGGCTCAATACTTAAAATGTTTCAAAGAGCCCGAGTTATGGCCCTTATTTCAAGTCGTGGCTAATTCATATTCATAGGGCGAATAATTGCCCGACGGAACATATCTGCTAAATTTGTTTTTAATCCAACAACAATTGACAAAACAAATGAATTTTAACCAAAGAGTTCAATAGTTTCAATGAAACCCTTGTTTAAAGGTGCGGCCTCTTTATATTAATAGTCCAAATAAACGTTCGACTGAAGAAACATATTTCCTAAATTTGATTTTAATCCATCGACAATTGACAAAACAAATAATTTTTACCATAGGTTTCAATAGTTTAAGACTCAATGAACCAGAGTTATGGCCCTTGTTTGAAAATGCATCCTCTTTATATCCATAGTCCAAAATAGACTGAAGGAACAAATCTGCTAAATTTGATTTTAATCTATCAACAATTGGCGAAAACATGTATTTCCCCCACATGGTGCAATACTTAAAAACGCCTCAACGAACCTGAGCTATGGCCCTTGTTTAAGCTCCAATACTGTTATCTAAAGGAACATATCTACTAAATTTAGTAAATCCATCAATAAATGACGAAAAGTGCAACAAACATATTTCCCCCATAGGCTTCAATACGTTGGAAATATAGCAAGGGACATAACTCTGCTATTTGTGGGCGTGGCCACTTCATATTCCTAGCCTAAATAAATATTGCCTAAAGGAACATACCTGCCAAATTGGGTTTTAATCCATCAATAAATGACGAAATGTATCACAAATGTATTTTCCCCAGAGGCTTCAATACTTAAAAGCATATTAATGAACCAGAGTTATGGCTCTTGTTTAAAGGATTTCTGCCAACAATGAACTCCAGTGAAAATATTGCTATATACTAGTAGTATTCACTTCTCCGCATTTATATTTGACTAAATTTAACTAACTGGTTAAATATTAACAATTTTATAATGCAATAGTTGGCAATCCATTTACTCCTCACGAATAAATCTGAACTTTAATTAACTACGCGTCACGTGGTCGGCATGGCATCATTGTAGAGGAAGCAAAATTTGCCATTACCAGCTGTTTACAGTTGACAAGTTTTTCCACCCGTGTCTGCTTTGGTGTTATACAGAAAGGCAATGTCTGACGAGGAGTTTGTTAATTACCGGTATATCACACCGTAGGATCAGTTAGAACCCATAATAGACCCGACATCGACGTCAAAGGTGTTGACGAGGCGGATTCGGAAGAGGATCTGACGGCTACGATATCGTTCATTCGTTGTAGAATACAGCGGGCACGTCGAATGGTACGGAAAATATAACTGTTACATTAATTTATCCAAACTTCTTTTTTTAAATGTTCCCGAGATTTAGATGTATTGAAGTATTGAAATGCAGTACACGAAGCGAAAAACGCTGCAAGTGTAAATTATTGAGAAAGCACCTGTTTTCGTGATCGTAAATAAACTATATAATGAGAGTATAAGAACGCCGACGGTAATCCTAACTGTTTTTATGCAGTAGTTGTGATCTATGAACTTGCTCAAAGATTGACAATAGAAGCTAAACTCCGAAAAGAGAGCCCTATCCTTGCTTAAAATGCAATCGAAATAGTTTTTTCTTGGCAATCACACTGACAATAATACAATTCCAAGAATGAAAAATGTGCATGGAAATATTTCATATATAGGCCTATCGTTATTTTATTTAGAAAGCATAAGGAAACAGCTTATAGTATCGAGGGGGGGGGGGGGGTGTGCACACACCCTCCAAAAGAACTTCTCCCTGGACCAAGCCTGCCTCTCTGCCCACCCCACCATAAACAAACATTTTCCTGGTGACGCCACTGTGTACTGAGCCTAGGTAATGGGGATAGTAATAATGATGCTGGACAACCCACCCCATCCACCAACCCACCCATTCTGCATTCCATCCAATTAAGAAAACCAGTGACAACCACAACACAGTGGCAGAATTACCATTATCTACAGTTGCTGTCATAGTTAACCCTTTAACCCTCAAATTTGTTGAAGAAAATTTCAATCTCATACTCTGTTTTTGAAAATTTACCAATGGAATGACTGGCTCGGTTATCGAGCTAGTTATTCCAGTGACTATGTTCAAAAATAGACTTCTTGGTCTGCAAATGGCCATTTCTCAGGACCACTGCAGAAGCCATTTTTGGCTAATATGAGTGAAAGGGTTAATTGTTAACCTTTTAGGGGCAAAACCCGCCTCTGCAATGATCTTGATGAATGTCCATTTGGAGGCCAATAGATGACTATCTTTGAGAACGTAGCACTAGAATGACTGGCTCGGTAACAGCACCAGTGATTCCAGCGGTAAATTTTCAAAAAGTCTTCTCTTAACCTGAAAATGGACATTCATTAAGGCTAGCCTCTGTCCAGGAAAAAGAATGTTCTTAGCTATTGAATACCACCAAGGGAGGATAGTTCACATCAATGTACATTTGCCATTTAAACTACAAATGGGGAAATTATTTTTTATATGTCTGAGAGCCTGCAATATTAATGGCTATATTTACTTATCATCTGCAACTTATTTTTAGGTGTTCATGTGGAAATTGTCGGACAATGACTACAGGACAGGGTTTGTGTGATGTCAGGAGATATGCTTGGTGCGAGAGAAGACTTTAGAAGATGGGCATCAGTGCATCACAGGGCATGAGGGATTTATAGGCAACTGTCTAAACCATCATCTCCTAGAGGTCACCCTATTTGAATTTGTCTACGATGAAGGGCCACTGGATGACAATGAACCACCACATAAGTATGTATATTTCTAAGACATATAGATAACACCCTGACACCTGTCATGCTTTGACAGTAACAATTTATTTCGATTCTCAGAAGTTGCAAAATCTCCATTATGCACTTATACTACTTGGACTAAGTTTCGAGTTTTCTGTTTGTAAACAACAGAAATTACCTCCCCTAATACGCTGTAATCCACACTTTACGTACCGATTCGTCCATTAGAAAACAAAATAAGCAAATGCCTGAACCTTTCAATCTGTTTACCTGTAAGCATCCATATGTGGCAGAGTATGCCACTAACCGTTTGGATTTCAAAAAAACTGATTACGGAAATAGTTATTTATAACTTCAGAAACAACACCGACCATTTCACGTACGAAATCTGCCTCTCTACTATGACATCACTGCCAGAAATTACCGAGAATTAACGACAAAATATTCATATTTAAAACGGTACGGCGTATCACAAAATAACCAAGAAATATTTAATATTACAGACACTTTTATCAATGATGATGTGTTTTTTCTTTATAAATAGTTTAAATAAATATAATGAGCCACTAAAACACGGGACAGCCGCTTGTTGGCAGAAATCCTTTAAGGGTGTGGCCACTTCATCCTTATAGCCCAAATAGATATTACCTAAAGGAACATGTCTGCCAAATTTGGTTTTAATCAATTGATAAATAACGAAATGTGCAACAAACGTGGGTGGGGCCACTTCATCCTCATAGCGTCGATAGATATTGCCTAAAGGAACCTATTTGCCAAATTGGGTTTAATCCTTTGATAAATGGTGAAATGTGCCACAAACATATTTTCCCCATAGGATTCAACACTAAAAATATAGCAAGGGATATAATAGCTCTGCTATGTGGGCGTGACCTCTTCATCTTCATAGCCCAAATAGATATTCAAAAGGACATATCTGCAAAATTTGGTTTTAATCTATCAAGATATGGCGAAACGTGCCACAATTGTTGACAGATGTCAGACAAATCGTGATTGTAGAAGTTCACCTAGGTGAGCTAACTAGATAAAATAATTCAAGTACGATTTAAGAAATCAATTTGCTAGTATTTTAAAAATTAGTACCGGGGAAATTGTAAACTTTTCGTATTATTGCCGATCAGTTTTAACCATTTTATATATATTTATATATAATTTTCTTCATTTACCCTCATTCGAATAAATCTTTATTAGATAACAAAAAATACTTTGAATTATGATCGGACTATTGAATTAAAAAAATAATCAAACAACAAGAATGATGTTAGTGGCACTGAAATTCTTAGTTACTGCATGTTTAACAAGGATATATTTGAACACATTTTCTGAAATATTAGCTATCATACATGTCATTGCGCATTAAAAATAGAAAAATATGACAGTTATACATATGACTTAATGGCAGATGATATACATACATACACATTATTCATATTCCATAAATATAGCCATTATTTTCATCAGAGTAAATATTTTATTTCTTAAATCAATCCAGAATATTAATCTCAGTAATTAACATAAATGTAGGCATGCCATGTATCATTCCTCCATCTTATCATATGCTGTGGAGCTCCCTATAGCTATTGTTAACCATTCAACACTTAAATCTGTTAAAATTTTCTTATAGAAAATGCCCATTTGCAGACTAAGAGGCTATTTTTTGAAAATTTACCACTGGAATGACTGGCTTGGTTATCGAGCCAGTCATTCCAATGGTAAATTTTCAAAAAAGTTTTCTCTTGGCCCGCATATGGGCATTTCTTAGGACCACTGCAAAAGCCATTTGTGGCCACCTTAAGGGTTAAAGGTCAGGCCAGCCAAAACGTGTCTTTGTAGTTGTTTTGAGGAATGGTCATGTGTACACTAAGAGATGACAATTTTTTTAATTTACCACAGTGACTGTAATACCTTGCTCAATAACCAAGTAAGTCATTCCAGTGGCAAGTATTCAAATTATAAAATAATCATCTCTTGGCCTAAATATGGACCTTTAATAAGCAAATATTTGGATTGCTCGACCAATGTTGACCATTAAAGGTTTAATATAACTGTCAATTATTTTGACAACAATATTACTGAATGGTGTTGTTGCCTAAGTATGGAAGTGACCATTCAGTTAAATTGCTCTCAAAATGTTTGTCAGGTTTCAAGATTCTGGGAAAACAAAACTTTACAACAGTTGAATACATATAATACCGAACACAATTTGAGTACATCTCACGAAAATGAAATGGATTAATCCACTTATGCATCTCTAACTAGGCTTTGCCCACGCCTTTCTGGTGTTGGGATCGATCGGTCCCTGAATTCCGAAGAATTTGAAGATCGTTTGACATGTTTGTTGAATAGTAAGGCTAATAAAAATCTTTATTCAAAAGAATTTTACAGACACTATGCCAGCAATGTAATCAGTCAAACAGATATCTTGTCCCCAATGAATTAGGTATTTAGGTACATACACTATTTACACAAGCTAAAACTATACATTAATTAAAGAAATACATGTTATTAAAAAGATAAGAATCTGGTAAACATAAATTATTAACAAAATAAAAGTAAAATAAGCAACAGGTGTACAACACAAAGGTAGCAAAATCGCCTCTGTTGTATAATATTGGCGACGGATATACATAGCATGAACTAAATGTTCAATCATATAAGATAACTCATAGGTAAACAGACATGGCAAAATATTAATATCATTAGGACACCGATTGGACACCTATGCCAGTCAGAGATTGCAGATCAATGACTATCACATATCAGCTTTCAGATAGGAAAATCAAACAGAAATAATCTATGTTTAAACTCTGGAAAAATAACAAAATTTTCTTTTTTAATATTTAACCCTTTAATGTTCAAGCTGGCCAAAACCGGCCTCTGCAATGGTCTTGAGGAATGGCCATCTGTAGGCCAAGCGATTATGTTTGAAAATTTATCAGTGACTGAGCACTCCAGTAATAAATTTTCTAAAATAATTATTTCTTAGCCTCCAAGTGGTCATTCAGCACGCAAATATTTTAATATGTTAATTATGGTGCATACTTGATGCAATCATTGCATAGTACGAAAGTGGACCGTTACCAAAATTGCTAACTTAAATGTCAATTGAAAAAACTTAAAATGTAAGATAGAGCAGACAAAAATAACACGTGTACAACAGACATTGTGTGAATTAGACTGTAAAACCCTGTAAAGTATGGGACGATGGAATGATGACATTAATATGGCTGATGAATCAACCAATCAAACAGCTTCTTACAAATGTCATCTCCAAGTCTACATTAGCATTAGATTAAATTTAAGATTCACTTTTACAATGTTTCAGAGATCTTGAATTGCATATCTAAAGAAAACACGACGAACTGATCACATAGCCTCACAGCGTAAATGTCTTTTCTGGAACACATGCCTGATTTGAACTAAGTTTTCCAGAAAGACTCCATGGGTCATAGCGATACAGATTTGTTCAGCAAAAGCTATGACACATGCAGTCTTTGTCAAATTTAGTTCAAATCAGATATGTGGTCCCAAAGACATTTACGTCTTACCACTCTGATGTCAATATTCTATCGTTTACCGTGTCAATGGCAAAGATGAACTGGTGTACATTTTTCAACAATTTTGGCAGACGATGTTGCTGTTTACTTCCACAAAATTTGTTGAAAAATGAACACCAGTTCATCTTTTAATTTAATTTGAAAATTTAAAATCTTGCCATCAGAGTGATAAGGGTTAAGCATTTCCTGGTCAAGCTGATCATAAATGACTTCTGCAATGGTCTTGACACATTTCCATCTGCAGCCCAGGTGAAGTAATTTTTTTTTTTACCACTGGAATTACAGGTTCGGTTATTGAGCCAGTCATTCGAGTGGTAAATTTTCAAAAATACTCTTCTCTTGATCTGCAAATGGGCATTTCTCAAGACCACTGCAGAGGCCTTTGTTGGCTGATATGAGTGTTAAAGGCTTAAACCTGCAATTCACTAAAAAAAAAAGAGGCAGATGGTGGATGCAGAAGCCCTTCACTCATCTAATAATATTAACATACGGGAAAATGCAGACATAGTCCCAACACAATCTAATAACTTAGCTTTTATAATAATATTTTTAACAAACAGGTAAGCATTCAAATCATTAACTCACAAGGCATATTACGGCAAACTCGCACAGATAACATGGTAAGAAATACAAGCACCAATATACATTATCACAGCATCAACATTGAACTTGAATTTTTATATAATAATTATTCAATATTTTTTCTGGAATAAATTGTCAAGTACTTTCCCATGTCATCATGACAGAGATTAACCCTTTAACACTAACAGATCAGAAATGACAGATTCTTTATGATTTAAGAAATCTTCTCTCGATTATTTTGAAAATATTGTGACTCGGAGCTGCAGTAGCAACAACAGGTTAGTCAAATTAGTTTCAAATCTCTCAATTCATGTGACGTATATAGAATTATACTGAAAACTAAATATATAGTAGGAAATTATAACTACTGTATTTGTAATTGTCCTCTATATTTTGTAAGCAACATATTGAAAGATGCCGATGCCTAATGCGGCTTATCTTTTGGTCCCACTGATTTTAAGATGATTCAGCAGATGATTTAAAAGAGGATTTTATGTGCCTAGCACTAAAGGCATGATTAAGAATGTTAAAGACCAGATTTTTTTTCATTTATCTACTAGTTAATCATTTAATGGGCAAGAAAATTAGAAAATTTACATCTTTGTTTAGTGAATAGTCATTTGTAGGCATCTAAGCAAAGCCATTAACCCTTTAACCCTCATATCAGTCAAAAACGGCTTCTGCAGTGGTCTTGAGAAATGTCCATTTGTAGACCAAGAGAAGACTATTTTTTTTAATTTACCACTGGAATGACTGGCTCAAGAACAGAGCCAGTCATATTCCAGTGGTAAATTTTCAAAAATAGTCTTCTCTTGGTCTGCAAATGGACATTTCTCAAGACCACCGAAGAAGCCATTACTGAGTGTTAAGGGGTTAAATTTCCTACTGGTTCACTTATCCAGCCAGTCATTCCAACAGAAAAATTTACAAAATCTATTGGCTTGCAAATGGACATTCCTCAGCAGCATTGCAAAGCCCAGTTTTGGCCGGCATCTGGCATGACTATTAAAGAGTAATCCTATTTATAAAGATGGTCAAAAAGCCAGGATCGAGCTCCCCACCAGCCTCTAGATAAGCTCCACCCACACCTCGTCTCTGTTGGGATCGATCGAAGTACCTTTCTATTAGTTTCCAGAAAACTATACAGGTAAGCTGTTAAATATTGTGAAACTAATATGTCAGTAACAGTGTCCAGTCAAATTAGTTTAAAAATATTCAACAGAATATTTATTAAATGGTAAAGACATACAATTCGTAAAACGTGTCGGCCTATTAAGCGCTCAAGACGGACTATTTCGAATCATTCATGACATCATAATTATGACATCATCCTACATGTCACATAGTTGATTATGATGTCATATGATGGATGGATAAACATGGAAATGTCCTTTACAACCCTACTGAATATTCTTTGAGTGAATATATACTGTTCTTATGGCATATTCATCTATTCTGTTCATAGATACACTTATCATCATCATTCTAATGCACATTCTATGTAGACCCACTTTAATTATATCACAAAACCGTAATAATCTGTTCGGGAATTTAAGTGTATCATCCTGGATTATGTGTAGTAATTTTAGTGTACGTTTAGTGATATAACATATTCGTCAGATATTTAGTCTACACACGCATGCAACACAAAACAGCGCATTTTACTATAAATCTTATATAAAATATATCATATCGCTGTACATCTTTGGCATAATTAAGTCAAGAATTCAATAAAATTACACACCATATAAGTATCAATGTAATATTACACTTTTAATAAGGTCCTAATAGTTACATTATTACTCAATAATAGCATCAATGCCTGTACATTTTTTTATGTAGTCCATATGAATCGTGGCTACGGCATTCCTCGATATTTGGCATGACTTATTGATGTTTTTATTTGTAGATCATCTTATTAAAGGCATTGTCTAGCCGATATCTAGATAGGCACTTACAGCAGATCCGATATATTATGCATGGGTATATGCAAATTCCACAACTCATGACATTCAAGAAATGGAGGAATCCAGTTTTAGCTACGCCTATCTCTAGATAAGCTCTATCCACACTTCGCTTGTGTTGGGATCAATTGAACCCTGAAATCCATAATTATCAATTTCCAGAAAACTATACAGGTAAGCTGTTGCATATTCTAACTAATTTGTCTGGGTGCTGTTGCTGCCAATGGCAGCAACAACGCTGTTCAGTCAAATTAGTTTCAAAATATTTAGTAGCATGTTTATTAAATAGTAAATACATACAATTCATACAATAATGCTTAGTCCATGATCAATTAAGCGTTTGTGACAACCATTATCTATGTCATTCATTACATCATCCTAGACATCACGTAGTTCATTATGACATCATATGATTGATGGATAAACTGGAAAGGTCCATTGTTGGTTTAATTGGCCTATATCATGTATATTCGAGTCCCTAATCTCTAGGTCCAATTGACAGGCCATATCTAGGGTAATTTCATTTCAATATAGAAGCTAACTTCCCAATTCTCTTACACTGGTACCCTTTTATACTCCTGGGTGGAGAGACATGCATGAGCAAGGAGATTGTCCATGCCTCCCATGACGTGAGATAGTCTACCATTGATGTAGGAACCATGTTCTCCGGGTAAAAAGTCCATAAGCGATGTTCCAATATTATACATAGCTTAGCTCTTTAACACTTAAATTTGTTCAAGAAAATTTTAATTTTCTCATAGAAAATGTCCATTTCCCGACCAAGAGAAGACTGTTTTTCAAAATTTACCACTGGAATGACTGGCTCGGTTATCGAGCCAGTCATTCCAGTAGTAAATTTTCAAAA
Source organism: Chaetoderma sp. LZ-2023a (assembly GCA_034401795.1). Taxonomy (NCBI): domain Eukaryota; kingdom Metazoa; phylum Mollusca; class Caudofoveata; order Chaetodermatida; family Chaetodermatidae; genus Chaetoderma; species Chaetoderma sp. LZ-2023a. The sequence goes on from CM067373.1 coordinate 64,458,787, forward strand.
AATAGTCTTCTCATGGTCTGCAAATGGACATTTCTCAAGACCACTGGAGAAGCCGTTTTTGGCCGCTAGAGGGCTAAAGGGTTAACCATCAAACTGCACAGGGAGTTCTTATATGTCACCATGCACGGAGCACCTGTCACCTTAACATCTTATCCAAATGACTCGCACAGTGTTTGTAAGTCGTTTCACATGACTGAACCTAGGATCAAAATCTCACAGGCAGAGATAAAGGCACAGCAAGGTTATCTTTATTCTTCCATAGACACCTTTCGCTTTCAATCTAATTATTTTCACTTTTAGGCCATATGATGGCTTAAGCAAGCTTTCAACACCTTGGAGATACAACAAATTCAATACAAGAGGCCCAAGGGGCCTGTATCTTTCACCTGCATCATAGCCATTTCAACCAGAAAGGCTATCAACAATAAGTAGAACCCTACAGCGTTGAGCAGAATTATAACAAGAAAACACAAGCCATGTTTCTTTATGTATCAACTACTTTTGAACAAAACTTAATGGCCCTTAATCCCTTATCATATTTCCCAAATTTCGGCCCAATCCGTTCAACGATTCTGGATACGAAGTTGTTTTCGCGAAAACTAGGTCATCCAAGATGGCCACCAAGCCAATGGACCAATCCTCCTGCATTAGATGATGTTTCATGAGTTTTGAATCAACCCCCAAGCCGTTTCGGAGATTTTTAGACATTTCTAAAAATTGGCTGGTTTAGCCGGTGGCCATCTTGGATTTTGGCCGATCAGCTTCGTTTGAACAAACTTAGACCTCTATGCCCTAAGGCTGTATTCTGCCAAAGATAATTGAAATCGGCCCAGTGGTTCTTGAGAAGTCGTTTAAAGAATTCCCAATTGCTTTACTATGGGCCCATTGCTTTACTATGGGAGCCTATGGCAGGAAAACAACCCAAGATGGCAGTCAAAACATTTATCCAACAGTCTCGAATGTGTCATATTTGACTCACCACCCTGATAAGCATATATAGAGCAATTTTCGTCATTAAAATACATCAAATTAAAAAAAAAACAATATGACCAACAAATGCTAAATTTTGATTGGTTGATGCCGACCATGTTTTTTAACATACAGAATTCCTTTGAACAAATTTGAATGGCCCTTGGTCCCTAAGCATATTTAATAAATTTCAGATCTATCCCTTTAGCGGTTCGGGGGGAGAAGTTGTTTTCGGGAAAACCACGTCATCCAAGATGGCCACCAAGCACATAGGCCAATAAGGTTGGCTTGAATAAACTTGGGTCTAACGTTGCCATAGATGATGTGTTATGAGTATTGAATCAATTCCTCTTGCGGTTTCATATATAAAGCGAATTTCCCCCTCAAAATACATCAAATACAAAAAAGCCACTATGACAAAGAAACGCAAAATTTTGATTGGTTGATGGCAGCCATATTTTTTAGAGAACAAACTTCCCTTGAACAAATTTGAAAGGCCCTTGGTCCCTATGAATATTTACAAAATTTCTGCTCTATCCCTTCAGCGGTTCGGTAGAAGTCGTTTTCGCGAAAACTAGGTCATCCAAGATGGTCGCCAAGCAAATCGGCCAATCAGGTTGCCTTGAACAAACTTGGGTCTACCGTTGCCACAGATGATGTGTTATGAGTTTTGAATCAATTCCTCTTGCGGTTTCGGAGAGGATTTTTTAGTGTCTAAAAATCAGCCATTTTGGCCGGTGGCCATCTTGGATTTTGACCGATCCGCTTTGTTTGAACAAACTTAGATCTCTATGCCCTATGAATGCTTCCTCCAAAATATAATTGAAATTGGCCCAGTGGTTCTTGAGAAGAAGTTGTTTAAAGAATTCCCCATTGCTTTACTATGGTCCCATTGCTTTACTATGGGAGACTATGGCGGGAAAACAAACCAAGATGGCAGGAAAACCGTTTATCCGACAGTCTCGAGAGTGGGATATTTGAACTGGCCATACTGATAAGCATATATAAAGCAATTTTCGCCATCAAAATACATCAAATACAGAAAATCCAATATGACCAACAAACGCTAAATTTTGATTGGTTGATGGTGGCCATGTTTTTCAACGTACGAACTTCACTTGAACAAGTTGTTTTCGCGAAAACTAGGTCATCCAAGATGGCCACCAGGCAAATCGTCCAATCATGTTGCCTTGAACAAACTTGTGTCTACCCTTGCACTAGATGATGTGTTATGAGTTTTGAATCAATTCTTCCAGCAGTTTCGGAGATTTTTTAGTGTTTCTAAAAATCAGCTATTTTGGCTGGCGGCCATCTTGGATTTTGGCCGATCGGCTTCGTTTGAACAAACTTTAATCTCTATGCCCTAGGGGTGCTTCTTGCCAAATATAATTGAAATCGGCCCAGTGGTTCTTGAGAAGAAGTCGTTTAAAGAAAAAGTTGACGGACGACCAGGTGAGCTAACGATGCCAGAAATATTCTACTTAAATTATATTTCACTGCAATTGCTTAAAGTACCTTTTTCGTAACATTGTAGTTTTCCAAAATAGTTGTCTTAAAATTAAAACAGTTGGATTTCTGGGCTTAAAGTTTGCCACTGAAAAGTTTACTGACTGTTCTTCTGGCATATATTTAATCCTTTAAATGTCCAAAAACAGCCTCTTTGTGGCCCTGAGCAATGTACATTCATAGGCCAAGAGAAGACTATTTTTATAACCTACCATTTTAATGACACGCTCGATAACCGAGCCAATCATTCCAGTGGTAAATTTTCAAAAATAGTCTTCTCTTGGTCTGTAAACGAGCATTCGATATGTAAAAATCACAATTTACTTGACTGATCTGGATCATGATAAAGTAATGTCATTCAGGTTATCTGGCAACAAAGTTTCACATTGCTGCCTAAACATGTCATAATGTTAATCTAATAGAAAATATCCATTTGCAGACCAAGTCTTTTTGAAAATTTATCACTGGAATGACTGGCTCAGTTATCAAGACATTCATTCCAGTGGTAAATTTTCAAAAATAGTCCTCTCATGGTCTGCAAATGGGTATTTCTCAAGAACACTGCAGAAACCGCTTTTGACTGATATGAATGTTAGAGGCTTAATGTTCCCGCCAACTTCCAAGTGTCTTTCAAGCAACCATAGAATACTTTAGAAAACTTGATACTGGTCACTCGAGCAACAAGCTTTAAAAATATTCACATTGGACATTTATAATTCTAAAATCTATTGTCTTGACAGATTTTTCCCATCAAAGGGTCAACATCCGTGAAAGAATGTTTTCCAGCATACTGGGGCATTTAAGCGAATGCACATGGAATGTAAGAGCAATAGACAAGTGTGTGCAGAACATGTATAACATACAGACAGATATACGTGCGAGATCATTTTGTGGGAATGAGGGTCATAGCAAAAGGTTGGGTCACACTGCTCTTAATATATACATAACACATAACATATTAACTGTCTGCCTGCTGGCCATTTGCACACTACATTTTCCATGTGGTTTAACTTTGGATATGTTGAATAATTTGAAACCAATATGACTGAAAGTTGTTTGTGGCTAAGCCAGTCAGATTGGTTTCAAATTATTGAGCGTATGAAATTTTAAGGCCCATTGGAATTATTGTCTGGTAACTTGCAGCAGTGAAACAGTTAAATAGTCATTGAACATACCCATGGTATGCCTTTAACCCTTACCACTCTGGTGTCAAAATTTTTAATTTTCAAATTAAATTAAAAGATGAACTGGTGTTAATTTTTCAACAAATTTGGTTTGGTGGGAGATGATGCTGTCGTAGACAACATCTTCCAGCAAAATCTTTCCAGTTTCTTTGATATTGACCCAGTAAAAGATGGAATAGTGACATCAGAGAGGTAATGACAATAATCTTGTGTACAAATATCTCAGATCAAAATTTCAGTTTGGCACACAAAAGGAATGCTCTAGTACGAGCCTTTCCATTAATATGATCATGTGACATTGGTCCAATTAAGATCTCATCGGGATATTGTTTACATTAGCAAAGATCAGGGCGACAATCTCTTTGGATTTACCCGAAAAAAATGCAGATTTTTAATATGCTTCAGGATTTCCAGATATCCTGTGAAATATCCAGATTGTTTTTTCATCCTCTTATCAAAAAAAATATTTTCCAGCAAAATAGCCAATAATATGAACTGCTAGGTGTTAATAAATAAACCTGGTGAATTATATTTATGCCATCGCAACTTGCAATGGACACCTTACAGTTTAAATAGATGATTTGCATGTATTTCTGCATGCTCATATAGGCCCTACGCAAACATTGGAAGAGACAAATCACGCAATGACCGAAAAGGGCAAACCATTCGCCATAGCGCTTTGTCCAAACTTATTTTCTGGAGAAAAAATCATGACCAGCTGGTCGCCCTGAACAATCAGGGTTTCCATCCATTGAGCAGATGTTGAATAATAAGGTCAAGTAAACCCGTTAAACAAATTTCGATGAATCAGTCTTGCATTCTGATAGACAAGGCAAAAATTCCTGATATCGTTAATTCAGCATGTTTCACATAACAATTAATTATTCATGTAATGAGATCTCTTTAAAGTAATGGCGTACTGTGAATATGCAATGGCTATTAATCTGGTAAGATTAGGTGGTATAACAAGGCTGCTTCTTTATGACAATTTCCGGGAAAAATTTAAGTACCATCATTTTTTACTCCAAAACAATCTTCACTACTAGCCGAGTTGTAGAAAGAGTCACACCAGTCTTTAATGTGTATGCTCAGCTGGTCATCTAGGAAAGGCTTGACAGTCTAACTAACATTTGTCTTATAATGACAAACCTAGCATAACAATATACAAATATCTTATTCTAACAATACATTGGATCAAGAATTAGTGTTCACTAAGGCACACATTAAATTCACAGATATTTGAATATCACAGGAAACACCAACAGGCATAACATGATAACAAGTAAATGCAGTCCAATGTCATATATATATCAACCTCTTCTGCAACAGCGCCCCAAAAATAATTTGACAAGTATTACATGAGCTATATGAATTTAGGTACAATTATACATAGCAGTAGTAATCATTCTCCCATGAAACTCTGTTCAGGTAACTCTTGTATTCATCACAGTATATGCGATGGATAAAACATGTTAAAGGAATACTAATCACATCTCAAATGTTCTACTGTACTCAATCTAATAGATTATGGTGCACAGATTCCATATCATACACTTCCTGATAGTCTTTTATCTATAGTACAATTATTTGCCTTTTACCATATTGCTAATGTGGAACTGTAAAGTCCATCATGTGAAACTTCAGACCAGAGAAATAATAACATGTAGCTATTAACGCCTTAACACTCATATCAGCCAAAAATGACTTCTCAAGTGGTATTCAGAAACGTCAATTTGTAGACCAAGAGACTATGTTAAAAAATTTACCAGTGGAATGACTGGCTCGATAACCGAGCCAATCATTCCAGTGGTAAATTTTCAAATGGGCATTTTCTATGAGAAAATTTTAACATTTTTGAACAAATTCGAAGGTTAAAGCCTGAATATCTTTCTTTAACAGCCTGATGAAAAATTAAAAATAGCATGTATAGTTTATACCTGGCAAACTGTAGCACCTGAATGGTCTTTATAAGATGAGGTGTCTATCATCTATGACAGCCATTTAACATTTTCCCCGTAACATCGAATATTTTAGCTTGCTCAACACATGGGATTTGCTATAGCATAAGCAACACATCAATTATGAACATATTCTACTGTTATTCTTACACATGCTGCATACTGCAATCTTGTCAAAATAGTGAGATTATTTATGAATCAATAGGACATCAAATAATCTAAGAAGGAAATGATTAACAGTAATGATGCACATACAGGCTTGGGGTTTTCCGGGCTTTCTTCCTACCTGCATGACTATCTTGAGAATAAGCTTTTTGGGATTTCAGCCGAGGTGTGTGATTGTCTGGGCAGTGAGGTAACAGCATTTCAGTCTAGATGCATGTTTATCTTCACATTGCGTACTCTGGGATTTCAGTCTAGCTGTCTGATTGTCTTGACATTGCGTACTCTGGGATCTCCGTCTAGCTGCGTGTATCACACATCAAGTCTGAAATCGTTACCATTTAATGGTCAAGAAAATTATTATTTTTCCTTATGGAATTCCAATTTTCAGGCCGAAAGAAGACGGATTATGAAAATTTATTAAATGGGAATTCCTAAAGACTTTGACCATTAAACGTCAAATTGTTACAAGCTCACTGGGCTAGTCAGTTACAAATAACATTAGACCTGGTCAGTTTCTACTATCCGCGAGCTGGTGTTAATTTCAAGCTATGGACGAACACTGCTACAACAGTATTATTGTTTCACCAGACCTATAGCTTGACTGACATTGTATGGGGGAAAACTGATCAAGAGTTTACAACAGTCATCTGCCCTTAAGTCAGGTTTGTGTGATTTAATATTTCTACAATTTCTGAAAACGACTGTTGGGCCTGTGATAATGGTGTGTTTCCAAAAATGTCTTTTCGATCAAGCTGTGCTCCGTGTTTTACAAGAAACTCAACAGCTTCCTTCATGCTACTGCATACAGCCTATAAGAAAAACAGACATGTTATTTTCACTGATGAAACTGCTGACACAATAATCGCAATATTAGGACATCTTGCTTCTTACCTCTACAAGGTGTAATAGACCTTTCCACTTTAGCAATCCATCCTACGATGTCATAATTAACTACACGACGTGTGGAATGACATCATAATGAATGACGTGGATAAGTATGTCACAAACGCATATTTGAAGACATTGTTGTACGAATTGTGTCTTTAATATTTAATAAATATTCTGTTGATAGAGATGGGCGGGGTATAGCTAAAAATGGAAAGGTCCATTGGATTTTCTCTGCTTCCATCTGTTTTAGTTATTAAATCCATAAACTACACAGATGGCTTTATCAGGTGAAACTCTCTTACCTCATTCTGTAAAATATGAGAACGCTGTTGATTGTATCAATCAATTAAATGATTTTGTACGATAAAACTTGCTTAGAAAATCTTGCTAGCAATTACAAAATCTCATTTCAACTTGAGAAATTTTACAATAGTAATTAGCAATGTAACTATTTTAGTGATTTGAGTCAATTTAACTGAAGATAACTAATTGGATGCTAGATCCTGGTTACATTGATCGAATGGCAATCTTTCGCAGGGAATTAGCCCACGATTTACTTCGGTACACATTTATACATACTCCTGGTGGAGATGTACTGAGGGGTGAAGGAGATTTTCTTTTCCAATGATTGCCTGACAGTGAGTACCGAGACCTGAACCTGTTTTCGCCGGTCTAGCAACTCAGCACATTATTAAAATTGATCCAATGGTTAATAAGTAGTCTTTTAAATGATTTTGTCCGAAATTTTCAGAAAATCTCAGTTGGCTTCCAAACACGCTAAATTTCAATTGATCCACAGCGAACATATTTTTTTAAGCATCAACTTGCCTTAAACATACTTTAATGGCATTTAGTCCGTAATCATATCTCCCAAATTTCAGCCCAATCCGTTCAGTGGTTCGAGAAGTCGTTTTCGCAAAAACGAGTCCTTGCAAGATGGCCGCCAAAACATTTGGCCAATCAAGTTACGTTGAATCGATCCCTCAAGCACTTTCAGAGATTTTCAAATAAGTTTCCAAAAATCTGCCAAAATCCAAGACGGCTGATGGCTAAATTGACCGAGCAGTTTCATTGAACAAATTTGGATTTCTATCCCCTAAGGATGATTCCTGCTAAATATAATTAAAATCGGCCCAGCAATTTTCGAGAAGATAAATTTTTAATTTCCTATTTCTTTAGTATGTTAGTTTTTCACACGAGAATGATCCAAGATAGCTATCAACCCGTCTATCCAAAAGTTTTGAAAGTGGTAAATTTGAAACCAACATACCCAAAACAAATATAAAACCAATTTCTGCTCCAAAATCCAAAGAAAAAGATCCAATATGGCCACCAAACATGCTATATTTTTCGATCGGTCTACAGCAGCCATGTTTTTTATGTATCAACTTCCTTTGAACAAACTTTAATGGTCCTTAGCACCTAATCATATTTCCCAACTGTCAGCCCAATCCATTGGAAATTATTTTCACGAAAACTAGGTCATCCAAGAGGGTAGCTGAAGCATTTCGCCAATCAAGTTCCCTTGAACAAACTTGGTTCATCTTTTGCCCTCATTGATCTTTCACAAGTTCTGAATCGCTCAAGGTTTCAGATAAGAATTTCAGACATTTCTAAAAATCTGCCACAATCCAAGATAGCCGCTAGACAAATTGGCCAAGCGGCTTCCTTCGAACAACCTTGGATCTCTATGCTGTATGGATACTTCCTGCCAAATTTTGTTCAAATCCGCCCAATAGTTCTTGAGAAGTCGTTTAAAGAAAAAGTTGACGTATGGACGGACAATGGATGAAAAGACAACACATGGATGGTTGCCACGGCAGAAGCTCACTTGGCCATTTAGGCCAGGTGAGCTAATAAAATATTACAGGCGCAATCGCAATCATAAAATGCATATTTTTGAAATAATAATTATGTTCACCGCAGAAATATTGACAGTTATATGGCAGTGTGCAAGACTAACTAGTTTTCCAAGTATTTATCAGCTTTCTGGCCGAGAGATATAATACTACCATATTTCAACTAGTTGAAGCCCATGCTCTAATAGAATACATGCTCTAATAGAAGACCAACTCCTAACTTTGACATATGAGCTCCAATGATTTCATAGCAGTTTCAAAATGGCAAAACTCTGTATTAGAGGCCACCCCCTAACTCAGCAGTTTGACTCTGAACAAAAATCTTGTTAAGACCAAATTTGACCAATTTTGTAAGAATAGCATGTGCGTGAAGCAGTATAATAATAGCAATGGTGTCACAAGATAACTCTACAGCGATCTCGACCCTGATACATTCCCGTCCCCTAGAAATCAATACCGGCCTCGGATTTGTAGATCTCGGACACCAATGCTAATAGTATTAGGCTACATATGTTCAAGATATAATAACCTTTATTCCACATATTTGTGGTTAAAATAGTCTTGGCGTGATAAATAACTTCTTTATAAAAATAATTTATGATCAAATTTATCAACCAAACAAGTGATCCATTTTGCGCATTGATTTTGTAATGAACCAAGGACCAACATAAAATGATTCACAACGGAATCAAGACATACGACAACAAGAGTTTTAGTGAAACTCAACATACGCCCGCAAACATACTTGTTTGAGGAATGCTAAATGTGAACAATTAGTCTGTTTGAATCTTAAGCTTTGTAGAGGAGATAACACCAGTTGGTGTATGCAAGGGAGATAACTCTGGCAATTATGGGAAAGGAAATCATGACATTTCGTCTATACCTAACTCTATCTGCGGGGGAAAAAAATTTGTAAATGTATAGGTTCAAAGGTCTTCAAGATCTGGCCTGGACAAGAAAACTTTGATGAATTTTAATCTTTCAAGGGAGATAACTCTCACGAATATGCAAGGATTTTGTTGAAAGGAAATCATGACTCCCGAGAATTTGGGCGGATCATGCCAAAACAAAATCATGACACTTCGGCTATACGTACCACATCTTTAGAAAAAAAATTGTGAGTGTGGGTTCAACTCTTCGAGATTTGGATCATGACTCCTGCGAATATGGGCGGATATTACCAAAACAAAATGATGACACTGAGTGTGGGTTCAAAACTCTTCGCGATTTGGCCTGGACAAGACAATTTTGACCCATTTTAATCTTTCAAGGGAGGTAACTCTGGCGAATATGGGCAGATCTTGCCGAACCGAAATCATGACACGTCAGCTATACATAACACATCTTCTTTTGTGAGTGTAGGTTCAAAATCTTCGAGATCTGTCCCGGACAAGAAAATGTTGACAAATTTTAAGCTTTCAAGGGAGATAACTCTAGTGAATATGGGAGGATTTTGCCGAATCGAAATCATGACACTTTGTCTATAGGGAATATATCTGCAGAACAAAATTTGTGAGCATAGGTTTAAAACTCTTCGAGATCTGCTCCGGACAAGAATCAGACGGACAGGTGCATGGATGGACGGTGAGCACCTTCACATAATACGACCCCGCTTTGCACGGCCGTATAAAAATGGCATGAAAGCAGAGAATTAAAATGAGATAAATCACTTCCTTACGTTGGCGAGCCGCTGGCTCTTTTGTGATTCGAGTTGCACTTCTTATGCGATCTCATACACTAACAAGAGTTTGAAACAGGGATCGCATCGATCTAACCCTTCCATGTCTGAATCAACTTGTACTAACGCGCAATCAATTATCAAATGGGTACCCATTATTCGGATCGCATCTAAACAAAGTACAATATTCAGTCACCACCACGCAATAATATATAGCAATTTCCGAGTCCAGTAACATTATCCGAGTACTCGCTCCAAATATTGTTAATACTTCTTAATTTGATTTAACCGTAGCGGATTCATGATATCACCTGATTTATATATATTCGGAAGTCGGAACGCCATTTAGGTCAAATTCAAGATTAAATTTGATGCAATAAATGATATTTATTAAAGGATATGCAATATTTAGGCAGTTTAATAATTTCACTCCGGCGACGAATTTTTTGAGGTATACATTAAACATAGTCGTAAGGTGGCAAGAATTTGTACCATAAAATTGTGTTCATTTTTCATGTTAGTGCCTATCAGTTTTAACCATTTTAGAGAATGGAATTCAACTTTTTCATGAAATATACCTAATATAAGCCCACCCACATTCTCGGACATATTGGTTCAGAAATTGAACGCTTATTGTCCTAATAGAAGCCTAGGCTACAATTAGAAGAAATACAGTACGCTAATTTGAGTGGGTGAGCGATTTACATAATTTCTGCAGCAGATTTGCCGGGATGTGAAGAGATGTACATCTGATAAGATTTTTAACAAAAAGACAAGCTTTATTCATTTTTAATGGTCAAGATTGGTTCCAAAAATTGGTCAAGAATATTCATTTATAGGCCAAGATTATCAAGCCAGTCATTTGTTGTATATTTTCAAACATAGTCTTCTCTTGACCTGTAAATGGACATGCCACTATACTGGTTTTGTTCAGTTTGCCCATTAAAGACTTAAAAAGCCATCTGTGCTTACCGACTACTTTTTGTGCTCTTTAAGAAATGTTTTATTGTAATCTATGCATAGGCTCCTGGTTTATCACAAATTGCTAGATGGACTCAATCATAAGTATTACATCATACTGGCTCAGCTAACACAGATGACGTAATATTAATGTGAGAAGTTCCAAGGCCTATTAACTAATGTTGAAAATGATTTACCACATGTAAAGGCGTTCTGAGATCATAGTCCGCTGTACTGAGATCAGCACCAGCCTCATACCACGCCTCCAGGTGGCCAACATCATTCTGACTGGCAGCACTAAAAGTAAGAATATGAGTCTTCAGTCATCGAGTTAAGACCAGATTGCTGAAAATGATTTAGAAATCAAACAGGGGTTGGGATGGGGTGGGATAAAGCTAGTAATCCAATTTTATGAAACACAACATCATAAGCTGCCCAGATGCACGTCAAAATGATGAGAATCTCTGAAGGCATTTTTAAATTATCAAGTGGAAACTAAGTTTTTACACTTTGGAAGCACACACAAATGCACAAAACGGTCCCATTTTTAAGAGGCCTATATTAGCAACCTGTATAAATAACCAATTCAAACTTACTAACAAATGTCCTAATGCTCTTACTGTTACTAGCGCCCTCTATAGTCAGGAGGAATCATCTCACGGGTGGAAATGTAGTATAAAGGTTTTCTGTTGATTAGTATGAGTTCATAAGGGTCTTAAATGATAATTTTCAGATGGTGTGTAAAATTTCGAGCAGTGGTATTTTTTTAAATCCAAGATGGCCGCCACCACGCCTTAAAATCACTAATATCGCCATAACTTTCAAAGTACTGATCCCTTAGCCATAAATCTGGGATCTGTCCCCATGTTTTCGGCCATAAGGCATGTAATGGAAGATGTATTTTTGCAATTTGATTATTTTATTTGGGCATAAATCCAATATGGCTGTCAAAACTCATCCAGATTGTTGTGAAAATACTCAAACTGCTATACCTTTGGATGTATTCATGCTAGAGATTGAAACTTGCTCTATACCCACATTTTCGACCATGAGGAATCCAGTGGAGGGCTTATTTTCATGATTTAATCATCTCTGCATTGTGAATATCTGATACGGCTGTCAAATTCACCATAAAATGGTGTAATGCGGCCTACTACCATTTTACTGATGCTAATAAACAGGAAACTGCACATCCAACTTGTGCATATAGAAATCCATATCAAGCAGGCCTTCCAACAACATAGCATTCAACTGGATCTTGTTTTTTGTCACAGATAAGTTCACTTGTTTTGATGGAATCAGCATATCGTGTGTCAAGGTAACGTTCCTTACTTGCAGTGCTTTGTAGACAAATGCCTGGAATGTAACCACATACTCAAGGAACTTTGTCAGATAGCAAGTCAATTAACCACAGCAGCGCTGAGACATCATAGATTAGTGTCTGGAGCGGGGCAGTTACGGTCTGACAGTCACTTGCATGTTCTTATTCAGTATTGACTTGCTTTTGGCAATCTGCAATTGCCAGTCTGAACAGAACATAGATGGAGGGTACGTGACCAATTCGCACGAGAGTACGTCATCAAAGTTAATGTCTCGTGCACTGACCAACAGTCCAATGACAAATGCATATATAAGCTCTTGGTCATACACCTTTTCCTGCTCAACTAGGATATGCTTCTTCTTTGAATCCATGGTGACCACAACCTTTGACAATGTTATAAAATGATGCTGGCCACCCACCCTTTAATGCTGCCATCTGACACTGGCCGCTGCCGAAGGCATCATCTGCTGCCACCGAGCACCTGTCATCTGACAATGTTCATCAGAGCAGCATCATGATGTGAAGTATCATTGAGTGGATTTATACATATGTCGAGTGTTGTGGATGCTGCAGTGGTTATCCTGGTCGCTCTTGATGCGGGTATGATTCCCCTCCTTGTGATGCATGTGAACAACTCCTTGTTTATCATAGCACAGTGCTTTGACATCTCGTGACAGCTCCCCACATGTGGCAAAAACTCAGAGCCCACATGACCATTTGATTCCAATCTGATGCCAATCCTACAGCTCCTGCAGGACCATGACCCAGATGTATGTAGGTTGTCTCAATGAACATATCTGTCCAGGTCGAGCTGTAGATTCCTGGTATGTGACACACAAATGCGCCATGCTGCAGCTTCTTCATCAGTTTTGGGGCGAGTCCCTTCATATGATTGATATAGAACTAGTTGTGACAGCTGGCTGAGTGAACGTATGGCAGCATCACCTCTGCAACACACATGTGCACCTCCTAGTCACATTCATTCGCTGCCTGCAAGAATGGCATCATGATTATGACTAGTTTGATCAGGTGATCTCTCCACAGTTTGGTCGTCCAGCTGTGACTGATATGCCTATCAAGTGCCGTCATGAGGTCACTGAATGAAGCAACGCCCTCTTCCTGAACTGCAGAATGGAGTACCTCCTCTGTCAGCATACATAGTGATCGAAAGTTCTCTGGATGGATATTTCTTCCCAGTGAGCTTATTGTTAACTCACCCAAATATACATGTACATGCCAGCACCTTCTTCAACCCACTCGTACCCATAGTCTCAGGGATCGCATATCTAAAATTCATCAGCATATGCATCGCTCCACCTCCTCCCACCCCTAGAATAGATATTATGCCTTTGAAGTAAAAAGCAAGACAGGCTCTTCTAAATTGCAGTTTTGATTGTATCATGGTTAGCATGGGGAGGGGGGATCAATCAATGAGGGGGAGGAATGACACATCTGTCTTGGGTAGAGGTACAATCTCTGCTTCACAACATAATCTTGTGATGTACCCATTATGCTCTGGACACTCTGGGTCCGTTATGACATCATAGAAGAATGCAAGATCATTCTCAAGATCTCTTCTCTGTGTTATATTCTGACTGGCCAGTAACCAAAGTGGTGGTACATTATTTATGGCAACGTCTAGTGGTATTGGAGGCTTCTTAGGCCTGTGGAACATCATACTTGATTGGTTTTGCTTGGTCTTCCATCCGTTTTCAGGGGATTGTTTTCCGCTTAATAGTCATATTAGTGTCATTGCCAGGTAGATGTACCTGTGCCACATACGTTAGAGTTAGGTGATGAGATTTCATAGTCAAAATTGTCACATACACAATGGATGAGATTGCCAGTACCTTAAAGCCCAAATCTGATCTCAGCATACTTATACGCAATTTACGCAGCTGCTGAGTACCTGAACAGGCGTACCTCATCATATGAGCAAACCACTGAATAGTGTACAATTCACAAATGAGACTTTTGTTACGCCGCATGAGAACACCCAGCGCTATCTGGAGATCTACAGGTTGACAACATACTGTACTCGTTATTATATTGCCAATTTGTGACTTGAGACAGTGAATCATTGAACTTGCTCGGTATCTTATACAGAAGCATGGCTAATGTGTCACTAACGGATTCATGAGCTAGATCTTTATCAATGTTTTGTATGATATGTGTCTATAATCTTCTGTTTCAAAGCAAGACTCTCACTGGTAATTTGGGATGCAACCCCACCTACACCCAATTGTAAGTCATCATTTGTGTCCTTCACCAAATGTAGCGACTTCATTAACTCACTTTTGAAGCCCATCACATTTGGGAAACCAGGAGATGAGTGTCAAGACAATTTCACCAAAATATTCAGTCATCAACTTGAACAATGTTTTTCGGCACATGCATGAGCCACCCTCATCTATATAAACCGAGCTCCAAGATTTTTTAGGATTTTCTGATATTTGTCTACACACATGCTTGAATGCGGGACCATCAGTGGGGCTACTTAGCTTACCACCACAGTAGCTAACATTACGTTCTGATATGAATTTGGATCTGCAAGAGTTGTGGCAACGTGCATCTGCAGCATGAGGACTGCACTGAGTACTCACTGTCTGACTGTTGCTCCTAGCTTGTCATTTCATTACATGCATTTAAGATAAATTGTTTGTACTCCTGACCATTGGCATTTTCACCAGTGCGTATGAGAAATGCCTGGTTACGGCAATCATGTGGAACCTTAGCGTCATACTCTGATGTAAGAATACACACTGTTATTATCAGGGCAAAACAGGCAATGTTTCCTGAAATCAAATTTGTCATGTCCAGACCCTAAAATGTTTTGGTGCACTTTGTTCATCATCATCATCATCAACCCAAGAAAGCTTGCGCACATGAGTGACGTGTGCCTCTACATTAGTGGAAGATGTATACATTGACACTCATGATTTATGGATTCCAATGATAGGATTGTCTGGCTCTGATTCTAGCTGTAATGCAAGTTGTTGATGGCAATTGTCATTCAAATCTTTACTACATCTTATTATGGTATCAATACAGGGTCTGTAACCATCTTGTAACTTCTCCCTCTTCTTTTTATTCAGGCAATCGTAGATCATTGAATAAGCAGACATCATAATATATGAGTAAATCTCGAAAATAACCCCTCCACTGGATTCCTTATGGTCGAGGATATGGGCATAGAGGTCGAGCTTAGGTCCAGAGTAGCATGAATACATCAAAAGTTATACCAATTTTTATATTTTCAGCACTTTCGCGGGTGTTTTGAAAATGGTCAAATTGTAAAAATATATATTCTATATATCGTCCATTACATTCTTCATAGTTGGAAATATGGGTACAGAGCCCGCATTTATGACCCTAGCACTAACACTTTGGAGGTTATTGCGACATCAGTAATTTTTAGGTGTCACAGCGGCCATCTTGGGAGTTTTAAAAATGCCACCGCACAAAATTTTACACACCCTCTGAAAATTATCATCTAAGACCCTTATGAACTCATACAAATCAACAAAAAAACTTTATATTACATTTCCATCTTATGGTCCATATATCCTGACTACTAGCATTTTGCAGGAAAACATGTCTTTATAACATAACATTGGTGCAAGATGGTGTTATCTAAGACAGAAATAACAGGCATAGTTTTGAACAAGAACACCAATTTTCTAGTGACAGAGCAACATAATATAAGAGGGCCAAGGGGCCTGTATCACTCACATGGAACATAGGAATTTCAACTAGGAAGGTCATCGTCTATAAGTAAACGCCTAAGGCTAGGCTAGAATGGCAAAATTTGGTTAAAATCAGTCCAGTGGTTGTCCAGAGGACTTTTTAAAATTCCTATTGGGACCTGTTGGGAGGAAAATGATTCAAGACGGCAACCAAACAATTTATCCGACAGTTTCGAAAGTGGAAAATTTTAATTCCGATACCCAAAAACATATATAAGACCAATTTCGGGTTATCTGTCAAATAAAAAATGCAACATGACTGGAAAAAATGCTACATTTTGATTGGTACACGGCAGCCATGTTTTTAAAGGTACAAGTTATTTTTACGAAAACTAGGTCACCCAATACGTACATGTACACCGAAGCAATTGGCCAATCAAGTTCCCTCGAACAAACTTGGTTCAACTTTTGCCTTAGATGAATTTTCATGAGTTTTGAATCGATCCCCCAAGCGGTTTCCGTGACGATTTTTTAAGCGGGATATAAAAATTCTCCAAAATCCAATATGGCCGCCGACCAAATTGGCCGGTCGACTTCGCTTGCACAAATTTGGATCTCTATGCCCTAAGGATGCTTCCTGCCATATATAACTGAAACTGGCTCAGTGGTTCTTGAGAAGTCATTTAAATAAGAAGTTGATGGTGGACAGACGGACGGACAGACAATGAAGTCGCCACAGTATAGCAAATCAGCATATAATCAGCATAATGAAGAAATTGCACTGACCAGCAAAGTTCCATAGCCAATCGTGTGGATTGTAAAGATGATGTTAATGATGCACCAGTCTGCACAAGCAACTTAATGATGTCAAGATGGCGGCCATGTACCGCATCGATCAAAGGTGTACTACCGAATCGATCACGGGCATGGACTGATGCGCCGTGGTGTAATAGGTACTGGACTACAGGCAAATGACCTTCCCCCGATGCTATGTGTAGAGCAGTACGGTCATCATAATCACATGAAGAAATATTGACACCCTGTAAAATTGTAAAATATTGTGATAAAACATAAGAGGACATCATTGTTAACCATTTAATACTCATATCAGCCAAAAATGGCTTCTGCAGTGGTCTTGAGAAATGTCCATTTGCAGACTAAGATAAGCCTATTTTTTACACTTTACCACTGGAATGACTGACTCAATAACTGAGCCAGTCATTCCAGTAGTAAATTTTCAAAAATAGGCTTCTCTTGGTCTGCAAATGGACATTTTCTGAGTTTAAATTCTCTTGAAAAAATTTGATGGTTAAAGGGTTAAACTGACAGGACATTGGCGAAAGTTTTGGCATAGTGCATTACTAAATGCAAATCTAGATTTGTATCAACAGCACAATGACCATGACTTCAAGCGTGTGAATGTCTTTGTGCTGCTCCTACTGGTTGAAGTAACTGTATGTCCATGCTTAATTCCAATACCTTGCCAGATTCCGAAATAAAGGCAAGACGAGCTAAGCAGAAGAACATTACTGTTAAACGCTGCATTTTATACAAATGTTACAATAACCTTGGCCTTCTGCTTATATAGGGAAGCATGTGTCCAAGCTTAGTCCTAATAGCATGAACTAATCCAGGTATACAATACGATATGTTGAGCTAAACCAAAAATATAAGCATAAAAAGTAGTTTTAAACCAATGTCACAGTGACCTTGTACTTTGACCTCAATATCATTGTGCTCCATCCCATTAATATAAGGAAGCATGTGTCCAAAATGATTGCCAATAGTCTGAAGCCATGCCGAGATATATGACAAGATGTCAAGCTAAAACAAAAACTTAGCCAAGACTGGATGCTGACAAACAAACAAACAAACACACACACAGACAGACAGACACACTTACGGAACTAATCGATATATTGGCGAAAATTCAAATTTTTTCCAATAATAATACAGTTAATGCTTGTTGTAATGCTTAACCTTTTAACCAATACACACCGAACAAATGACACATAAATTATTTTGACTGGGAGCAATTACTGCCTATGGCAGCAATAAGTTCTACGGTTCTAGTCAAATTAATTTTCAAAATATTCAACAGCATTCCTGTATATGGGCTTGTCCACACTAAACTGTATTTGATGAACGATTTCGGGTCTACATTTGAATTGTTAATTTCGATGATAAAGACCCAATTAATTTTCCTGTTCTTATCATTTCCAAGTTGAAGATATCTCAGAGATAATTACAGATAAAAAAAGTTAAATGAGTGCAGAATAAAATTATTTTCATTCAACTAACAGCCACAAATATGAGTGAAATTAGAGCGGGTAAGTGTGACATGAGAATGAGCCAATTTTCAGAGTGCTAAAGAAGCGTTTTAAATGAGTTATTTAGGATTTAAAGAAAAAGACATTGCTTTCTATGAATATGCTCATTTTTGTCATGATTTACAGGAGAAAAACTTTATTTCACTTCAAAGTTGTGTGTTATGGTCGTGATGCATTCCGTCAAAAATTAGTATAAATCTCACTTTAGCTTAGTTGCTATTCCTTACCTGTATGGCTGTACTTTTCTATCCAAATACTATCTCTTATATCTTTTGTTCATTCACTGCCACTTGGATAGATTTGATTATTGCTAGATTATGTTTAAATTATGATAAAAAATTAAGTGGTCAACTTTCTGTCAATAAATCACAACCGTAACAGCGGACAAGAAATCCATAAATTTATAGCACGGCTCCAGGAAATAAGAAGCAAGCATCACGTGATGGTGTAAAACCGGTCATGTGACACGCCAAGCCTTTTGTTTTTACGGTGATGAGAAAACAATGGCGCCAAAGCTAAGGTAAGAAATGTTCTGTCAACTTTCTGTCGATAAATCACAACCGTAAAACGCGGACAAGAAATCCATAAATTTATAGCACGGCTCCAGGAAATAAGAAGCAAGCATCACGTGATGGTGTAAAACCGGTCATGTGACACGCCGAGCCTTTTGTTTTTACGGTGATGAGAAAACAATGGCGCCAAAGCTAAGGTAAATGTTCTGTCAACTTTCTGTCAATAAATCACAACCGTAAGAGCGGACAAGAAATCCATAAATTTATAGCACGGCTCCAGGAAATAAGAAGCAAGCATCACGTGATGGTGTAAAACCGGTCATGTGACACGCCAAGCCTTTTGTTTTTACGGTGATGAGAAAACAATGGCGCCAAACCTAAGGTAAGAAATGTTCTGTCAACATTTTTTACTCCATGTGACGACCAAAACAATCGTCATGACCACGCAAACTATGCTTCCTTTAATGAATAGTTCCTATATATTTTTTAAATCCACAGTAGAAATCGATAACCTCACGATTTTATGTCCATATTTAACTCTTGAGCATAGGTCACCGAGTTCGAGACATCAACTACCGTCGCAAATGTAACCTTGACCTTGGTGGTCGTGACGCTTGACGCGCAGTTTTCTCAATGAAAAATCATGACCACAACTCAGAATTGTGTCATGAATAATGGCCATACCGTCAGACGATATATTTCTTTATTTCTCAGAATTTATTGTGTTTATCGCCCTCAAAGCTATATGAAACGAGGATACTAGTTAAAGTTTGCATTATTCAAATCTGCACAGGTTTTATAAGGTTGTTATAGTTTCATCCATAATGTTATTGGGCCCATGCAGTCTGTTTTGGACTCATCAGAACGTTAACAGACCACCTGAACTTGGACCAACAGGAACGGTTTTTAACAGTTCAAGATATGGTTTGAAAGTTCATTGTACATCTAATCGGTTTAAAAAAAATAGAAAATGTCCTCTTCTTTATATCGTAAAAAACTTAGGCAGCAGGCGATTTCTAAAATCAAAGAGCTGTATTTAGAATGACAAACAAAATGTGTTGCTTCATTCAGCTTAACCCCTTCTGTGATGAATTTCCTTTACCATCATCTTTACATGAAAGGTGCTGTTAGGAATATAATTTGACTGGAAGCCATTGCTGTACATGTACAACTTCATGCATGATATATTGTGACAGTCAATGGCGATATTGTGCACCCCTAGTGGAAGGGATGCTTCCTTGGAAAACCATTCTGCCAATTGTTTCAGCTTGTAGAATAAATTACTCTTTGTATGAATTCCAAACCACATAATCACGTATAATATGTTAGTACAAAACAGCAATGTTAAAAACAATTGCAAATTTGAACAAAAGGCAGTAAAGAACAGTATTAAAATTCAAGCAAAGCAAGCTGATAACATACTGAAGTCGCAACGGGAACATTCTTCCATACTGTTTTCTATAATTTTGATCATGTTGCTTGCCATTTATTTATATTAGCATGGCTTCTGTTGCTAGTTCTTTCAAAAGAATGATTTACTGATTGATAGATGCGCCAACTTTACTCTATATTCTTATCCTGTTAACGAAATCGTTCTGTCAGTGTCAAACATCGCAACCGTAACGACCTTCTTTCGTCAAATGTCAACATCGCAACCGTAACAAAAATTATCAATTCCTGTATTAATTCCTTCTTGTTGTGTTTGCAATCGATTCCCTGCATAATAAGAAGCTATTCAGTTTTCTCAAAGAGACTTTTCTTGTGTGCAAGATTGATAATTGAATAAAAGAATAGAAGTTTGTCAAAAATATGAACATCACAACCGTAACCCCCCTCAATTTGTCCTGCAAAACTTTGCAAAATTACTCAAAAGTTAAATTTAATGCCTTAATCTTATTCCATGGTATGTAACTTTTGTTTTGTAGCATAAAGGTCGCTTTTCAAAAGATAGTCTCTCATTTTTCATTGTCAAAATCACAACCGTAACTTTCTGACAGCATCTGATATTCTGTTGATTTTTACGCTTAATCCACAAATTACTATCTTCTTTTGATTTTTTTCAGTAGATAAAGTCATTTTCCTTAACAGAAAACATGTTTAACTTTATTCATACCCATTTCTAAAATCTGACTTTCATGTCACACTTTTGGTCACTTTAGTGTGGACAAGCCCATATATATTATTGAGATGATTACGGCAGCTAATATCCGGACACTGGCAGTAACCTCGTGGCTTGCAAATGGATATTTACTAAACAGAAATTGTAATTCTCTTGACCAAGTTTGGGTATGGGTATGAAAATTATCTTATGAATCTACATGTACCATTTACGGAAGCAGTTACTAGGGTTGCACGATTATTCACTTAATTAATTAATAATCGCGATCATACGATTAATCATGAACTATATTAACTACGTCAATGCTGCTTAGAGGACGTTATTATGCTACTGCAGATTGTAAGATTATGGGTTGTATATATACACGGACAGAATACCCCTGTTGCTGATTGCAAACAAAGGAATGTATCAAGATTTTTCTAGCCGGAAAACGGAAGGCACCGTATTTCGTTTAATTGTAGCCTATGCTCTAATAGAAGTCCACCCCCTAACTTTGACATATGAGCTCCATGATTTCTTAGCAGTTTCAAAACGGCAAAACTCTGTATTAGAAGCCCACCCACTAACTCAGCAGATAATTTGTAAGAATAGCGTGTATAATAATAGCAATCGTGTCAGAGGGTGTGTCTACTTCTGACCGATCTCTGCCCTGATACATTTCCGGCCCCTCTAGAAGTCACTACAGGCCTCGGATTTGTAAATCTCGACCCCCTATTAGATTAATACTAATAGCAGGCCACGTATGTTCAAGATATAATAAAGTTTATTCCACCCTTTGTGGTTAAAATGCGCTTAAAACAGTCTTGGCGTGGTTAAATAGTTTCCTTATAAATATATTTCAAGACCAGATTTATGTACCAAACAAGTACGGGAGAAAATGTGCATTAATTTTGTAACGCCGATCAACCTTAAATGATCCAAATTGAATTATTACGAACGACAATATAGTCGGCTTCTTAAGTTGGCGAGCCAGCGGCTCTTTTGCGATGGGAGGCGGCGTGTTCTCGCAAGATATTATACGCTAACGGGAGTTTATCAAATGGGTACCCATTATTCAGATCAGTATAATACTCAGTTCCTATCGCGCAATGATAATATATAGAAATTCCCGAGTTCCGAGTCTCCGATTCCAGAATATTTATATCCGAGTACTCGCTCTAAAATAAACTCTTCAATTGGAGGTGAATCACGTGATTTGTATTTTTTTCGCGACGCCATTTTATATCAAATTGTGGATTAATTTTGATGTAATAAACGACCTTTATTAAAGGATACGCAATATACATATAGTCTACATGTTAGCAATGTCATCACGAGTGCAACTAGTAAATTCCCTTCTGTGCTTTTCAGCAACTTGTAGAAATCTTTCTTTGTAACGACTGACATTGATGATAGTTTCCTTGGACTACCTGTGGAGATTTGACCAGAAACGCAGTCTTTTCAAATTGCAGCAGCATTTGTCAGAAACATGACATGTATCAATGACCCTGCTGAAAGAGGGGTAGCATTACTAGACCAGTTCAATGCAACAACAAAATTTGCTATAAGTTGTTGAAAAGCACAGAAGGAAATTTACTAGCTGCAATCGTGATGACATTGCTAACATATAGACTATATGTAGATTGTAAGCTACATTCATAAACTAGTAGGTGATAGGATAGCTTTCATACGTGTAAACATTTGTGATGTGTGGTTAATTATTTTGGTTGATCAGATTCAATACATGTATCAATGTTCCCCTACAATAGAACTTTATATGTAACATAAACTGCTTCCATGTTTTAAACCCATTCCTAGATACATAGATTCTGTATAACACATATGCCTGATTATTGCAAAAGACTATATATATATGAACATTGTGGAAATTTACAAATTCTTGGAGACCTCTAAATTCTCTCTAAATGACCTAATTGTTTGCATGTATTATTATTTTAGGATAGAGAAACTTTTTAGATGGTGATTTTAAAACTTTAAGTTCTTTGGGACACCCTAACTACTACTACTACTCATATACCCTTGATAGGCCTGAGTGTAACAAAGTGAACTTGAACTTGTTGACTATTATCCATTTCGCCGACAAATGACAGGAAAATAAGTTCTTTACGACATAATAAACGAAATCAAGGATTTCTTTTTTCACGAGAGAGTCGATACTTACCTCCCTAATACTTTTGATATTGCTAAATATCGGCTTTCACTCAATAAACACTCAGATTAAAACAGTTAGGTGCCCCTACTGGGCAGGGAGTCAGAGTGTAGTCTGGCGGATGCCAGCCCCACCACCGCGCATGCGCAGACTAGCACTTCCTCTGACTAATTTATTGGCTGATACACATGCAACTATTAAGAGCCTGAAGACCGAGCCTCTGTGGGGTGGAGAGGCCGGGTCCGTATCTAGGGAGGTAAGTATCAACTCTCTCGTGAAAAAAGAAATCCTTGATTTCGTTTATTTCACATCAAGAGTATACTTACCTCCCTAATACTTTTGATATTGCCAGAATTCGACAGTGAATTCGGCGGGAGGGAGGCGAGGTCAAAAGACCAGCTCATCCCTATACGCTTTTCTGCGTTTAAGGCACTTAAACTTCTGAAACTGTATGAAAAAACAGTCAGGATTTGACTAACCATCGGATACCACCACCGATGTATGAGAGATGACCGAATGTTGTATGCACTACCCCCCCACCCCCCTCCTTCCTGGGAGGAAGAGTCGAATGACCTCAATGTCCTATACGCTCTCTACGTACAAGTGCCATGTACTACAGGACAGAGACGAAAAAGCTCCATTTTCGTAAACTCTCAACAATGAACCACATAAATACACAAAACCATCATCATATTAATAACGGGTAACGTGACAAGACAATCAACAATGGACAACCCATGCACAAGACTGACCTTGTTGAAAATGGCTGCTGACATCATCTTCCCATTGGCGAAGAATGATGCAGTCCCAAAAAAGTGGTTGTTTCCATAAATTAATTGTGAAATATATAAGCAATGAGGAAACATCATCAAAAATATAAACCTAGTTATTTTTTCAAAATCGACAAGGCGAGAGGATTAGAGGTGTCACGGAGATAATGGTCTGTAAAACTTGACTCACAGTGCCACTGAGCCACCGACATAATATCATCCACAGGGACCCCATTAAATAGGGCGGTGGATGTCACTACGCCGCGGACACTGTGAGCCTTGGCCACGTCAACCTGCTTCCCGGTGGCGGATTTATGACAAAACTGAATGCATTCTACAATCCACCTGGAAATGGTGTCCTTAGAAGCCCTGCCATGGGGTTGGGGTTCAATATATGACACCCATAACGCCGACTGGTCGGTGCGCCACTCCGATGTACGTTGTTTGTACCGGAGAAGCGCCCGGACGGGACACCATGCTTTAGAATTAGGATCATACCTAGTTAAAGCAGGCAAAACAATAGGTTGACCTGGATATTTCAACGACTGATTCTTAGCCAAGGAATTAATCCTAGGTAGCAGCTTAAGGCCTTCAACTGAAACCACAAAACGGTCATCCTCGGCTGATAAGGCATGAATTTCACTTCTACGCCTAGCCGAGGCCGCAGCAATTAAAAACACAGTCTTCAGTGTTAATAGTTTCATAGAAATGGAACTAAGTGGTTCAAAAGGCTTATCACCTAGTACTTGAAGCACTAGCGATAAACTCCAAGACGGAATCACAGGGGGATTCCTTGGTCTTAGATTGCCCATGCCTTTAATTAATACATTTAATGTATTTACTTCATCACTTCCCCTCTTAGCCAAGCAAGGAATAACAGACATTAAAGCTGACTTATAACCAGCAACAGAGTTAGGCTTGAGGCTATAGGCATCATACAGGTGACAGAGGAAATCAGCTACTACCTGAATAGATGAATCCATTGGATCAATACATCTTTTTGAGCACCATTCTGCAAATCTGTTGATTTTATAATTATATGCTCTGGAGGTTGACCCCCTCCTGGCGTTGGCCATAAACATGGCTGCTTGCTCAGAAAAGCCCTCCTTAATTCCAGATTCCTTGACAACATCCACGCAGTCAATCTGAACATTGACGGATTGTTGTGAAGGGCCTTGCCCTGGAAGATAATGTCGTCCATCAGAGGCAGAGGAACCGGATTGCAGACCAGAAGGTCCAGCAGATCCGTATACCATGATCGGCTTGGCCAATCCGGGGCGATCAGAAGCACTTGGCATTCCTCCTGTCTGATTTTCTGAAGAATTTTTGGAATCAGGATTGCTGGAGGGAATGCGTATGCATACATTCTCCCCCAGCTGATAGCTAACGCATCTGTTGCGAAAGCGCTTGGATCCGGAATCGGAGAGACGTACGTCGTCATCTTCGCATTCTTCTTCGTTGCGAACAAATCGATGTTGGGTTTCCCCCAATGGTCGAACAGACGATCCGCCACACATTGATTTAGTTGCCATTCCTTGGGTAAAACACTCATCATTCGGCTCAATGAGTCTGCTAGCAGATTTAACCTTCCCGGAATATGAACTGCTTTCAAGGTAATCTGGTGATCCAGGCACCAACAAAGCAGTCTCCATGTCATCATACAGAGACTGGGCGACTTCGTTCCGCCCTGGCGGTTTATGTAAGTCACAACTGTTGAGTTGTCTGAACAAATAAGAACAATCTTGCCCTGAACTTTCTGTAAGAAATGTTCCAGGCCCAGGACTACTGCTCTTAGCTCCAGTAGATTTATATGTTCCTTTGACTGTTCCAGATTCCAAAGCCCTGATATCGTGGATTCTTCCAGGCAAGCTCCCCAGCCCTCCATCGATGCATCTGTATACACAGTCACTTGAGGGTGGGGAGGGGTTAGCATAACCCCCACCAAGAGATTCTCTGTGTCCAACCACCATTGCAGGTGATGAATCAGAGGCGCCAACACTGACACGTTCGAGTCCAGCGAACCTGTACTCTGGGTCCATTGTGTCATGAGAAATAACTGGATCGGCCGCCTGCGTAAGGCGGCCTGAGGAATGACTGGTTCCAATGAAACCATCAACCCCAGCATTCTCAAGTAAACCCGTGCCAGGACATGACGACTGTCGCACACTGACTGAATCAATGAGATGAGTTTCTGAACTCTCTCCTGAGTAGGAAAAACATATCCTGTCTCTAGATCGAAGAACATCCCCAGGTAAACAAACTTCCGGGATGGAGTCAGCTCTGATTTTGGGAAATTGATCATCCAGCCCAAGTCTGTGAGAGTCTTCAAAACAATCTCCAGACTGGCCGATAAACTTTCCTGGGTGTGCGCTTTTAACAGCCAGTCGTCTATGTACGTGTGGACTGCTATGCTTCTCCTGCGGAGGTATGCGGTGATCGCGAGAACCACATGGGTGAAAACCCGAGGAGCCGTGGAAATTCCGAAGGGTAACACCCTGAATTCCCACTGTCTGCCCTGGAATGCAAATCTCAGGAAGCGACGGAAACTCCTGTGTATGGGGATGTGGAAATAAGCATCCTTCAAATCTATCGACGCTGTCCACATTCCCCTCTCTAACCCCGCCAACACCGAGCGCACAGTCTCCATCTTGAAACTGGGCGTCTCTATGAACTTGTTCAATGGCTTGAGGTTGAGAATTGGTCTCCACCCTCCGGTGTTTTTTGTTACTAAGAACAGGGTTGAATAGAAGCCCGGACACCTTTGTGCCGGCTGAATAGCTCCTTTTTGTATGAGGGAATTTATTTCCTCCTCGATACACAACCTTTGCTCTGGATCTCTCGGATTTGGAGTCCAGATCGGCACTAGAGACAGTCGCGATGGCGGGCCTGTCATCCAATCGGGATGATACCCGACTGAAAGCCATCGCAAGACTAAACGGTCCTGAGTTAACCGTTCCCACTCTTGCATGTGGTCGGCTAGCCGGCCTCCCACCGGTCCACCTAGGGATAGAGGTGGACATAAGGAGTGCAAGAGCGGCACTGTCTCCTTTGCCAGAAACACCGGAGCGGTTCTCACCGCGGTAACCGTCCCATCAGGAACGATTACCACGCCCAGATCCTCACGCGCCACGACCAGCACCGCGCGCACCTCGGTGCGCGGGCGGCTGCCTGGCTGACTGCGCCTGAGGAGCCTGCGGCCCCCTCGCTGCTGGCCGAATCGCACGAGGC
Organism: Chaetoderma sp. LZ-2023a; assembly: GCA_034401795.1. Classification (NCBI taxonomy): domain Eukaryota; kingdom Metazoa; phylum Mollusca; class Caudofoveata; order Chaetodermatida; family Chaetodermatidae; genus Chaetoderma; species Chaetoderma sp. LZ-2023a. The sequence continues at coordinate 64,486,069 of CM067373.1, forward strand.
CGAGGCCGACGCTGCGATGGTGGTTGGCCTCTGACCTGGCCAGCACCACCTCGAGCCTGCAGGGGACGATACGCAGGGGGTGCGGCGCGAACTAAAGCACGACGAAGCACCTCAAACTGCTCGCGCAGCGCCCTCTGGTTATTTACCAGAGTAACCGTCTCCTGGAGGTGTCGACATCCCTCACCTCCAAAGAGACCAGGACCTGTCATAGGCGTACGCAGTAGCCTATTGTACAGGTCCTGGGACGGGCACAGATTGTCCAAGGCAAATGTGCGCCTTGCCCGGACACTCCTGGTCACCGCCCGAGTCATACAGTCCAGCGCCAGGTTGATACCATCCTGGATGGCTCGCTGGACTGTGACCGGACTTGGCTGGCGCGATGCGGATGCTGTTACTACCCCTTGTAACAGCTGGGAGACCTGGGACAGAGCGGCAATCGAAGCCCTCCCACTCTCCTCCGCATCACGCAACGCGGTATTTGCTGAACGCAACGCGTTCGAACACAAGACTCCCGTGTCAGAATGGGAGCCTGGCCGCGCATCCTCACCCAAAGCCGCGCGGTCATCCACGCTCGGCTTAGGTACCACACTGTACCGCTGGTAATCCAGGGGCACGATGCGGCAACGCCTGGCCACCTCGCGCGGGGCCTTCGCGAGACGTCCACTCGACTTAATGGATGTCTCCGCCGCCTCGAACATGTCAACGACATGCTCTGCCAGCGGCAGAGAAGGCATAGCGTTAGCAGTAGGCTTACCAGCTAACCACGGCCTGTGGTCACGCTGGCTAGCCGACTGCTCCACGGGCAGATCTGGCCTAACACTCACCAACCACTGGCAAGCGTCAGACCAATCCTCCTCCGTGGCTAGCTGCGAGCGCTCTACAAGACGGGGGCCTTCGTCTTCCTCCTGAGCGCAAGCAACAGAGCTTGACGGCGGATACGCTGATACCCCTGGCAAGCCAGGGAGAGCATGCGGGCCTGACAACACCGGCATGCTAATCTCACTGGCTTGACCAGGAGCAGGCGCCATGGTAGAGCGCGGGGCACATACCGCCCCACCACGGCCCCGGCCAGCACCAGCGACACTCTCGGCAAGCCCAGGTATGCGGTAACGCTGGCCCTCAGCGCCCAGGGCCACAGTCTGAACCGTGGATTCTACCCCTGCGTGAGTAGAACCGTGGAATAAGTCGCCTGTATTCCCCGCGAGGGGTGCACAGACGTCATAATCCATGGCCACGTCCTCAGACGGCGACCCCAACAGGTAATCTTCATCCTCCTGGCCAGACAGATTAGACTCCGGGTCAGCAAAGAGAGCTAACCCGGACTGGCCAGGGAAGGTGCCATAGGAGGTACTGGCACCCGCGGCGTGCGGATACCCCTGGACTGATAAGCAGCCCGCGGGTTCCAGCGACAACCGTCCACGGCCCCTCGGCGCAGCACTAAGCCTGCTGCCAGGGTCGTGGAACGCCCCCTCTAATGGGGCCACCTCTGAATCTTCGAACAACGGAAGCGTACTAAGGAAAGGTGATTCAGAGGTGGGGATTACCTGCTCCGAAGCAGATGATGAGGACAGCAAAGGATTTGGTCCAGGAAGCATGCCACGAAGCAACCCTGGAACCAAATCCTTTATTGTCCTCCTCATCTCTCCCAACATCTCGGTCCGGAAGGCCTCCATGTCCACTGCGGACGAGGCCTTCCTCTTACCCTTCTTACTCACAACCTCTCTTTTCTGCTTCTTCTTCTCCTCCTCCACCACCTTGTCCTTCGCCTGCAAGCACAAGAATTCGGACATTAGCTCGCCCCCCCCCAGTGCTTACATATCTCGCAATTAAGCAAGGGACCACAGGGGCTACATTGATAACAGAGATGAGGCACAAACTTGTCCTTCAAAAATCGTCCACAGGACGCACAACCAGGTCTCTGAAACAGGGCAAAGGACGAGGAGTATGAGCAATCTAGTTAAGCTCAGAAACTCAACCAACTCAAGAGAAGGAAATGATCATAAAGATCAATATTCATCAGAAAACCAGCTTTGGACAAACTTTAATTGTTAATAAAGAGCAAGGCTGATTATGACGTCATTAATCCTATGACAGGAAAAATCGATCCCCAACAAACATCCAAGTGCAAGGACGAATTGTATCTCTAACCAGAACATGTGCAGAATGGACATTTCGACCACACAACCATCAGATATATACTGATAACAATGGCAAATACTGTTAATTATCTCCCTTTCCTCTCTAAATAATTAACATCACCTCATATCAATAATTAGATACCTGACACTTTGTATAGACAAACCATCCAACGTGATGAACTGGAGCACTCCACCAACTGAACGCCTCTTAACTCTCTCCACCGCTAGGGGAAGGAATTGGATCAAGAGGGCAAAGTGAGAAGACCTTTATACTAGGCCTCCGACTCACTGGACATAAAATTTTTGGTTAGATAACCTAACAGTATTAGTAGGAGATGGAACCATGGTGGAGAGAAACAAACCCTCTGCTGATGTGATGTCCATTACATATCGTCACACAGACCTGTGGACATAAACACAGAGAGATTAGTATTATATAGCACCTAGTTGAAATAAACCAACTAAACAAGGCGCTTATCACGGTAAACGTGAGTCCCGGAAACACATTACACCGGGTAAAAAACTCGCTAATTTTACTAGAAGTCACCTGATTTAAAGGTCCTGGGCCCTCCTGTGGCGAAGTCATCCTTTCTGCCATCTATATCAGGGATTATCACTTCCAAAACTCACACAAAAAGACTATGAATTGAGTTAGAAAAGCTCTAGCACAAAAACATGTGTAGACTCTCTGCCAATAAATTAGCAAAGAGGAAGTGCTAGTCTGCGCATGCGCGGTGGTGGGGCTGGCATCCGCCAGACTACACTCTGACTCCCTGCCCAGTAGGGGCACCTAACTGTTTTAATCTGAGTGTTTATTGAGTGAAAGCCGATATTTAGCAATATCAAAAGTATTAGGGAGGTAAGTATACTCTTGATGTGAAAACCTTATTCTGTTGAATATTTTTTTATTAATTTGACTTGAAGCCATTGCTGCCTAGCAAAGGATTCCTGTGAAATTAATTTAAAAACATTCAACAATGCTTTCCTTGGAAATGAGATATGGGGAATGCATCGATGAAGGGTTAATGGTTAAAGTATCAAGGTCCCTCACAAAGACTGTTAGACATTCCTAGCATCTCCACACGCAAAAGCAAAGATCACCTGTTATTCTCATTTCAGACAGACCTGGCTTCCAGAAAAGTAAATGTGAATATTTGACTGTTATTAATATATTTAAATACAACAAAAACTTTCAAATTAGTTTCGAGATAATCATCAGGTTTTCCTAATCTAAAACAGACAGAGTGAATTGGACAATCAAATTAAGTGCATGTCTGAATTAAGAGTCTCACATGTAACTAAAGGGTAATTGTGTTAAATGGTGAAATTTTGCGGATATACCATTGGTGGATATCAAAGAAACACGACCCGAGCAGCAAAATCATCAGGGAATGACTCCCCAAACCAGATATGGATAGGCCCCCTCCTTTAGAGATCCCTTTGTGGCGTGACTTATAAACAACTGTACCTTTTGCAACAACATGATCAAGAAATGAATCTTTTTAAATCACCACACAGGGCTTAGCAACGGAGCAAAAGTTATTGGCACTGCAAATTGGAAAAAACCCCAATAAAGCAGCATAAAGTACCTCGAGCATCTCCCATGTTATGACACGCTAGTCTCATGCTACTTCAATCACCCTAGAGACTCAAGAAGTAATAAGCAATACTGCATCCTTCAGGCCATGTCCTTGAATCACACACACCCTAACCCCGCAAAACAGAGAGGCTAAACGAATAACATTGGATCCACAAACTCCATTGCATGCAACCCAGGGCATGCACTTCACAAGATTAACGGTGTCCTTTGATGGATATTGACATATACTCATGTCAACAGTTTTTACCCCTCTGTTAGAGGCACATTTCTTAGATTTATTAATTCACCACTGGTCTGACAATTTATCGATGTGAGAAATATTCTGTTGAATATTTTTTAATGTAATTTGTTTATAAGTAGCCTGACAAGGGTTAAAATTCGCTCTTTTCTCAGTCATGACAGTTCAGCTTTAAGATGAAGACGGTTAATATGAACTTGTAATAAGCTACTGACTACATATTACTGCATTAGCATTGTTAGTGCTTAGCTGATAAGACCGCCACTGCCTTATCTTACCCAGTCAAGATTTTCATTCATGTCGAGAGAGAGAGAGCGGGAAGACAATAAATGGTCAGTCATGAGCTGAAACTAAAAACATAATTCATCCGATATTGGCCCCATGCATGAGTAAATGTGACTGACGATTTTAAAACAGGTCGAGTCGATTACTCTATTTCTAATTATGGAACGAGTAGCGTGTCATTATGCGATGAAGATATTTATGGCAGATCAGTTATTTTGATATATATTCATCTTCTTCTTCTTCTTTTCGTTCGCTGATCATACCGCCAGTCCTGTAAGTGACTATTGACATGATCATAAGCGTGAAGTGCGTGGATCCATGGTTTATTAGAGTGCGCCGTGCGGCCTGGAACCTCTGTCTTCAGCACTCGAGGTTTCTGTCAGGGTTACCTCACCCTTACCTCCTTTAGTCGCCTCGTACGACACGCAGAGGATACGGAAGGTGTATTCTAAGCCCCACCTACAGGGCAATATATATTCATTACCATTGCGAGCTCTGACAGCAACACCAAATACATCACTAGGAAAATCATGTTGTGTCTCAAAACTTCAATACCTCTGCATTAACCCTTTAACCCCCAAATTTATTCAAGAAAATTTCAATTTTCACATAGAAAATATCAATTTGCAGACCAAGAGAAGAATATTTTAGAAAATTTACCACTGATTGACTGGCTCAGTTATCGAGCCTTGGTTATGGAGCCAGTTGTTCCAGTGGTAAATTAAAAAAAAACAACCAATCTTTTGGTCTGCAAATGGTCATTTCTCAGGGCCGCTGCAGAAGCCATTTTTGGCTGATATGAGTGTTATTTAAGGGTGGGTTAATTAATTAATTTAGTTATGGAGGTACGGAGGTAGTGCCAAGTTAAAGATTGCTCATTTATAGTACAAAATTTCACCAAAGGATAGGGTTACATTGAAGGACAAACAACGCTCTATTTTTGAGATTCTAAAAACATTTTTGATTCTGAATGACATGGCACAATCGATGCCAAGGAAATGTGAATATAATAATAAATCAAACGGAGAAGTGAAACACAGTCAAAAGAAGAAGCTAAACAAGTCGTCAGAAGACAGCATATTCCCCCAGACACAAACACTTCACATATGCACAGATCGAGTTGATATATCGTTAATTGTAACAAAGGAAAGACCAAATGGTGCAAATGCCTGTGACGCTTACCTGGACCATTAGCATTTGAACCATTTGCATTGAAATAGATATGATGGATACTTTTCCGAAAATCCAAGATGGCCACACAAAAATCGACCAATCAAATTTCTGAATAGTTCTAGAGGTTACAACCCTATAGAGTACTCGACTCGACCTGTTTTAATTTCATTCCCACTTTGTCATATGGACGCTTTCTGACGTCTTAGCAGACAAAAATAACCCATTTTTATAGGCCATCAAAACAGACGACAGAAAGGGTTAATGGAGACTGGTACGCGGCTCCAAATTTTCTGCAATAGTAATTCAATGGGGAAGATGGTACCAATGAACTATACCTCACTATTTAGCATTTGCTTGAAATCGGAAAGCAGTTAATAAAAAGTAGCGTTTTAAATGATTTCATCCATTCTTCGGCAAATTGAAGCTGGCCGCTGAAAAATTTGACAAAAATCCAAATTCTGTATACATGTATGTTGTCTATAAATAGAAGTATATAGAGACAGAGCTGCCAGACAAAAGCTAAAAAACCCATTAAGACTGATATGAAGAGCCTGAAAAGTAGACTGAGGAATGACCAGATCGTGCAGCCTGTTGAAGCTTTCACAGCCTTCCTTTCAACATATGTCTGGCCAGCAGGCATAGCTGCCACTAGGCATCCTCAGTGCGTGAAACCACAAGCAGGCAGGTCACAGAAGTTCTCAGGCAACAGCAGCTAGAAGACAGGTCACAGCAGACGTCACACATCATCAGTGTGTGAAACATGTACTGGGCATGCTACACCTCTCAGGCAGCAGCTGTTTGTGAAACTGCTAGCATGTGTCCCAGAATGGCTCAGGAGGCAGTTGTGTATGAATCAGTATCAAATGAGACAACAGTGATGTGAGAAAACATTATCAGACATCACATACATGCAAAAGACACTCACATATATGCAAAGGATGGTCACATATATGCAAAGGACGGTCACATATATGCAAAGGATGGTCACTAGATATTACATATGCACATACGATGGTTACACATGCTACATACATGCAGATTGTTACCGATGTCATATACGAGCAGAAAATGACACAATTATATGTGCAGAAGGCAAACATAGATGACACACACACATATATAGAAGTTAGTCAGAAATCATAGATGTGCAGAATGTAGTCACCAACAGCCAATGCATGCAAAAGGCATTTGCATAGCCACGGTACAACTAGCCAGATTCAGTCCTAAGCGACAGGTGATTGCATAACTGTGGTGGAGATTATCAACACATGTCCTAAAAGGTGGGTAATCACATAAACCATATAGAACTCATCAGAACCAGCCTCCAAAAGACAGATGGTTACATGACACAGGTAGAATGTGTCAGAAACACTCACGAAAGGAGGGCGATTGCATAACCGAGGTAGAAGCATATTGGAAGTGGTACAGGACCCCCCCTAATAACAGAAACCCCACTTTACGTAACTATATTGGGGTTCCAGTAGTCGCCAGAACAAGTGTTATGACTAGCATGACCGAGAACATTGTTACGGTATACATGAGAGCATATTTAATGTTCTTGAACAGTAACATTGTAAATTGAAACTGCATGGCATATACTTAGATGCCACATTAGAGGAACACACAATCAAGTATCGTGACAAAATCACCCCAATATTCATTCTCATATAAAAGTTATAAGCTTAGAAATAATCAAATATTTATCATTCATTCTAATCTGATTAACACGATTTATAAGGTAGCAATTATTCATATTCACTCGATTTGTCTACATAAACACATATATACTACTCAAACATTGCTAAAGATATTCTAGATAAATATACATTAACCCTTTAACACTCATATCAGCCAAAACGGCTTGTGGTCTTGAGAAATATTCACTGGAATGACTGGCTCGATATCCGAGCCAGTCATCCCAGTAGTAAATTCTCAAAACTAGTCTTCTCTTGGTCTGCAAATAGGACATTTTCTATGAGAAAATTAAAAAAAAAATTTTAACAAATTCAAATGTTAAAGGGTTAATATAAAAAAAGCACCATTTTCCTACCCCAGAGGAATCCTAACCTAATCTTAATATGATTAAAAAACAGACAGTGAAATGGACATTGTGCAGGTGAAAAATGCTGTCTGTTGACATACAGTGAAGCTGGTCTTTTCTCATAGAAGACAAATAGAATTCTTTTTCTCATTGCATTTGAAGGAATTTGCCATTCTTTTTTTATAGCAATAATGCACTGCAGACGTAATCGGAGTGATCAGTACCTTTACCGTGGCATTGGTGTATTGCAAGTTGGCTGGACACAGCAAAGAGTAGCTAGCTGTTCCCCTTGAAGTCAGTCACAGTGTCATCGCCAGTGCATAGAACATATATCAGCAGACCAGTCAGTGAACAGACGTTATGGTGGAAGATGCACTAGGGCTACCACACAACCACAGGGCATGCTCCTTTACATCTCTGCCTGCCGAAACCGAACCATCAATGCTACTGTTTTATGTAACCACTTTTGAACCACGATGCATGATACCACTCAGACCCTTAGAAATGGACTGCATAGCATTGGGTTGAGGGCCAGCAGGCCTGCTGTGAGAGTGCCCTTTAGTCAGTCATCATCAAGCGAGACTGGAATGGAATAGATTTAACTGGACTCCTGTTCAATGGGAAGTTGTCTTGTTCACTGTCGCGATTCTGCTTGGGCTTTCACAATGGATGAGCGGGGACTTTTACCTGGAAATAAAAGTGTGATTTCTTTTTTCATGAGAGAGATGATACTTACCATCCAGATACTCATTGATATTTCCTAAATATCGATCTTGTGTCAATATTAGAGATTTTAAAAGAAACTTCCCCTAATAGGCAGATTATGCATCTGTCACCTGGTGGATGGCGACCTAACCTCGCACATGCGCAGTGACATGTCCTCGGACTAGATATAATTGGCTGACAATAGCAACTTTTAAGCGTAATACTGAGCCGCCGTGAGGCGGACAGGCCGAGTTCATATCAGGATGGTAAATATTAACTCTCTCGTGAAAAAGAAATCTGTGATCTTGTTTATTTCACTTCAAGAGTATACTTACGGTACCCTCCTGATACTCATTGATATATCCAGTATTCATAAGTGAATTTGGCAGGAGAGATGCGGTCAGATTTCTTTTGCGTTTAAGGCACAAAGCCATCTGAAGTTGTTTACAAAAACAACCAGGAAGTGATTTGATCATCGGATAACATACCCGATGTTGAGAGTAATGACCATTACGTAAGATGCGCTGCCCCCCCCCCCCATCCCCCCTCACGCCCCCATTCCCCCCCACCCCACCTTTCTAATACTGAGTATAAATATCCTAAACACTCTATCAGGCTTGGGTACAAGTGCAGGGTATTGCATTTAAATGCAAATGCAAATGTTTGCAAATAATTCAAATGCAAATGCACCCTAGCTCGATTGCATTTAAATGCAAAGGCAAATGTGTGCAACTTATTCAAATGCAAGCGCAAGTGCAAGTGCAAATGCAAATGCCTTTTACAAATGCATTTGAATATGTGGACACACCTCTGGTACTGAAATTCTGTAACACCGTAGTATGCATCTGCCAACTATGCATCTGCTGGGAGTGACTATCTTTGGGAGAACATTGTGTAACATAATCATGTAGTGGGTTCTAGCGTATGAGAAATGATTTGACTGTGGGTTTTTTAATAATCACTGTTGGAAATTAAAATAATCCATTTCTTTTAGATTTACAGATCATTAAAGCATGATAAACACCATTACATGTACTATAGAATATCAATAACAGAATAGCATATTATTATTAACCCAGGAATGGCCAAACTCACCAAACATGGCATCTGTATTGATCTTAAGAATGTAAATTTTCAGACCAAGAAAATAATATTTTTGAAATTCTACCACTGGAATGACTGGCTTGCTTATCGAACTAGTCATTGCAGTGTAAAATTTTCAAAAATAGTCTCTATCTGCAAATGGTTCTTTTCTATGAAAGAAATAATACTTATTTCACCTTTAGAACCATTAGAGAGATGTTTTCAGATTTTTTTTGGACCATTTTGAAAATAATTTCACTGATCACTATTGTGTCCATGGAAACAACGTGCCAGTCAAATTACTTTCAAAATAATTATCAAATATAATGTTCAATATCTGGAAAGTAATTTGATTGATAGCTGCTGCTGTGCCTATGGCAGCAACAGGTTCCAGTCAAATTACATTCAAAAGCTGTAGGCAAAGGTTTCCAGTCAAATTTGCTTCAAAATATTCATCAGCTCGTTCAATACCTGAATTAAGATTCTCACATTTCCGGATTCAAAAGTTTAAATGTTAATTCCTATGGCTGAGATAACACATGACTGAGTATGTGTGTATAGTTAGACTGAATGACAAGCGCTTCTAATCACAATGGGTGAACACTAAATTAACCCATGTCATGCAGAATTATCAGCATCTATTATTTATTGACCTTGGTAAATGTCTATTTGCATTCCAAGAAGATAATCTTTGAAGATTTACCACTGGAATGACTGACTCGATTACCAGGCCAGTCATTTCAGTCATAAATTTTCAAAGTGTCTTCTCTTGTAATGCAAATGGACATTCAAAAGACCAATCTCGACAAATAAAGGGTTAAGAGATTTCTGAATGAATGGAGTTACAATACCCTATTCATAGATCGAGCAAAGAGAGGTATATTACTAAGCTCACACCAATTACTTTGAAAGGATCTTGACAAAAAAATATAGCAATTACTTGTTGAACAGATTGTACAGTCAAAAGAGCTCTAGTGACCACCTGTATTTGGGGCCACAAGATAGCGGTTCTTTAAAACAGATGATTTTATGAATATTATTAATTTTCCTGAAAATCACCATATTGATTAACGCAGCAACGTTTAGTCCAATTGTCTTATTAACCCTTTTATGCCCAAACCGGAAAGACCAGCCTTTGTTGTGGTCTTTACAAATGCCTATTTGCAGGCCAAGAGAAGGCAATCACTAAACCAATGACTTCAATGGTTTTGTATGTATGGGTTAAAGGGTCAATACAATGGACAAGAGAATGGAGGCACCCATTCCTTACTATTTAGGTGATCATATTTAATTTTACTCTACAGATGCCTTGCTGTAGATTATCTCGGAAACAAATTAACTAATATGTGTTGGTTTGCTAAGATCTCAACTGACTTAAGCTAGAGTAATTTCAAAACGGCATGCTTTTACACACATATATATGTATATTTATGGCTGAGAGCAACATGTTAAGAAATTCAGAGTAAAATGTGTTAATAAATAAGAGAGAATTAAATTTCTAATTTCTAGCAACAGAAATGCCTTTTTTTTATTTAACAAATAATTTGGTTGAATATTTAGAAATTAATTTGACTGGGTGCTGTGGCTGCTATTTACAACAGCAGCAGCTAGGCTCAATCCTATTTTGAAAGAAATGCAAAATGAAAAAAGTAGTGCCTTTGAAAAAAACCTCAAATGCATTTGAAAACTCAAATGCAAATGCAACCCTTTTTATGCAAATTCAAATGCAAATACATGAGATTCAAATGCAAGTGCAAATGCAAATGCATAAAAAATTTCATAATTGCATTTAAATGCAAATGCAAGTGCAAATGCATTCAAATGCAAATGCAAACTTGTACCCAAGTCTGCTCTCTATATACTAGTGGTAAGGTACATGTACCATAGGGCATTTCAATTTTGTATACTCTCGATAGAATTGAACCACATACAATACACGAACCATAAACCAGATAAATACAGTAAAGGTGCCAAAACACAAACATAACGAACAGCTGACTAATCTTGTTTGATGGTGACATCCTCTTCATATGAGCCAATGTGAGGTGCAGCACAGTTTGTAACAGTGATCCATAGTCAGGTGTTATAGGGTTATTGGTGTCAGGTAAATAATGGTCGGTAAAACTGCAATCACAGTGTCACTGGGCTACCGATATAATGTCATCCACCGGCACTCCATTGAATACAGTCATGGACGGCACTATGCCACAGATACTGTGAGCCTTGGCCTAATCAACTTGCCTACCAGTGGCAGACTTGTGGCAAAATTGAATGCATTCCACAATCCATCTGCAAATGGTACCCTTTGATGCCCTGCCATAGGGTTCAATATAGGATAACCACAATAAACTCGGGTCCGTCCGCCATTCCTCATACATTGTTTATAATGGAGCAATCCCGGGACCGGACCATACCTTTGATTCAGGATCAAATCTTGATAAGGTAGGAAAGATTATAGGTTGCCAAGGATTTTTCAGACTGGTTTGTTGTCATAAAATTAATTCTTGGAAGAAGCCTAAGGGCTTCCCCTGTAAATACAAAATGGTCTGGCTCGGCTGACAGAACATGGATTTCACTTCTCTGTCTTGCCGAGGCTGCAGAAATAAGAAACACAGTTTTTAGCATTAACAACTTCATGGAAGTTAGTTGAGCTAAGTGCTTCAAAGGGTTTATCAGATAGAAATTGTAGTACAAGAGATAAATTCCATGACGGAATCACAGGTGGATTCCGTGGTCTCAGAGATTACCCATGCCTTTGTTCAAAGTATTTAGATTACATACTTCATCACTTCTCCTATTAGCCAAGTAAGGAATAACAGACATTAAAGCTGATCTATAACCAGCTATGCACCAAATAAGGAAAACAGTCTAAGATTACTGTCATGAGAAAGATGAATGCAAGAAGAAGAATAACCAGCTATAGTTAGGCTTGAGGCTGTAGGTATTATATAGGTAACAAAGGAAAATGGCTACTACCTGAATAGATGAATCCATTGGATTAAGACATTTTTAGCACCATTCTGCAAATCTGTTGATTTTATAATTATAGGAAGTTGACCCCTTCTGACATTAGCCATGAACATGGCTGCTTGCTCAGAAGTCCTCCTTAATCGCAGGTTCCTTAACATCCATGCAGTCAATTGGAATAGGCAGAGGAACCGGATTGCAGACAAGAATGCCCAGCAGATCAGTATACCATGATCGGCTGGGCCAATTCGTGGCAATCAGAAGCCTTGGCACTCCTGCCTGATTTTCTTAAGGACTTTTTGAATCAGGATTGCTGGTGGAAATGTATAAGCATAATTCCCGCTCAGCTGATAACTAGTGCATCTGTTGCAATAGCTCTCAGATCTGGAATCGGAGAGACGAATGTCATCATCTTCCCATTCATTTTCGTTCCGAAATAACTCTATGTTGGGTTTGCCCCAGTGGTTGAGCAGACGATCCGCCACACAGTGATTTAGTTGCCATTCCGCTGGAAGAATTCTCATCCTTCGGCTCAATGAGTCCACTAGGAGATTTAGTCTTCATGGAATATGAGCTACTTTCAAGGTGATCGCATGACCTAGACTCCAGCAAAGCAGTTTCCATGTCATCATACACCGACTGGTCGATTTCATTCCGCCCTCGCGGTTTACATAAGTCACTACTGTTGAATTGTCTGAACAAATTAGAACTATTTTGCTTTGAACTCCCTTGAGGAAATGATCCAAGGCTAAAACTATTGCTCTCATTTCCAGCCGATCGATGTGTTTTTGTGGCTGTTCCAGATTCCAAAGCCCTGATATCTTGGCTTCTTCCAGGCAAGTTCGCCAGCCCTCCATCGATGCATCTGTATACATCGTAACTTGAGGGAGGGGACATCAACCCTGCTAGATTTTCTCTTAACCATCCACCATTTAAGGTGGTGAACAAGAGGTTCCAACACTGACACTTCTGAGTACCGAGATAATGTGCTCTGGGTCCACTGTGTCATGCGAAATAACTGTATAGGCCACCTGCGCAAGGCTGCCTGTGGAATGACTGGTTCCAGTGAAACCATCAATCCCAGCATTCTCACTTAAACCTGTGCCAATGGATCAACATATTCTATCTCTAGATCAAAGTACATGCCCAGGTAAACAAACTTCTGGAATGGTGTCAGCTCTGATTTTTGAAAGTTGATTATCCAGCCTAAGTCTGTCAGAAGTTTGACAACTATCTTTAGATTGGCTGATAGACTGTCTTGGTTGTGTGCTTTTAACAGCCAGTTGTCTATGTGTGCGTGGACTGCTATGTTTCTCCTGCGAAGGTATGCTGTGATAGCAAGGACCACTCTGGTGAAGGCCTGAGGAGCCGTCAAGATACCGAATGGGAGGACCTTGAATTCTCATGTACCGACAGAGGCCATTCGCTATTGGAATTTGAAAACATACATCCTTTAGATCTATCGATGCAGTCCACATTCCTTTTCTCAACCCTGTCAACACTGTTCTTACTGTTTCCATTTTGAGACTTGGTGTGAAAATGAACCTGTTTAGAAGTTTGAGGTTGAGAATTGGTCTTCATCCTCCAGTGCTTTTCGTTATTAGGAAAACGGTTGAACAATTCTTCTGAGCTGGCTGAATGGACCTTTCCATTTTTAGCTATGCCCCGCCCATCACTAGCTAAGCTCCACCCACACCTCGCCGTGTTTGGATTGATCGATCCCCGAATGCCCTAGCTATCAATTTCCTGAAAACTATACAGGGAAGCTGTTGAATATTTTGTAACTAATTAGACTGGGTGCTGTTGCTGCCATAGGCAGCAACAGCGCCCAGTCAAATTAGTTTCAAAATATTCAACAGAATATTTATTAAATAGTAAAAGCAAACAATTTGTACAACAACGCCTAGACCGTCTTCAAATATGCGTTCGTGACGTACTTATTGACATCATTCATGATGTCATTCATTATGATGTCATTGTACACATCACGCAGTTCATTATGACGTCATATGATGGGTGGGTACTCTGGAAAGGACCATTGCCCATTTCTGTATGAGGGAAATTATTTCCTCCTCTATACACTACCGTTGATCTGGATCTCTTGGACTTTAAGTCCAGATCGGTATAAGAGACAGAAGCGATGGTGGATTGTCGTTTATCCAATCGGGATGGTATCCGACTGAAAGCCATTCCAAGACTAAGTGGTCCTGTGTAACCCGCTTACACTCTTGGACATAGGAGGCCAGACAGCCTCCCATGCGTCCACTGCGGAGCTGAGATGGACTCGAGAAGTGTAAGAGCGATTGCACCGTGGTTCTTGTGAGGGAAACCACCATCAGGTATGTCCCCATGATCAGATCCACATCCACCTCTACCTGCGGCACGCGCACCATGTTGCGTGGGCTGCCTGGTAGGCTGGACTAGTGGAACTTGCTCCCCCATCCTCCCCCAACCCCAACACCCGCTGTGTTGGTGGTTGAACCCTAGCCTGTTGGCCACCACCTCTTGGCTGCTGTGAACAGCTAACAGGCGGCACTGCGCGAATGCGTTCTCTACACAGCACTTTAAATTGCTCTCACAGCCTCTGGTTGTTCACAAGTCACTGCCACCTTCAAAAGGAGCAGGCCCAGTTATAGGCATCCTTATAAGAAGCCTTCGTATACAGGTCGTCGAACGGGCAGTGTTTAAAGCAAACTGTCACCAACTCGGAAACTGTGTGACACTGCATCATGCAATCCAGAGCCAGCTTGATGCCATTCCGGATGACATTCTGGACTGTGATCGGCGATGGGATACGGGATGTGGATGCCATTTGTAGAGTGACAGATTCATAACCTGTCTATTGGGGGCAGGATACTTTTAAAATCTGTGTAATATTGAAGCAAGATAGATATTCAGGAAATATCAATGAGTATCAGGATGATAAGTATACGCTTGAAGTGAAAATGAGGGTATCAAGTGAATGAAGTGGTCAGCTCCAGTCTTGCATCCCACTGAGCATGCTTGGGACCTTCCGCATTTCAGCATGACCAGTTCAACCACGAGGCTTCAGAAAGAAGAGCAGGCCTTGACATAGGTGTGGGCCAAAATAATGCAAGGTTGGTTCATCTTTGCTTGACAGACAGCATGCAAGGAAGATGTCGTGCTGTAATCAATGTTAGGGGTGGCCATACGTGGCACTGAGCAGCTGGGAAAGCCTGACTGTGGCACTTGGCAGACGCATCCATTGATGACTGTAAATGACTGCATGGTCACATATGTTACTGTGCTTGTTACGCTTGGTTGCACAACACCTGACATTGCTTTACTGTGTTGATAATTGCTAAATAAATGTAGTTAAGGCTGTATGGATTCTGATTTGTATCAATATTTTCTGTTATTGTACGTTATCCTTAGCAATTTTTTAGTAATATATAATTAAACAACATTGTTCATTAAAATGGAATTTTGTCTAAGTTGATAGTAGCTAGACCACTCAAGCTCATTCGGCCACACTGCTGTTTGAAGCTGTTGTCGTCTTTATCAAGAATAGCTTCTGGTAGTAGACTACTATTTTCATACACACATATATATATCTATAAAAACATCACCGCATTGACACCGACAACGAAAGATATTATACTTACTAATGTCCTAGTTGTGAAGCCAAACTGAAGGAGGAAAATTCTTAAAGTTTTAAGCAATTGTACTGACATTGTAATTGATATAATTATCTATATCAAATGATACAGTTGCTTGTGATCCTACCACTCACCCATTGATCACCAAAACAGACATGGCGCGGCTGAAGGGTCTGGTACATGTCCCTTTATGACACAAAGCAATATTTCAGAGTGGATGCACGGATTATGTTATTTCAGAAAAAAGTCCATGAAACTGATCATAACAAGCATACTCGTATATACCTTTCTGGATTCTTGAAGCAGGACGCTATGCTCGGTGTCCTGAAGAACCTCATAACAAACAGATACTCGTATATACCTTTCTGGATTCTTGAAGCAGGACGCTATGCTTGGTGTCCTGAAGAACCTCATAACAAACAGATACTCGTAGATACCTTTCTTGATTCTTGAAGCAGGACGCTATGCTCGGTGTCCTGAAGAACCTCATAACAAACAGATACTCGTATATACCTTTCTGGATTCTTGAAGCAGGACGCTATGCTTGGTGTCCTGAAGAACCTCATAACAAACAGATACTCGTTGATACCTTTCTTGATTCTTGAAGCAGGACGCTATGCTCGGTGTCCTGAAGAACCTCATAACAAACAGATACTCGTAGATACCTTTCTTGATTCTTGAAGCAGGACGCTATGCTCGGTGTCCTGAAGAACCTCATAACAAACAGATACTCGTATATACCTTTCTGGATTCTTGAAGCAGGACGCTATGCTTGGTGTCCTGAAGAACCTCATAACAAACAGATACTCGTTGATACCTTTCTTGATTCTTGAAGCAGGACGCTATGCTCGGTGTCCTGAAGAACCTCATAACAAACAGATACTCGTATATACCTTTCTGGATTCTTGAAGCAGGAGGCTATGCTTGGCATCCAGAAGAAACTTCATGATTTACTTTTTCTCAGCGGTGGGTGGGTGGAGGTCGATAGGTTAACTCTTTAATGGCCAAATTAGGTCAAGAAAATCCAAATATTTGCCTACTGAAAGAAGACCACTGGAATGAGTGGCTCGGTTATCAAGCCAGGCACAGGCATTCCAGTCATAAATTTTCTAAAATATTCTTCTATTGGTCTGCACATGGACAGTCCTGAAGACCACTGCAGAGGGCGGTTCTGGCTGGTTTGACCATTAAAGTGTTATAGCTTAAGATTATTGAAGAGGATGGGTGGGCGATACCAATTTCTCCGGAATGCTTGTTATTGAAAAAAATTAGGATTTTCACAATAAAGTGAATCAGTTCAGTTTATGTCTGTTTTCTGTTTTTCTCCAGATATTAGCCTATCTCGCAATTGATATTGACACTAAACTTGGACACATGCTTACCTATATTTCAAATGATGCCGCATAATGATATTGTACCTCAGGATTGCTTCATCTG
Source organism: Chaetoderma sp. LZ-2023a (assembly GCA_034401795.1). Taxonomy (NCBI): domain Eukaryota; kingdom Metazoa; phylum Mollusca; class Caudofoveata; order Chaetodermatida; family Chaetodermatidae; genus Chaetoderma; species Chaetoderma sp. LZ-2023a. Next base: position 64,503,356 of record CM067373.1, read on the forward strand.
ATCGTGACTAAATATGGACACATGCTTAATTAGATGGCATTAAGGTCACAAGGTTAGAGGTCAAGGTCACTTAGATCCTATTACAAAATTCTGTTGTTTGTTTTAGATTAGTTTCACAGATTGCATCAGATTTTGGGAATGCTTTACAATATCTGAACTAAACTTGGACACATGCCATGCTTGACAATATATTTAAGTGGATGCAGCACAATATCATTGGGCTCATGCAGTTAACCCTTTGACACTCATATCAGCCAAGAGTTTTAGAACTCAACATATGCCCGTAAGCATACTTGTTTGAGGAATGGTAAATGTGAACAGTTTGTCTTTGATAAATGACACTTCATCTATCCCTAAAACATCTGCTGAACAAAAAATTGTGAGTGTAGGTTCAAAACTCTTTGAGGTCTGGATCGGACAAGAAAATTTTGACAAATTTTAGCTTTTCAAGAGAGATAACTCTGGCGGTGAATATGGGCAGATTTTGCCAAAATGAAATGATGACACTTCGTCCACCCCTAACACATCTGCTGAAAAAAACCTGTGAGTGTAGGTTCAAAACTCTTCGAGATGTGGCTCGGACAAGAAAATTTTGACCAATTTTAGCTTTTCAAGGGAGATAACTCTGGCGAATATGGGCAGATTTTGTCGAAACGAAATCATGACACTCCATCTATCCCTAACACATTTGTTGAAAAAGAATTGTGAGTGTAGGTTCAAAACTCTGAGATCTTCTCCGGACAAGAAAGTTTTGACAAATTTTAGCTTTTCCAATGAGATAACTCTTGGCGAATCTGGGCAGACTTTGCTGAAACGAAGTCATGACACTTCATCAAGTCTAACATATCTGCTGAAAGAAAAATTGAGTGTAGGTTCCAAATTCTTCGAGATATGGCTCGGGCAAGAAAGTTTTGACAAATTTTAGCTTTTCATGGGAGATAACTCCGGCAAATAAGGGCGGATTTTGCCAAAACGAAATTATTGCACTTCGTCTATCCCTAACACATCTGCTGAAAAAAATTTCAGAAATTTTTGGTGTAGGTTCAAAACTCTTCGAGATCTGGTCTGGACAAGAATCAGACAGACGGACGGATGTATGGACGGATGCATGGACAGACACACGGACGGCAAGCGACATTACGTAATACATCCCCACTTATGCGGGCGTATAACCCGCTTATACGGCCGTATAAAAATGGCTTCTGCAGTGTTCTTGAGAAATGTCCATCTGCAGACCAAGAGAACATTTTTGGAAATTTACCACTGGAATGGCTGCCTCGATAACAGAGCCAGTCATTCCAGTGGTAAATTTTCAAAATCAGTCTTCTCTTAGTATCCAAATGGACATTTTCTATGAGAAAATGTAAATTTTCTTGAACAAATTTGAGTGTTAAAGGTTAAGGTTAGAGAAATTACACACTTGTGCCAAAATTATAAAAAAATTAAAACGCCTGAATTTTCTACTACATCCTGTCAGTGTGCCACTGATTTCTCACTTTAGCAAGTGTTGCTGATTGATGTTGCTGTCTGTCTAAGTTTTCAATAACAAGTTTACAAACTGAATAGAACTCTTCAGCCTCTCAGCATCCAGTCTCTAATATTATGGAGATTGGATACAAATGTAAACAATTTCATGAACTTACTGATTGTCGAAGTTTTTCTAGTGTCTGCACAGCTCCAATTTTAGCAGCAGCACACATTAATGGTGGGTAGAGTGCATCTCTAAGTTGTACAATCTCCTGAAAAACGCAGATGCTATGACAGGTTATGAAGCGGATATTATGAGTAGTGCAGGTCATAAAGTAAACAAGTCTTCTCATTAGTGTTGGGAATTGGTACTATTTTTGTGATCGATGATTGGTTTTATATACTAACCGATGATCAATTAATGATTGATCATAACAGGTTCTCATTTTTTACCCATTTTGAATGCAGTAATTATAGCATGTTCAAGGATAATTACCCCTTTCAAACCATGACAGGTTCTTAATAATTTAAGAAAAATCTGTTGAATATTTTGAAACTAATTTGACTGGAAGCTGTTGCTGCTTTAGGCAGCAACAGCTTCCAGTCAAATAAGTTTCAAAATATTCAACATGTTATTGGTATGGTTGTTTTGAAATTAACATACTACATAATGTCTTGGACTAAGGAGTAATACTATAAAGTTGTAACAATTAAATTTAAATAATTTTCCAAAAAGTATTCGTTTTCTAGCTTGACCAGTTAAAATATTTAATAAATTCTATTTATAAACAACTAAAATCGATTTCTGAAATTATGATCGATCGGTTGGTTGAACATGCAAAACCAATCAATCAATCGATCAAATCGATTAATCGGAACAACACTACTTCTCAAATCAAATGCTGTATTACACACATAAACCATGGTATACAGATTTCATATCATTCATTTCACAGCACATTCTCATATGCTGTATCACAATTACTCGTTTTTTAACATTCCGTTAATGTTGAACTGAGGTTGCCGCCATATAGTATCTCCATGCGGAAGCGTGTACGTGCTCCTGATACAATACATTCTTTATTATGCAATAATAATCATGTTGATAAGCACACAACTGTGTCTAGTCAACTTAGTTTGATAATAGTCAACGGCTTACTTGCATGGTTGCTTTTCCACTACATTGTCAAACTATACATGGCATCTCTATGATTGAGTAAATAGACATAGGCTGACACCCAAAATTGTTTCTGATTGGTTGAAAAGTAAACCATGGCCGCCTTCATAGACAGGATCAACATAATATCTTTGAAAGCCTAAATATGTCTTTAACCTTTTACACCTAGAATTTCTTCAAGAAAATTCAATTTTCTCATAGAAAATGTCCATTTGCAGACCAAGAAGAGTATTTTTTTTAATTTACCATTGGACTGACTGGCTAGGCTATCACACTAGTCATTCCAACGGTAAATTAAAAAAAAATAGCCTTCTCTTGGTCTGCAAATGGACATTTCTCCAGACCGCTGCAGACATGGTCTTTGGCTGATATGACTGTTAAAGGGTTAGTATAAATATCGGTCTTTAACTACTAAAGCATTTAAAATGACATGCTTAGTTTATGATTGGCAGGTTATATCACCTGAATAGCTGCTATAAGATGAGGTTAGTGTTCTTCTAAGAATTAATGAAGCCATTTTACTATGTGTACACTTTGTTGATGAATGATGTACATACATGTATGTGTACACTTTGTTGATGAATGATGTACATACATGTATGTGCACAGTATGAACAGATTAAACTTTATAGTCATGAGTTGCATCATTGTTTAAGAATTTAATGGTCTGCAGTGGTCTTGGGGAATGTCCATTCGCTGGTCGAGAATATTTTTTGTAATTTTATCACTCAAATGGCTGGATCAATAATGTCCCGTGGTAAAGTGTCATGATATTTGGCCTGTAAATGGACATTCACTAAGTACAGGTCTTGATTTTCTTGATCAGCTTTGACCATTAACACTTTAACCCTCGAATTTGTTCAAGAAATCTTCTCATAGAAAATGTTCATTTGCAGACAAAGAGAAGACTGTTTTTGAAGATTTACCATTGGAATGGCTGGCTCGGTTATATCGAGCCAGACATTCCAGTGATAGATTAAAAAAAATAGTATTCTATTTGTCTGCAAATGGACATTTCTCAAGACCACTGCAGAAGCCGTTTTTGGCTGATATGAGTGCTAAAGGGTGAAACGGTGAAACAGGATAAGAGGTTATCATTCTAAATACCCGAAAGACTGAAGTGTGCAATGCTTCACTTGAGCACAAAGAGAGAAATTCTAGAGACGGGTAACAGAATTAATGATCATATAATATAGCATTCAAAACTATCATACAGATTCTAAGCTTTATATAATTACATACTATATACTCATATTCGCATAAGGGTAGTTGTTCTGTACTGATAATTTTAGGATCCGCACACTGGAAAGGGTATAACAGGGTTATTTCTTCCATAAGAACAGTACCTCTTTGGTGCTGATACTCATTGTCTTGGCAACTGTCTCTATCAATTCCAGATCTTTAAGCGACAACTCTTCCTTGGCAACTGCTGTCATTTCTCCACGAAGATTTCTTCCCATCATCTAATCAGAAGAGAAACGTATTAATTGGAGAAACCTACACGTAGTGAGTGATTATAAACAGAAGATAGGGTAGTGGTTCTTCGTGTCAGATTGCCTTTTAACAAGCGACCAAAGGGTGTGACACTCGGTTGCCTGACACGTAATAAATGAAATCACGTATTTCTTTTTTCACAAGAGTTGATACTTACGACCCTGATACTCTATGATATTTCCTAAATATCGACCTAGCTTCAATAATACTCAGAATTAAAAAGAAACCGCCCCCACTGGGCAGATTACACACCTGACAGTCCAGCGGATGTGCAGCCCAAACTCGCACATGTGCGGGGCGGACTCATTCTATTCCAAAGTATTGGCTGACCTAATTGCAATATAAAACGCCGATAGACCGAGCCTCTGTGGGGTGGAGAGGCCGGGATCGTATTAGGGTGGTAAGTACCAATCTCGTGAAAAAAGAAATCCATGATTTCGTTTATTTCACATCAAGAGTATACTTACCACCCTGATACTCTATGATATAGCCAGAATTTGTAAGGGATTTCGGCGGGAGGGAGGAAAAGGTCAGAAGACCAGCTCATCCCTGGAAGAGCAAGCTCTTGCTTTTAGAGCACAACAAAACATCTGAAATTGCGTATGTCAACACAATCAGTAAATGATTTGGACATCGGATAACACGCCCGATGTTGAGAGTAATGGCCATTTAACCTCTGCTCACCCCCCTCTTTTTAAGAGCGATGATCCTGATGTCATATACGTTCTCTATGTACTCGAGCTAAAGTATTATAAGACATCGGACGAAAGCTTCATTTCGTACTCTCAGATGGAACCACAAAGAACACAAAACCATCACCATTTTAGTAAGTAATAAAAAACATGACAAAAAATAACCATCACAAAATATAGGACTATCCTATTTTGACGAGATTCCCTTTAATCACCGCTGGCGATGATAGGTATGGTACGGAAAAGCGAGGATTCCCCCACTAAATTGCACTGTGTGTGAGTCAACAGCCGTATATACAATATTTATAAATATATACAGATTTAACGTTTATGTAAAATCGATAAGGCAAGTGGATTTGACGTGTCACGGAGGTAATTATCTGTAAAACTAGACTCAAAGTGCCATTGTGCTACTGACATAATGTAATCCACCGGCACTCCGTTAAACAGAGCCGTGGATGCCCTCTTCTGGCTTTTGCCATAAACATGGCTGCTTGCTCAAAAAAACCCTCCTTAACTGCTGATTCCTCGACAACATCCACGCAGTCAATTGGAACATTGACGGGTTGTTGTGCAAGGCCTTGCCCTGGAAGATTATGTTGCTGCAGAGGAACAGGATTGCAGACCAGAAGGTCCAGCAGATCCGTATACCATGATCGGCTTAGCCAATTTGGGGCGATCAGAAGCACTTGGCATTCCTGTTGCCTGATTTTCTGGAGAACTTTTGGAATCAGGATTGCTGGCGGGAATGTGTATGCATACATTTCCTCCCAGCTGATAGCTAACGCATCTATTGCGATAGCGCTCGGATCTGGAATCGGAGAGACATACGTCGTCCTCTTCGCATTCTTGTTCGTTGCAAATAAATCTATGTTGGGCTCGCCCAAGTGGTTGAACAGCCGATCCGCCACACATTGATTTAGTTGCCATTCCGTGGGAAGAATGCTCATTCTTCGGCTCAATTAGTCTTCTAATAGATTTAGCCTTCCCGGAATATGAACTGCTTTCAGGGAAATCCCATGTGCTAGGCACCAGTAAAGCAGTTTCCATGTCATCATACAGCGACTGGGCAACTTCATTCTGCCCTGGTGGTTTATGTAAGTCACTACTGTTGTATTGTCTGATGGAACCAGAACACCCTTGCCCTGGACCTTCTCTAGGAAGTGTTCCACGGCTAAGACTACTGCTCGCATTTCCAGCAGATTGATATGTTCTTTTGACTGATCCAGATTCCTAAGCCCTGATACTTGGTTTTCTTCCAGGCAAGCTCCCTATCCCTCCATTGATGCATCTGTGTACATCGTTAACTGAGGGTGGGGAGGTGACGTCACCCCCGCCAGGAGACTTTCTCTCATCATTCAACATTGAAGGTGGTGAATAAGAGGTTCCAACACTGACACCTTTGAGTCCAGGAAACCCATACTCTGGGTCCACTGTGTCATGAGAAATAACTGGATCGGCCGCCGGCGTAAGGCTGCCTGTGGAATGACTGATTCCAAAGAACCCATCAACCGCAACATTCTCAAGTAGACCCATGCCAGGACATGACGACTTGCACACTGACTGTATGACTGAGATGAGTATTTCTACTCTCTCTTGAGTTGGGTAAACACATCCTATCTCTAGATTGAAGAACAGGCCCAGGTAAACAAACTTCTGGGATGGAGTCAGATCTGACTTTTGAAAGTTGATTATCCAGTAAGAGTTTTCAAAACTATCTCCAGATTTGCTGATAGACTTTTTTGAGTGTGTGCTTTTAACAGCCAGTCGTCTATATATGTGTGGATTGCTATGTGTCTCCTGCGGAGGTATGACGTCATAGCTTGGACCACTCAAGTGAAGACCTGAGGAGCCTTCGATATACCAAATGGGAGAACCCTGCATTCCCATTGGCAGCGCTGAAATGCACATCTCAGGAACAGACAAAAGCTCTTCGCAATGAGAATGTGAAAATATGCATCTTTTAGATCTATTGATGCCGTCCACATTCCCTTCCTCAATCCTGCTAACACCGTTCTTAGTTTCCATTTTGAAACTTGGTGTGAGGATAAACCTGTTGAGAGTTTTGAGGTTGAGAATTGGTCTCCACCTTCCAGTGCTTTTTGTCACTAGGAACACGGTTGAATAACCCAGACATTTTTGTGCGGGTTGAATAGCGTGTTTTAGTATGAGGGATTGAATTTCTTCCTCTATACACAACCATTGATCTGGATCACTTGGATTTTGAGTCCAGATCGGAACCAGAGACACGCGCGATGGCTGATTTGAAATCTAGTCAGGATGGTAACCGACTGAAAGCCTTCGCAAGACTGAGCCGTCCTGAGTAATCCGCTCCCACTCTTGCATGTGCAAGGCCAGCCGGCCTCCCACGGGTGCACCTAAGGATTGAGGTGGACCCGAGAAATGCAAGAGAAGACCAGTCTTTGGTGGCTGTCTTAGCAGCACTGGTGTGGTCTTTGTGAGAGTCGACCCATCAGGTTCGGCTCCCGCGACCAGAACCCCCCCCCGCTCCTCTACCAGCGCCATGCGCACCTTGGTACGCAGGCTGTCTGGCAGGTTGCGCTGGAGGAGCCTGCGCTCTCCACCACCACCCGCCCCCCCATAGCTGTCTTACGCTGGCGTTGCCGTGGCCGACGCTGCGTAGGTGGTTGGCCTCTGACGAAGCCGCCACCACCACCTCTAGCCAGCTGAGGGTGGAAGGCAGGGGGCGCTGCTCGAACATGCTCCCTGCGGAGCACTTCAAACTGCTCTCGCAGCGCCCTCTGGTTAATCACCAGGTTTACGGTTTGTTGGAGGTGCAGGCATCCTTCACCTCCAAACAACCCTGGGCCTGCCATCGGCGTCCGAAGAAGCCGAGTGTAAAGGTCCTGCGAGGGGCACAAATTGTCACAGGCGAATGTGCGCCTCGCCCGTAAACTCTTGGTTACGGATCTCGTCATGCAGTCCAGAGCCAGGTTAATGGCATCCTAGATGGCTCTCTGGACTGAAAGAGAAGTTTGGCGGGACACGGATGCTGCTACTACCCCCTGTAGCAGCTGGGAAACGTGCGAGAGAGCCAAGATTGTTCCTCTCGTACTTTCCTCCATGTTCCACAGCGCGCAATTAGCATTGCACAGGGTTGCGCAGAGCGATAGCGCACAAGGGTCCCGTGTCAGACTGGGACAAGGCCGCGTGTCTTCGCCCAAAGTACACGGTCATCCGTGCAAGGCTTTGGGACGACGCCGCACTTCTGATACAGATCAGAACTTATACGCCAGCGAAATGCCACCTAGCGAGGGGCCTTCGCATGGCGTCCTTTCGGCTGAATGGACGTCTCTGCCGCAGCGAACATATCAACGATATGCGGAGAGCCTAGAGCCTTCGTCGTCCTCAACCACATTCACTGGTGGGGTAATGGCCGGAGCTGAAGATACTCCTGGAAAGCCATACAGGCCCGCAAGGGCCGGCATGGCTTACGCCGTGGCAATTCCAGGAGCCGGATCTATGGCGTCATGGGGGGGGGGTGGGCTAAAGGCATGACGTCATAGTCCAGGCCTTCCTCACGGTAACTCTCGGCAAGCCAAGGGATACAGTATGGACGGCCATCGGCTCCGAACCAGCCTAGCCGTTGAGCCGTGAAACCTACTCCCGAAGAAGTAGTTCCATGGAAAGGGTTACCCATAGGCCTGCAGGGGGCCCATGGGTATCCATTTCTGTGGCCATCGGCTCATCGGTATGCCATAACAGTGTCCTCTTCTTCCTTCCCAGAAAGATTAGATGCCAAGCTTGAAAAGGGATCCAGCTTGGCCTGGGCAGGAGGGGTATTGGGTGAGGTGCTGATACCCTTAGCTTAGGCTGCTCTAGAGCACTCGATAAGCGAGCGCCCGAGGCAATGGCTTTCGCTCCCGGGTCCATGGGCGAGGCAAGCCTCAGCGCCAGACCAACGGGAGCCGTCTCTGGGTCTATAACGAAAACTGGTTTGCTAAGAGAACCAGACCCAGAAATGGGAACACTCTGTCCCGGAGCAAATGAAGAAGACAATGACGAACTTGACACGGGAAGCAAGCTGCGAAGCAACTCTGGGACAAGATCCGTGATCGTCTTCTTCATTTCTTCCATCATTTCAAGACGGAAGGGTGCCTTCCTCTTCTTACCACACTCCTTTTCCAGATGCCTCTTCTCCTCTGCCACCCGGTCATTCACCTGATGATTTAAAAAACCAGTCATCACCTCCACCGGCCACGACTCATACACATGGCAATTTAGAAGGGGCCCGCACATACTGCACCTAATGCAGTCATGAGGGAAAAAGTGGGCCTTCACGAAACGGTGGCAGGAAGGGCATTTGTTCTCAATTACCCTCTGAAACGACACAAAACACAAACAATTAGTTTTTAGTTATAACGAACCAAAAAACCAATTGCAGAAGGCTAATAAGATCCATAAGGAAAACTTTAACCACCAAATGAAAGGATAAGCCAGGGCCATAGAAAAAAACTAAAGGCCTGACAAAAGGTAAACAAATCCTAAAATCTTCTTATCCTTCTTTAAGAAGACAAGGGAGACTTGAATACTTGAGAGGCGAATTTTTAGACTTCACACCTCAAAACAAAGATTCATTAGTAATTGAACTTTATAAGCACACTGAACCTATGCAAACCATCAAGAGAGATAAATAATTCAACAGAAATAATTATTAATTAATAATTTATTAGAAATAAAATGACTGAAAATTTTTTTCTCTCCTAAATAAACCTCATAAGATGACTTCTGAGGACGAGTGAAGTCTGATGAACAACAACAGGAATACCTGATCCCGAATCCAAAACCCTGTGCGGATAAATTACTTCTTATGGTAATAATTCCCTCAGCAAACTCATAATAAATTAGAAGGACCCAGAAACCAAGCATAAACATTGTTTAAAATAAAGGATACACTTCAAATATCAGCTCATGTGTCTGAAAAACAAAGCACAGCATGCGTTAGCTAATATATAGGCCTCCCCCAAAAAGAGCTAGCCTAATCAAGACATATCCATGCGTTAGCGCGAATCCTGGAAACCCCATCCGAGTCAACACGCAAATTTTTTATCAATAAATTTACTAAAGTACACCTGATGGCTTGGACCGGGAGCATCCTCCGGCAACTTGGCAGCATCAGACATACTAATATTCAGTCAAAACAAGTTGCAAAACAACTCAAAGCTTAAAAAATATAGAAAGCAAAAGCAAGGCTAGAAAGCGTATTGCAATGGCAGGTCAATATTTTAAGAAGAGAATGAGTCAGCCCCGCACATGTGCGAGTTTGGGCTGCACATCCGCTGAACTGTTAGTTGTGTAACCTGCCCAGTGGAGGGGGGTCTTTTTAATTCTGAGTATTATTGAAGCTAGGTCGATATTTAGGAAATATCATAGAGTATCAGGGTGGTAAGTATACTCTTGATGTGAAAAGGTGCATATTCACAGCAAAATGCTTGAAAATAAAATTGTCAAAATTACATACTTTTAGAGGCTTAAATCGTGGACCTAGATGTAATGAAACAAAATAAATCTTAATATAATGATTTCATTACGCATAAGTTAATATAATTTTTAAGATGTGAATTGAATTACCCTATTTCGCTTAATAGTATCCTAGGCTTCTATTAGGACAAGAGGTGTTCAATTTCCAACCAAACATCTCTGAGAAAGGTGGTGGGCTTATATTACAGTTTTCCCAAAAAAGTTTTCTAAAATTGATACCACAGAAATTTTACATATTTTTCCCGTAAAAATTCCCACCGCCTATGTTTAATGTATACCTCAAAACATCACCGGGGAGGTGAAATTATTTGATTTGAGCGCCTAAATATTGCGTATCCTTTAATAAAACTTGTTTATTACATCAAAATTAATCCACTATTTGATATAAAATGGCGTCGCGAAAAAATACAAATCGCGTGATTCGCCTCCAATTGAAGGACGAGTTTACGTCCCTAGTAGGGTAGCTACTCGAGTTACTAGAGTAGCGCCTAAACGGCTGGAGTACGTACTCTAGTACCTACTCGGGGCTACCCACCTATCAGCAAGGGTAAATCGAGTAGTCACGTGTTTGCATTGAAATCAATGTCATTTAAACACGTGCTCATTTACGCGAGGGTAACTGATCACATGCTCATCTACCCTAGAGTAACTACGAGAGTTTTCGCCTAAACTCGCTAGAAGAGTTTATTTTAGAGCGAGTACTCGGATATAAATATTCTGGAATCGGGGACTCAGAACTCGGGAATATCTATATATTATCATTGCACGATAGGAAATGAGTATTATACTGATCTTAAAAAACAGGTACGCATTTGATAAACTCTCGTTAGTGTATAATATCTCGCGAGAACATGATGCCTCCCATCTCAAGAACTGCTGGCTTGCCAACTTAAGAAGCCGGCTATATTGTCATTCGTAACAATTCAATTTGGATCATTTAATGTTGATCAGCGTTACAAAATTGATGCACATTTTCTCCTATGCTTGTTGTTTGGTACATAAATTTGGTCTTAAAATATATTTATAAGGAAGGTATTTAATCACGCCAAGACTGTTTTACGCGCATTTTGACTACAAAAGTGTGGAATAAACTTTATTATATCTTGAACATATGTGGCCTACTATTAGTATTAATCTAATAGGCAGTCGAGATTTACAAATCCGAGGCCTGTATTGACTTCTAGAGGGGCCGGGAATGTATCAGGGCAGAGATCGGTCTGAAGTAGACACACCCTGTGACACGATTGTTATTATTATACACGCTATTCTTACAAATTTGCTCTTTTATATTTCATATACAGTCTGCTGAGTTAGGGGGTGAGCTTCCAATAGAGTTTTGCCGTTTTGAAACTGCTAAGAAATCATTGGAGCTCATATGTCAAAGTTTGGGGTGGGCTTCTATTAGAGCATAAGCTACTATTAAGCGAAATACGGTAGAGACACGAGTCCCTAATTCGATTAAGTAATTAAAAAAATATTATTTGCACACATTTTGCTGTGAATATGTACCTTTAAAGCTCTCGCGACTACATGTACGACGTAGCTGAAGACAATTTAAAATGTACATGTACTGGCTGAATGTTTTATTATTAGTTCTAATGGAGGAATCCAGTTTTAGATATGCCCCGCACATCTCTAGCTAAGCTCCACCCACGCTTTTCTTGTGTTGGGATCGATTGATCCATGCACTCCCTGAATCTTAAATTCCAGAAAACTAAACATGTAAGCTGTTCAATATTTTTAAACAAATTTGACTGGGATTATGACGCTATATGATTAACAGAAACTAGATTCATCAATTAGGAAATTATAATCTTAGTGACATGCTGCATCACAGCGTATATTCCTGCAATACCCTGAAATAGATTTTCTTCATTACTGGACTTATTTTCCAATTAGTTTCAAAATATTCAACAGCACGTTTATTAAATAGTAAACACATACAATTCATACAACTTGACAGACGATAAGGCACTTATGACGGACTATATCGCATCATTCATGACATAATTGATTATGATGTCTGCCTAGATGTGACGTAGTTGATTATGACGTTATATGATTAACAAAGAAACTAGATTCATCAATTAGGAAATTATAATTATAGTCACAGTGACCTACTTTTGATACATGGCACACCTTTAGAGCACACTAGGTGACTGAATATGATTCTCTGGCGACTAAAGTCCAGACAACAATTTTCTATGATATTTTGTGAATCATGAAAATTAGGTCACGATGACCCACTTTTGGTATGCGACACACCTAAAGCAGACAATGCACCCATACACCAATTTTGGTTACACTATACAAATAACTCTTGAAACTGCAGCCATGACAAGAATTTTCTATAATGTTCAATGAACAGTGAAAAGTAGGTCACACTGGCCTATTTATGAGACCTTTAGGCTACAATACATTCATACAGTTGAAGTGCTGTAAACCAAAAATCTTGAAACTCGAGCCCTGATTAGGATTTTCTATGATGTTCAGTGAACCGTGAAGTGTTCACATTGACTTAATTTTTTATACATGACACACCTTTCATCTATGAAGCATCCATACACCAAGGTTGGCGTGTGCATGTGTGCGTACATACATACATATGCATAGGGCTGGGTGGTATACAGGTTTCACACCGTCTCATGTTTTTTTATGGTGACTTTAAAAACCATTACGAAAATTTAAAAAGCGAAAAAACATCCATAAAATCGTCATTGTGACTGTTTTAAACTTGTTTGTTCTTGACTTAACTTTATTACCATCTAGTCGGTAAACATTTGCTAATAGAGCCCATAAAATACAGGCATCCATAACTTTTAGCCGTGCGAAAGCAAGGATGCTGGTGAAATCCCAACAAATCGGCTGAGAATGACACTCGGCAAGTATGACTTGACAGCAGTGAACTTTACATGGTGTAAGCTGTGCGAGATCAAGCTAAGATTGATTAGTTTGAAAATCTAAATTTCGACTGTAAAAAATATTCCTTTTGTCAATTCGAGCTTGTACTATATTTAAATAGGATTTCAAATGTGACACCACTGACACGAAACAAAAAATTCAAGAAACACCCTACAAAAACAACCACGCTATGCAATGAACTCAATCCAAGAAATAAAAATGATTAAGTTCCCTTCTTATGTTGGCTGGCCAGTTAGTAGCAAGAGTAATGTCAGAGATTGTTAACAAATTCTTACGCCAGGATATTTACTACTAGTTATTGATTTTATGAATGAAATTCCTGTAAATCGCCAGACTATGTAGAGTTGAGTTAAGTAGATTTAAGTCAGATTCTCATGAATCATTGCGTTTATGTTATCAAATTATCATAATCTTTTTATTATGTTCACGAAAAATATTTAGACGGACAGCTTTTCGTGAGAATTCTTCAGATGCGATTTCCGGGAAATGACTATCCTTTAACTACATGCTGAATGACATTCACCCACATATGCGGGACCGACACATTACTGAAGAGTATTAATGACTACACAGTACTCGAATACAAACACGTGACTTACTGCACTAGATGATAGGAGGTTAAATATGAACTCTAGCTGTATCGGTGCTACTCGAGTAGCTACTCTACTAAGGCCCTAAACTCACTCTCATATCCCGCATCCTATTTTCATGTGTTAGATTTTACTACGCTTTCAAAAATAGTGAACTAATATGAGTATTGAAAATTAACATTTTAGTCATTAGGTGATTAATTTCACATCACACGAACCAGACATTCATTTAATTTATTTTAACTACTACTTTGAGATGGATAGCATCGAAGTGAACAGTCGTATGGAGTGATCAATGAGACTGTCACCGGTTTTTGTTTACGCCAAACCGCCCTGCCCTACATATGTACGTATGATCATCTGGAGAAACAAATTATTTTTCTTAATTACGGGACTTTTGACCATAAATCATTAAGTGTTTGATGAAGACCGCTTTAGTATAAGCGTCAACATAAACAGAAGGATGTTATATTGCATAGGGCGGTGGGAATAGTTAGCTAATAAAATAATTTTCGATACCTTTCTTTTTGTGTTCAATGTCCAACTGTCCTTGCCGAGAATATAACTGAGTTTGGTCAGTGCAGCCTCAGTACACATATCACCTCCTCCAATGACACCAGCATCATGCAGTGCCTAACGAAACACAACCAGAAAATACACTGTCAAAAACCTATTTGTGTCACATGATGCTAATCAAAAGACCATTTTGGACATGTCTGATAACTAGATGCACATTACGACCACCAGTTTTCTTCTCTTTCTTCTTCTCCACCTGCGAAGGGGTATTCTCAATGAACTAGAAAATGTAGTCAGCATAGCACTTTTGAGAAGTATGGTGTTTTAAGATTCAAGTTTCATAATGAGTTCCTTTGATTCCTTCTTATAGGAATTGAGTAAATCAGGTGAATGGATAGGAATTTGGTAGATTATTATTTCTGGATAAGAATATGGTAAACTTATTGGAAGCGTAATTTACCTATCCGAGAACCAATATTTTGTGTGAAAATCTGGATACTTTCCCCATCATCAATGAGCTAGAGATTAGGAATTTGATGTACATGTATTTGAAATTCTGTTCAATTTTTTGAAACCCTTAAACTAGATGCCTTTTTAAGATATTGAGTAAAATGTATGCAAATGCAATGAAAATTTGACAAAATAAGCAATAATAGTGCTAAATCTAGCAATAAGAAAACACAAACCTTGCCAGTTTCGTATGACATTATGACAGCTCCACGGCTACATTGAGTGATATTAACTATAATAACACCCCAATTTGTGGCTTCTTTGAACAGCTGTAAGAGATCTACCCTCGCTGATGGCGCATTTCCTTGACCATATGTCTGTAACACTACCCCCTGCATCGGTGGCTGCAGAAATGCTCGCACCTGTGAAGACAACAACCTAGATTATCCTCTCCTCAGAGGTCATATTTTAAACTTAACCTACAGAGGATGCAAGAATTTACAAAATATCCAGTTAATAAATATTTTGAAAATAATTTCGCATTTTGATAGCTCTAATGGGTATTGTCAAATCGTAACTGTTTGTTGAATTTAATTTAAATCCATCAACAAATGGTGAAACATGCCACTATCATTGCTGGATGATAGGCATCTCAGTAACAGTCAGAGCTAGACAAACAAGTAAACACAAAGGTAATAGTTATGCTAGATTTTTTTCTTCATTTTAGAAACTATGAAAGGTACACCAAAATTGCAGCATCACTAATATACGGCTTTATTCCTTTCATATACATGACGATAGCTAAAACTGCCACATGCCAGAATTGAAATATAATATATACTTACTGTCTGTATAGTAATGCTTGGAAAAAGACGGAGAACTCCGACATTTTGACATAAATTAGTCTGGACAGTAAATTTCTCTGTAGCACCACTCCTATATACAGATGGCCAGTCAACTGCAGAACAAAACAGCTTCTCTTAGTGACATTTAGATATGACAATACCAGCATTCATAAAGATGTAACTGGTTTAATTGCTAATATCTGGACACCATTTTGCTACATAATACAACTAGATCATATTATCAAACAATCCAAGCCAGCCCAAACAAGACTTCAGTAAGGTCTAAGGGACACTTCTACCATAATTCCAGCTTAAGGGTGGGGTGTCTGGGATCTCATGACTAGGAAGATAGAACTTTAAATACTCTAAGGGCATTTCCTGTATTTCTGGAAGGAACTATCATGATATG
This sequence comes from Chaetoderma sp. LZ-2023a, assembly GCA_034401795.1. Lineage (NCBI taxonomy): Eukaryota > Metazoa > Mollusca > Caudofoveata > Chaetodermatida > Chaetodermatidae > Chaetoderma > Chaetoderma sp. LZ-2023a. The sequence continues at coordinate 64,519,420 of CM067373.1, forward strand.
GACCTTCAAATACCTGTCAAATTCTTATATTTTAGAGGGGCACCAGAGTTTGGAAGGCCGGGTCAGCGACTGATACTCAAAACCTGCACAATAGGGTCTTGCCAATATAATCTTTTGATATAAGTTAAACAGAAAGACATTTAAGCAAACACATTCCCCCAACCCCACCACCACCCCATTCTCACACACGTACGCACGCACACACTAGATCTTACTGATGAATAAACGAAATCACGGGTTTCTTTTTTCATGAGAGTTGATGCTGACCTCCCTAATACTCTTTGATATTGCTAAATATCGGCTTTCATTCAGTAAAAACCCAGATTAAAAAAGATAGGTGCCCCTACTGGGCAGGTAGTCAGATGACAGTCTGGTGGATGCTAGCCCCAACCACCGCGCATGCGCAGACTTCCGCTGACTAATTTATTGGCTGACACAATGCAACTTTACGCGAACCTGAAGACCGTATTAGGGAGGTAAGTATCAACTCTCGTGAAAAAAGAAATCCGTGATTTAATTTATTTCACTTCAATTGTATACTTACCTCCCTAATACTCTTTGATATTGCCAGAATTTGACAGAGAATTCGGCGGGAGGGAGGCGAGGTCAAAAGACCAGCTCTTCCCTACCCGCTTTTCTGCGTTGAAGTCACTTAAACTTCTGAAATTGTGTGAAAACACAACCAGGGATAGATTTGAACATCGGCTAACACCACCGATGGCTGAGAGATGACCATATGGCATATGCGCTCACCCCCACCTCCCCCCACCCCCCTTCCTGGGAGGAAGACTGAATGACCTCAATGTCCCATACGCTCTCTACGTATAAGTACCATGTACCATATCGGACATTTAAAACAAAGGCTTCATTTTCATATACTCTCAATAATGAACCACATAAAACACGAACCATCACCATATTAATAACGAAGGATCATGTGATAATACAATTAACAATGGACACCACATAAACAAGACTGACCTTGTCGAGGCTGGATGCTGTCATCATCTTCCCCTTGGTGAAGGCTGATGCAGTCCTAAAGTGGTTGTCTCCACTGATTAATTGTGAAATATATTAAAAAATGAGGAAACCTCATCAAAATATGTACACCTAGATTATTTCTTCAAAATCGATAAGGCGAGAGGATTTGAGGTGTCACGAAGATAATGGTCGGTAAAACTTGACTCAGTGCCACTGGGCTACTGACATAATGTCATCCACAGGAACCCCATTTAACAGGGCAGTAGAAGTCATTAACACTGCGAGCCTTGGCCATGTCAACTTGTTTACATGTGGCGGATTTATGACAAAATTGGATACACTCTACAATCCACCTGGAAATGGTGTCCTTAGACGCCCTGTCATGGGGCTCAATATATGACAACCATAACGCTGACGGGGCCGTCCGCCATTCCTGAGTACGTTGTTTGTACCGGTTTAATGCTCTGACTGGACACCATGCTTTTGAATCAGAATCATATCTAGTCAAAGCTGGTAAAAATATAGGTTGACCTGGATATTTCAAAGACGGGTTCTTAGAAATTTATCCTAGGTAGAAGCCTAAGGCCTTCCCATGTAACCACAAAACGGTCCGCCTCAGCTGATAAGGCATGAATTTCGTTTCTCCGCCTGGCCGAGGCCGAAGCAATTAAAAATACAGTTTTAAGAGTCAACATTTTCATAGAAATGGAATTTAATGGTTCAAATGGCTTATCAGCTGGTACCTGGAGCACTAGAGACAAACTCCAAGACGGAATCACTGGGGGATTCCTTGGTCTTAGATTGCCAATGCCCTTAATTAAAGTATTTAATGTACTTACTTTATCACTTCCCCTATTAGCCAAGCAAGGGATAACTGACATTAAAGCTGATTTATAACCAGCAATAGAGTTAGGCTTGAGGCTATAGGCATCATACTGGTGACAGAGGAAATCGGCTACTACCTGAATAGATGAATCCATTGGATTAATACATCTTTTTTAGCACCATTCTCCAAATCTGTTGATTTTATAATTATATGCTCTGGAGGTTGACCCCCTTCTGGCTTTTGCCATGAACATGGCTGCTTGCTCAGAAAAGCCCTCCTTAATTCTAAGTTTCTTGACAACATCCATGCAGTCAATTGAAACATTGACAGATTGTTGTGAAGGGCCTTGCCCTGGAAGATAATATTGTCCATCAGAGGCAGAGGAACCGGATTGCAAACCAGAAGGTCCAGCAGATCCGTATACCATGATCGGCGTGGCCAATTTGGGGCGAACAGAAGCACTTGGCACTCCTCCTGTCGATTTTCTGAACAATTTTTGGACTAAGGATTGCTGGAGGGAATGCGTATGCATACATTCCCACCCAGCTGATAGCTAACGCATCCGTTGCAATAGCGCTCGGATCTGGAATCTGAGAGACGTACGTCGTCATCTTCGCATTCTTCTTTGTTGCGAATAAATCTATGTTGGGTTCCCCCTGTGGTTGAACAGACGATCTGCCACACATTGATTTAGTTGCCATTCCGTAGGTAAAACACTCATCCTTCAGCTCAATGAGTCTGCTAACAGATTTAACCTTCCCGGAATATGAACTGCTTTCAAGGTAATCCTGTGATTCAGGCACCAGCAAAGCAGTTTCCATGTCATCATACAGAGACTGGGTGACTTCTGCCCTGGCGGTTTATGTAAGTCACTACTGTTGAGTTGTCTGATCGAATTAGAACAGTCTTGCCCTGAAATTTCTGTAAGAAATGTTCCAGGCCCAGGACTACTGCTCGTAATTCCAGTAGATTTATATGTTCTTTGGACTGTTCCAGATTCCAAAGCCCCGATATCGTGGATTCTTCCAGGCAAGCTCCCCACCCCTCCATCTGTATACAACGTTAACTGAGGGTGAGGAGGGGTTAGCATCACCCCCGCCAGAAGATTCTCTGTCTGTGATGTCGACTCGCCGTACCGCAAGTGCACGACGAATGATGACGCTGGTTAGCATCCGGTCTCGGGGTGACGGATCCTGTACGATACTGCCCTACGGATAACAAAAAACGGCTCCTAAGGCCGGTAGAACTCAATCGTTCCGGTGGGGCCGTGCGACCATCGTCGCGAACATTAAATACAATGGTCTCATCCCACGAGTTTGTGTCACCAGTATGCCTGTCCATAGCAATTTCGTGATCTATGGACTTACAAGATTTGATTTTTGGTGACCTAATTAAAATAAGTCTACACAATGATTTTACCTAAACAGATCGTCGAGTATGCTAGATAAAACTAATGAGCATACGAAAATACAAGACATAGACTGCCGGATGAACTTTTAAACATGGGGCTCTCAGAGGTATCACACAGACTCGTAGGTCCGCAGAGGCATCCCCGCAAGGGAGGCTCCCGTACACGAGACTTAACTAATTAACTTAATATAAGTTATTATACCTCTAAGCTGAAAGGAAAGATTATCTCGGACGAAAAATCATGTGCCTCACGCGGGCACTACTCCTAGTGCTAGTTTGGGTGAGGAGTATTATCCTCACGTGGACCGTCGTCGCTGAATCCTTGCGAGAGGCAAGTGCCTCTCGCGGGCTTCCGTCCCAGGAAAATGTCACCACTGCTTAAAGTGGGAGAAGAGTAGTAGGCAAAAATGGGCCCACTCTAATATTTAACCAAAATGCTGAAAAGAAAAGACCATACCTAGTCAGATTATGACTATAGGGTTACGTGCTGTTTTACGTGAAGACGGGACGAACGATTCCCGAAAGATTCCCATGTCACCGTCTTATGTAATTCTTAGTATGCTGAATTAGTAGTTGCCGCTTCATTTATGCGGGCCTTCTGCTCTGCTTAACTAGCTTTTTAGTTTTTAGAACCAAGAACTATTTTAGGCCACAAATGGCGGGTATCTACCTAGCTGTTAGACACGGCTGTCATTGAGAACGGATTCCCTAAGACATCAATACTGAAGACAGCGCTCATACATGTTACTTACTAAGATCTCCAAACTGGATAAGAATCGGACATCTCACTCAGGTTACTTTTCACAAAAGCATTTTAGGCAACTGATCTATCGTTATGGTGGTGGTAAGAGAGACGAATACCCACCATAAATGTCCTTCCCGTGAGGGCATGGCAGATCTAAATATCATGCCCAGACATTTTTATGGACTTCGGTAGGGATTCATATCTCGCCCGTCACCGGGTCCTATGGAACTAACCGTTTAACCTGTCGTTAGGTTTAAATACAAGTTGCCCAGTTTTGCACTGCGGTGCGGGAGGATTGTTCAGCAAATAAAATAATAATTAAGATATGTTTTCGCAGTGCTTTCCTACATTGGCAAAAGTGCTAACTACTAAGTATCCAAAGATACGGAGGGAATGTATGTGACACCACACCCTGGCCATCACCACTCGGAAACCCCAACAGTTTCCCAGGGTCGGATCAGCCCAGCTCTGAAGACGCACCGGGCAAAGTTTACTTGCTGCGGTCCAAAGTTAGAAGAACCTGCACGACATCAGTGAGGGGACGGTTGAAATACCACTCTTTGGCGTGGCCGGCAGATCTGGCGAGTCATCCACCAAAGAACATCGCTGTCTCTACATCTGTAGAATCACATATTCAGGCCGTAAAGGCCTCAACGCAAGTTCGTGTTCCGAAGTAGATCTTGATTTTCGTGAACAATAATTAGAAAGTTCCAAATTGCTCCCGCAAGAAGGGAGTTACAAAATTGTTTTAGTGTGGTGGGTTGGGTAACTGCTAGCTACGGGAGAAAAACCGACAGAAAGTGAAGTAATATGCGTATTGTCTGCCGCGCTGATAGTAGCTGGTACAGGTCCAACCTGTTCGGTCCCTGGCTGAGGATGCTCTCGATCTCTGGATCGCGTCTCCTTTTATACTACTTGTGACGTCACAGGCGCACGCTCCAACCAATCATCGGCCGAGCAACAGCTAATCAGCAAGTAGCCAATAATAGCGCAGCCGAATGTTCTAGAACATTCTAGAAGTTCTGCGTCCACGTGGTTATGACGTCACGGCAATATTTTGAAGATAATTAAGAAGGGTTTTCCGTGGATAACTCGGCCATTTCTTAACCGATTTGGAAATGGTTTACAGATTTAAAAAGCCTGTCGAATTCTGGTCTTGATTAATGCCAGATTCGGCGGGAACAAGTAATTAAGAAAGATTACATGGTACCATCTCAGTACACTAAAAGCGTCATGCCATCTTCGTCGTAAACTACGTGCTCCATCAAAAATAGCATCTAAGCGTGCGCATGCGCACTATGCGCTTTAATGAACTTAGTCGTTTTTATAACCAGCTTGGCTGGTACGGCCGGCACCCGCCGGTCGATCCGAACTACATCCTGCGGAGATATGCTGTTATCGCAAGAACCACCCTGGTGAAGACCCGAGGAGCCGTAGAAATTCTGAAGTGTAATACCTTGAATTCCCACTGTCTGCCCTGGAATGCAAATCTCAGGAATCAACGGAAACTCCTCGCTATTGGAATGTGAAAATAAGCATCCTTCAAATCTATTGAAGCTGTCCACATTCCCTTCTCCAACCCTGCCGACACCGATTTCACTGTCTCCATTTTGAAACTGGGTGTGTCTATGAACCTGTTCAATGGCTTGAGGTTGAGCATTGGTCTCCACCCTCCAGTGCTTTTCGTTACTAGGAACACGGTTGAATAGAATCCTGGGCACTTCTGCGCCGGTTGAATTGCTCCTTTTTGTATGAGGGAATTTATTTCTTCCTCTATACACAACCTTTGATCTGGATCTCTTGGAATTTGAGTCCAGACTGGCACCAGAGACACTCGCGATGGAGGGCCAGTTATCCAATCGGGATGATACCCGACTGAAAGCCATCACAAGACTAAACGGTCTTGAGTCAACCGTTCCCACTCTTGCTTGTGGTGGGCCAACCTAGGGAGAGAGGTGGTCATAAGGAGTGCAAGAGTGGCACTGTCTCTTTGGCCAGAAGCACCGGAGTGGTTCTTACCGTGATAACCGACCCATCAGGCACGATAACCACGACCAGATCCTCGCGTGCCACGACCAGCGACACAGGTGCGCGGGTGCCTGTCTGGCTGGCTGCGCCGGAGGAGCCTGCGCACCCCCCTCGCTGCTGGCCGAACCACGTGTGGGCGAGGCCGACACTGCGCTGGCGGCTGGCCTCTGACCTGGCCACCGCCACCTCGAGCCTGCAGGGGATGATACGCAGGGGGAGCTGCACGAACGCGCTCTCTGCGGAGCACTTCAAATGGCTCGCGCAGTGCCCTCTGGTTACTGACCAGGGTGACCGTCTCCTGGAGGTGCTTGCATCCCTCACTTTCAAAAAGACCAGGACCTGCCATAGGCGTACGCAGCAGCCTATTATACAGGTCCTGAGACGGGCACAGATTGTCTAAAGCAAACGTGCGCCGTGCCCGGACACTCATGGTCACAGACCGGGTTAAACAATCCAGAGCCAGGTTGATACCATCCTGGATGGCTTTCTGGACCATTACCGGACTCGGCTCGTGCGATGTGGATGCCATTACTACCCCTTGTAACAGCAGGGCAATAGACGCTCTCCCACTCTCCTCCGCATCGCGCAACGCCGAGGTATGCAGTAGACCTGGCCATCAGAGCCAACCCGGGTCACCTTCTGTGCCATGAACCCTACTCCTGCGTGAGTAGTACCATGGGCAATGTCGCCTGTATTCCCCGCGAGGGGTGCACAGACGTCAATGTCCATGGTCACGGCATCAGAAGGAGAACCCAACAGATAATCCTCTTCATCCTGGCCAGAAAGATTAGACTCCGGGTCAGCGAAGAATGCTAACCCGGACTGGCCAGGAAAGGTACCATAGGAGGAACTGGTACCTGCGGTGTGCGGATATTCCTGGTCTGATAAGCAGGCACCAGGCTCCAGCGACAACCGTCCACGGATCACCGGCGCGGCAGTGTCCTGCACCGCCCCCTCTAATGGGGGTCGCCTCTGAATCTTGCTCAAAAACTGGTATTGTCCTAAAGAAACCTGATTCAGAGGCGGGGATTATCTGATCCGAAGCAGATGAAGAGGACAACAAAAGATTTGGTCCGGGAAGCATGCCACGGAGCAACTCTGGAACCAAATCCTTGATTGTCCTCTTCATCTCTCCCACCATCTCAACTCGGAAGGCCTCCATATCCACAGTGGACGAGGCCTTCCTCTTACCCTTCTTACCCGACACCTCTCTCTTCGCTCTCCTCTCCTCCTCACACACCGTCTCCCGAGCCTGTAACGACAAGAATTCTGTCATTAGTTCAACACCCCCCCCCACCCACTGTTTACATATTTCACACTTAAGCAGTGGTCCACAGGAACTGCACTGAAAGCAGAGATGAGGGGCGAAACGTTGTTTAAGGAAACGTCCACAAGAAGGACAACCAGGTTTCTGAAACAGGCCAGAGGACGAAGACAATGAGTATTTTAGTTAAAAACTCAAAAACACAATAAAAAGGAGAGGGGAGGTGGTCTGCTGATTATGACGTCATAACTTCAAAAATAAGAAGTTAAATCGATCAAAAACAAACATCCCGGTGTAAGGACGAATTGTATTCGTATCCAGAGCATCTTAATTGGAAAGGATAGAATATACAGACTATACAAACATCAGATATACAATGATAAAATGGCCGCAGATTTTATAAACATTTTCAAATAAAATTGAAGTGCCTCATATCATAACTAGAATACCTGAGTCTTTAGCATAGACAAACCATCCGATCTGATGACCTGGAAGCTCCACCAACTCTATGACCTCTTAACTCTCTCCACCTATAAGGGGAAGGAAGTAGACCAAGAGGGCAAAGTGAGAAGACCTTCTTCCGAGGCCTCCAACTCACTGAGCATAGATTTTTGGTTAAATAACCTAACAATGTTAGTAGGAAATGGAACCTTGGTGGAGAGAAAAACAAACCCTCTGACGATGTGCTGTCCTGTACAATCATAGATAGATACCTGTGGACATAAACACAAAGAGAGATTAGTATTTCATAGCGCCATAAAAGAAATAAACCAGTTTTTAGGCGCTTAACATGTTAAACGTGCGTCCCGGAAACACATTACAACGGAACAAAACTCGCTAAAGTGTAGTTGAAATCACCTGATAATTCGGTCCTCGGCCCTCCCTATTTCAGGTAATTAGACACTTGAATTTTCTATTTTAGATTGAAAAGTCAGAAAACTTTTAAAGCCAAAGGTCGCATTTAGACTCTCTGCCAATAAATTAGCAAAGAGGAAGTACTAGTCTGCGCATGTGCGGTGGTTGGGGCTAACATCCGCCAGACTGTCATCTGACTACCTGCCCAGTAGGGGCGCCTATCATTTTTAATCTGAGTTTTCATTGAATGAAAGCCGATATTTAGCAATATCAAAGCGTATTAGGGAGGTACGTATACTCTTGAAGTGAAATCACTTAATGCTCGAGCGATGCTATGCTTCTGTATGAGAATATTGTCACAGATGAACAAACTGTATCTGATGTCAATACAATGGCAATTTTACCACATTAACCCTTTAATTGTCAAGCCGCTCAAAACCGGCCTCTGTAGTGGTTTTGAGGAATGTCCATTTGCAGTTCAAGAAAAAACTTTTTTTTTTTAATTTACCACTGGAATGCCTGGCTCCATTACGAGTGAGTCAATCAAGTGGTAAATTTTCAAAAATAGTCTTGTCATGCAAATGACCATACAATAAGTAAATATTTTAATTTTCTTGATTAAATTTGACCATTAAACCTTTAATGACTAAATTTCTTCGAAAAATTTAAATATTTACTTAATGAATGTCCATTTGCAGGCCAAGAGACTATTTTTGAAAATCTACCATTGTAATGACTGGCTCGGTTACCAGGCCAGTCATTTCAGTGGTAATATTTCAAAAATAGTCTTCTCTTGCCCTGCAAATGGACATTACTCAAAAGCACTACAGAGGCCGGTTTTGGCCAGTTTCATCACAAAATGGTTAAAGAGTTAATGATCAACTCTCGAAAAGTGCTCATTTACCGGCCAATACAAGACTATTTTTGAAAATGTATCACTGGCACGGTTGGAATGACATCCGAGCTAGTCATTTAACCGGTAAAATTTAAAAAATAGTCTGGACTGGCTTGCAAATGGGCATTTACAGTAGGGGTCAGAACCATTTTAATATTGACCACACCTTATGCACAACATTAGCGAAACAATAACAAGACCATTCCCGAGATTTAGACGTGTCCAAAACGTGTCACTAATGAATTAAAATAGAATTTATCAATGGGTTTTTAATTTTTTCAACATGTTTGATATAACAAAATATAACATGGTAAGAATGAAGTGTCACACGTACATTGAAACCATATTTCCACATGGTGAGTGCTGGATGGCACATCCAGTCCAACAAATCGAATATTCCCGCATACCGTATTGTGCCTATTTGTAGCCTAGGTTTCTCTTAGGACAACGTGTGTGTTCAATTTCCAAACACACATCTCTGAGAAAGGGGGTCGGATTATATTACAGCTGAGCTTAAAAAATGATACTATCTCTACCAAAAGGGTTTCTATTAGGATCAGGTAATCAAATTTTTCCAACAACCACTTCAGAAAGATATCGGGTGTTTGGGCAATGCAGAATATCAACAAAATAATGGCTCGTAGTCTTAGCATAACCCCATAGAATGCCATCAAAATTGCATCCAGCATTTATGCAGTAGTTTGACACCTGTCATTCAACATATTTTCCTGTTGTTTGCTACTTGTCTTTATTGATGATGTACCCTCATTAAATAAGGATTATTATTATTATTATTATTATTATTATTATTATTATTATTATTAATTTGCTATAGAATTATTAAAATCCCATTAACAATGTCATTGCACCCAATGAAATGGTTAACAGATTGTCGCCATTTGCAAAAGGGAAATTTCCAAAGCTAGCAATGTGCTAGAGTGTGAATGTTTCTCAAATGTTCAGAAGAAGTACTTTATGTTAATTTTCGGGGCAACTGATATCTGAACGTACGTGGACAGATACCAAACAGTGACGTACTTTTCAATTTTAACACCTAATTTATATCAGGAAAAGCATTTGTAAAAATCAGCATCAACTGAATTTACTAAAACAAAACTCTGATTGATTAACCATGACAAATCTAACCAATCACGATCTGTGTTATATATTTATCAATAGTTTTACTACCAGACGTAGAATGTGATTACCAATCAGCGTGATTGATGCCTATAGGATCTATACAGTGTAGTTGATGGATCCAGAATTTTTCAGTCCTTGCGGAGTGGTTGATTCTGCGCTATCAGGATCGTGACGTAATACTTCAAGGATAATAACAACGTATGTCGGTGTTGGGTTAGACTCACATGAAAAGGCGCGAACCAAAATAAGAATCAAACTACTGTTCTCAATACGTAGTTATTAACCACGTAACACTTCAATAATTCTGTATTTGACATCTGTAGTCCTATGGTTGGGAAGATTAAAATGTTGGGTGACAGGTGTGTCTTTGTTGTTTTTTATATCCCTTAGGTGCTCCTTAATGCATACTTGAAACTCTCGTTTTGTTTCACCAACATATTGTTTAGTACATTTTTTGCAGGTTAGTAAATGACGTTTGTAATTTGACAGAATGTTTTTGTTTTGATGTAATATTTAAGTCCAGTGTGTGAGCTTTTGTAGCTATGTGTTCTATCCATGTTGCGACAGAAGGAGCAGTTGTTTTTAGTACATGGATGTATATGGTTAGATTGTTGGCCATATTTTGGGGGGTCTTTAAATTTGGCAGTGACTAGTGCATCTTGCGTCTCTGACCGAATAGTGGTGCTTCTGTAAACGTGGCCCGACATTTTGGGCTGGTCTGTAGAAGCGGCCAGTGTTGTTTGATGACTTTCTGGGCAAGTTTGCTGTGCTGATGAAAGTCCGTGATACACGGCTTGCTTTTTTGAGGATTCTGGGTGTGCTGAAGAAAAATGTAGATACCCGTGCGTATCTGTGGGTTTTGTGTACAGTTCAAAACCAAGGTGGCCTGTTAGGGAGTATGAACACATTGGTGCCCAAAATGTTGATGGAATCTGTTGATTGTTCTGCTGTAAATTTGCTTCTCGGGTGAGCATTATTCATGTGTTATGCATTTTTGTAGCGCGTGTGATCCTTGTGTCCAGATTATGAAGACATCGTCGACGTAGCGATAGTAGAGCTGGTTTGTGGTCAGCGGTGCTGAGTAGTTTCGCTTTTAGTTGGATCATGAATATGATTGCATAGCTTGGTGCTACTTTAGTTCCCATAGCTGTACCTCCTATTTGTAGGTAAAGCTCGTCATTGAACTCAAAGTTATTACATGTGAGAATGATTCTGAGTAATGTTAATAACCTGCGTGGTGTTATTTTTATCCTGGACATTCGTGTGCTCTTAGAAATTGTAAGACCGCTTTTAGGCCTTCATTGCATGGGATGTTGGTGTAGAGTGACGTGTCATCCATGATGACTAGTATCGCATGTTGTGGAATGGCGCCAAAGTTTTCTAGTTTATTAATGAAATCAGTGGTGTCGCGGATGTATGATTTAACTTTGGTTAAGTTGATTTTAATGTGTTCATCCACGAATCCGCTGATATGTTCAGTAGGGCTGTTGTTACCACTGATGATGGGCCTACCAGCTGTTAGTAGGCTATCTTGTGTTTTATGAATTTTAGGGAGCAGATAAAACCTAGCCATGCGTGGGTTATCTATCCCGAGGTTGTTTGCTATGTCTGTTGTTATCTCACCACTGAGAATCATGTCTGTGATGCCGGTTTCTACCTTCTCAGCGTGGTACGTGGTGCGATCTGTGGTTTGTTTGGCGTAGTAGTTGGTGTCACTGAGTTGTCTAATGGCTTCTTGTTTGTAGGATTCTGTATCCTGAATAACTGTTGCCTGGCCCGTATCAGCCTTTTTGATCTATTTTTAGCTGATTGATAATCTTCCTTTGTGATTTAGAGATTGCCATCGTTGTATCGGCGACGCACTTTCTTATTGACGTCATGTTTGACAGACATTATAAACGCATCTAGAGTTGCGTCATTAACTGGGTTAGGTGTCCAGGTGCTCGCTGGTTTGAACTTAAGTGATAGTTTATCCATGAAACCATCAGTGCGGTTTATGGTTTGGATTGTAATTCTGTCACCACGGAACACTTTGTCATTGAAACAAATAAGCACCTATAAGATTAACAAACATGTCTAATATTGTACAATATGTACGTACATATATAATGTACCTCTAACACAGGTAAACCATTTATCAGAGAACAGTAAGAAGTACTTAGTATTCACTTCTGCATTAAAATGTGTTATAGATTATTTACTTCGCCGAGTCTTCATCTGATTACCAAAATGTGTGAGTTGTTGTTTGTTGTGAATTAAGCCGCCTCAAACCAAATCGACCAAGTGAAACAAAATGGCCCCAATAAATATGACAAATGCATTATTGCTGATTAGGACATAGTGAATTTAATTATCAAACTTTTAAAACATTGTCTTCTGTACATGATATTATAATAATTCCATATTTGTGACATGACAAAATCTGCTTGTATTTGAGAGGCCTTCCACAGTCCGTGGAGGAATCCAGTTTTAGCTATGCCCGGCTCATCTTTATCTAAGCTCCACACACACTTCCCCGGTGTTGGGATCGATCGATCTCTGAAATCCCTGAATCTCAACTTCCAGAAAACTATACAGGTAAGTTGTTAAATATTTTGAAACTATTTGACTGGGTGCTGTTTCTGCCTATGGCAACAACAGCGTCTAGTCATATAGTTTCAAAATATTCAACAGTATGTTTATTAAATAGTAAAGAAATACAATTCGTACAGCAATGCTTAATCAGTTATCAATCAAGCAATTGTGACGAACTTAGATACGTCATTCATGACATAATTGATTATGACATCACCCTACAGAAACTAGAATCCTACATTATCATTCACTAAAATTAATGTAATGCACATCAAGGCATATTACATACGTCCAAATACTGGATGCATTTCTTTTCAACGTGGAGGCCTTATTGAATGCTGTACTGTGTTAAAAATATCACTGCTTCTGTTTCATTAATGTTGCCCTTATGGCGCGCCAAATGTTAAATTGGTTCTGCGCTGTACTGATGCAAAAATTAGATTTTCTTGACCGACAATTAGTGTTATACGTATGTCCTAAACATAGCACATTCAGAACAAACCTACTCTTTACAGAGATTTGTAGCGTGGCTAATGGAGACATATTTGGTGAGTCAAATGCTCCAAAACTGCTGCAATCAACCTTTGTAGTTCTGTTACCCCGGAACAGTTTGTCATTGAAACAAATAAGCACCTGTAAGATTAACAAACATGTTTAATATTGTACAATATGTACATATACCGCTAACACAGGTAAGACATTTATCAGAGAACAGTAAGAAGTATTTAGTATTCATTTCTACATTAAAATTCGGTACATGACTTACACACATGATTGATTTAATTGCAAGTCATCAAGTTGCTAAATTTCTTCGAAAATATTATACAGCTTTTAAATGTACTAAAATGTCTCTTTACTGTTTTTCAATCTGTCTTTATTTTAAAATTTAGTGTCCACTTAAAGGAATCAGTGTGTCTCTTTAAATGTGTAGTTAAATAGTTAACTCCACCAAAATCTCGCTACTTTCTAAAGATTTTGTTCCTCGTACAGACATTTTTCCAACGAGACAGTTAATCACCATCATTTACTAACAGCATTTGGCTCTATGTAAACTAGCCACTGAACAAACACATCTACAGTTCAGAGAATCAAATTATTGTAAATCAGTTTTACTCTTCTATCCTAACAAACCTCTGGTATTCCACTCGTTCCTGCAATTACCAGTGATGATAAAAAGTTGTCTCTGCCATCACTTCGTATTTCAAAAATCGGAATCTGTATGAAAAAAATAAGAAAAATGTCTTTAGATCATGAATTCCTGTGGTGACAATTATATTTTAGAAAAGGTGAATACTGTATTTTCTTCTAAATAAGTTTTCATTCATTCCATATGCTGGGATTAAAGGTGTGTGTGCCTACGTGCATGCACGAAGGCACCCAATTTGCTAACAAATTTTAAGACTGGATGCCATTCTACTGTAAAATCCTAAGTAGAGAAATGTACCAGCAGTGGTTTTGAAACCCTTACTCTTTATTATGACTGATTACATATAGGGTATTTAGTTATCTGTTCATGAGCACACTAGTTAACCCTTTCATAGTCAAAATTTGTCAAGATAATTGAAATCTTTGCTTAAGGAATGTCCATTTGCAGGCCAGGAAAACTTTTTAAATGGAACTCTGGAAACTGGAAAGGTTGGCTCGGTTATAGACCCAGACATTCAGGTGATACCCTTTTTAAATGGATTTCTGTTGGCTTGCAAATGGACCTTGCAGAGGCCGGCTTGACCATTAACCATTAACACTCTGGTGTCAATATTCTATCTTTTTACTGTGTTAATAGCAAAGAAACTGGTGTAGATTTTTCAACAATTTGGTTGAAGATGTTGCTGTCTACGACAGCGCCAGCTTCCACCAAATTTGTTTAAAAATTAAACACCAGTTCATCTTTTACTTTAATTTGAAAAGTTAAAGGGTTAAATGTCTGATCTTAGCTTTTGTCTTCCAAATTACTCTTAGAATACAAATAAATATGTCTAATTAGCTGTGTTCATATACATATACATTTTATATATAGCTTTAATATAAACATGTAGATATTATACTTATAAGCAAATGACAAAAGAATTAGAGACAAAAACTCTTAACTTCCAGATAGTGCATGGAACACAGAGTAACAGAACTTTAACACTATAAACATGCATCTGCTCAAACAAGTCATAATGCTTGAACTGGTACCGAACCATGTTTTTACACTTAATTTCATAGACTTGCTAACAAACACAACGTAGATTAATCTTTTCTATAACAGAATATTAATAACCAGATGATGGGCATCACATGATCCCCAACAAACGGCAGCTATTCACAAAACCATGTTTGCAACAGGGATTCACAGATAGATTGTACTGGTAGGCAGAGACAAACAAACGAAATGAATTCATCCGTTATAAGTGAAGTTATTGAGCAGAAGACAAATGCACACACATTTTTGGACGAATTTCAAGTATTTCAAGGGAGATAACTACGATGAACTTGGACGCATTTTGTGGATACCCACTCCTGACCAAGGGCATTTCATCAGGAGTTGATATACTAAATTTGAAAGGACTTCATTCATTTTAAGTCGAGTGAAGTTATTGAGCAATAACCAAATGCGCAGACATTTTTGACAAATTTTAAGTATTTCAAGGGAGATAAATACTCCGAATTTGGACGCGTTTTGTTGATATGCAATGCAATCGAAGGCATGCCATCAAGAATTGACATACCAAATTTCAAATGAATCCATTCATTGTAAGTACAATTACTGAGCAGAAACCAAATGCACAGACATTTTTCACAAATTTAAAGTATTTCAAGGGAGATAACTATGGTATATCGAGCCCTCTTCCACTGATACAAATTATCCACCGAGTGCATGTTATCAGTTGGCATACCAAATTTGAAATGAATCCATTCATTTTATTTAGTGACGTTACTGAGCAGAAATTAAGTATTTCAAGGGCGATAACTACGTTAAATCTTGACGCATTTCGCTGATATGCAGTCCACACCGAGGCCATGTCATCAGATGTCATATCAAAGTTGAAATGAATCCATCTATAGCTACTGAAGTTATTGAGCAGAACAAGAAAATTTATCAAATTTCTTTTCCACCAGTGGGATGACATACTTACCTCCCTAACACTCTTGATATACTAGTATATCGGCTCTAAATTCAATAATATTCAGAATTATAAAGTTAGGTGCCCCTACTGGGCAGGGGGATGTACACAGCCATGCACATGACAGACCCCACCCACCGCACATGTGCACATTGGTAATTCCGTTACAAAATATTGGTTGACATAGAAGCAACTATTAAAAAAACCTCAAAGGACCAGGCCTCCGTGGGGTGGAGGCCCGGGATCCTGTTAGGGAAGTATGTATGTCATCTCACTCGTGAAAAAAGAAATTTGATAAATTTTCTTATTTCACATCATGAGAACATACTTACCTCACTAACACTCTTGATAAGACAGAATTTGAAAGCACGTTTTGGCAGGAGGGAGGCAAGGTCCTAAAACCAGTTCACCCTCGAAGAAACTAGCTCTGAATTTTCAAGAGATTTAAAACATCTGAAATTGTGTTTGAAAACACAACCAAGATAGAACTTTGCATCGACTAATCAAACGATGAAGAGATTGATCTAAAGGCAAATGCGCTCTCCCCCCCCTACCCCCAACCACCCCCCTCTTTCTGAGGAAGGTTAGGGAAAAAACTCTGCTCTAAATGACTAGCACGTTCTCTAATACTTGATGAAAAGGATTACTAAACATTGGAAAAAGAAGAATTGCCTCATTTTAAAAAAACTCTCAGAAAGAACCACAATTAAAAGACATTAACCATCACCATATTAAAAAATAACGTGACACAATCAACAAGACAAAAACCAAAATGGTCACATATACTGACCTCTGATGTCTTGGGTGCGGAAATCACCTCTTCCCCCACTGGATGAAGAGAATGAAACCAGAAATAATAGGGATCCCTACTAACAAATGTGATATTTGTAAATAGCAGAGGAGGAAAACTAATTACAAATAGAAGCCTTTACATTATTTTCTGAGGACTGAGATGGCGAGTAGGTTGGGAGTGTCACGGAGGTAATGGTCGGTAAAACTTAATTCACAGTGTCACTGGGCTACTGACATAATGTCTTCAATAGAAACACCATTAAATAATGCCGTGGAAGTTACCACACCATGGACACTATGAGCCTTGGCTCTATCTACTTCATTTCCAGTGGCTGTCTTATGACAGAATTGAATGCATTCTACTATCCATCTGGAAATAGTGTCTCTTGATGCCCTACCATGGGGTTCAGTATATGACAACTATAGGGAGCATGGGTCCATCTGGCAAACCCGAGTTCTTCTTTTGTACTTATTTAATGCACGGAGAGGACACCATGCTTTAGCACCAGGATCATATCTGGTTACGGCATGTAAAATAATAGGTTGACCCGGATCTTGGTAGAAGCTTAAGGCCTTCACCTGTAACTATATAACGGTCAGGCTCAGCAGACAAGGCATGAATTTCACTTCTAATGCTGCCGCAACTAAAAATACAGCTTTAAGTGTCAATAATTTTATAGAAATAGCACTAAGTGGTTCAAAAGGTTTATCACTCAAAACTTGAAGAACCAGAGACTCCATGACGGTGTCAGTGGAGGGTTTCTCGGTCTGAGATTGCCCATACCTTTGATAAGAGTATTTAAAACACATATTTCATCACATCACATCCCCTCTTTGCCAAGCAAGGGATATCATTAAAGCTGATTTATATCCAGCAATAGAATTAGGCTTAAGACTATAGGCATCATACAGGTGACAGAGAAAATCAGCTACTACTTGAATAGATGCATCCATTGGATTGATACATCTCTTTGAACACCAATTTGCAAATCTGTTGATTTTATAATTATATGCTCTGGAGGTTGACCCACTTCTGGCTCTGGCCATGAAATTGGCTGCTTGCTCAGAAAAGCCCTCCTTAATTGCGGATTTTTTGACAACATCCATAGAGTCAATTGAAACATTGACAGATTGTTGTGAAGGGTCTTGCCCTGGAAGATAATATTGTCCATCAGAGGCAGAGGAACCGGATTGCAGACCAGACGGTCCAGCAGATCCATAAACCATGATCAACTTGGCCAATTCGGGGTGATCAGAAGCACTTTGCATTCCTCCTGCTTGATTTTCTGAAGAATCCTTGGAATCAGGATTGTTGGAGGGTATGCGTATGCATACATTCCCTTCCAACTGATAGTTAGTGCATCCATTGCGATAGCGCTTGGATCTGGAATCGGAGAAACATACGTCATCATCTTCGCATTCTTCTTCATTGCGAATAAATCTGTTGGGTTTTCCCCAATGATTGAACAGATGATCCGCCACACATTGATTTAGTTGCCATTCCGTAGGCAGATTGCTCATCCTTCAGCTCAATGAGTCTGCTGACAGATTCAACCTTCTCGGAATATGAACTGCTTTCAAGGTGATCAGATGGTCCATGCACCAGCAAAGCAGTTTCCATGTCATCATACAGAGACTGGGAGACTTCCTTCCACCTTGGCGGTTTATGTAACTCACTACTGTTGAGTTGTCTGAACGTATCAACACAAAGTTTCCCTCCACTTCTTTTAAGAAGTGTTCCAGGCCTAGAATTACAGCCCATAATTCAAGCATGGTGATATGCTCCTTTGACTGATCCAGATTCCAAAGCCCTGATATTGTGGCTTCTTCCAGGAAAGCTCCCCATCCCTCCATCGATGCATCCGTAAACATCGTTACTTGAGGGTGGGAACGGGTCAGCATGACCCCTGCCAGGAGATTCTCTCTCTCTCCATTCACCAATGAAGGTGATGAATGAGAGGATCCAACACTTGAATGCGCGAGTCCAGTGATCCTGAACTCTGCGTCCACCGAGTCATGAGAAAGAGCTGAATCGGCCGCCTGTGCAAGGCCGCCTGTGCAAGGCCGCCGAAGGAATGACTGTCGTCTATGTAAGTGTGGACTGCTATATTTCTCCTGCAGAGGAATGCTGTGTTAGCAAGGACCACTCGAGTGAAGATCCTCGGAGTAGTCGATATACCGAATGGGAGAACTTTGAATTCCCATTGGCGTCCCTGAAAAGCAAATCTCAGGAACTGACGAAAACTCCTTGCAATGGGAATGTGGAAATAAGCGTCTTTCAGATCTATCGATGCTGTCCACCTCCCCTTCTCTAACCCCAACAACACCGATTTTATTGTTTCCATTTTGAAACTCGGTGTGTCTATAAACTTGTTTGAGGTTGAAAATTGGTCTCCACCCTCCCCCCCCCCCCCCCCCCCCTGTGTTCTTTGTCACAAGAAATACGGTCGAATAGAAGCCCGGGCAATCTTGCGCTGGTTGAATTGCTTCTTTTAGAATTAGAGATTCTATCTCCTCTTCTATGCACACCCGCTTGTCTGGATCTCTTGGAATTTGAGTCCAGACTGGTACCAGAGACAAATGCAATGGCGGACCTATTATCCACTCCGGACTGTATCCGCACGAAAGCCATTGCAAGACTAAGCGGTCCTGAATTGACCGCTCACACTCCTGAATGTGGAAAGTCAAACGACCTCCCACTGGTGCAACTAGGGTTAGCGGGGTGCATATAAATTTTAGAAGTAGGGGCGTCTCTGGTACGTGTGACACCACCAGAGTGGTAGCTGTGGTAACGAAAAATTCTTTTAGACCATCAGGCCCGGTTACCACGCGCTGCTCCGCGTGTGCCACGCCCAGCGCCACATGCACATCGGTGCGCGGGCTGCTGCCTGGCTGGATGCGCTCGAGGCGCTGGCTGACGTACAGCAGCGTGCTGCTGTTGGCGTGGCCGGCGTGGTCTCTGAACCCGGCCGGTCTGCTGGCCTCTGACACTGCCAGGACCGTCACAAGCGTACTGCTGTCGAACAGCAGAGGGCTGAACACGCACGAGTTCTCTGCGCAACACTTCAAATTGTGCGCGCAGCGGCCGGCCTGCTGGCCTCTGACACTGCCAGCACCGCCCCGAGCGTACTGCTGTCGAACAGCAGAGGGCTGAACACGCACAAGTTCTCTGCGCAACACTTCAAATTGTGCGCGCAGTGCCCTCTGATTGTTGACCAAGTTCACCGTCTCTAGGAGGAACCGATAACCCTCACCTCCAAAAAGACCAAGGCCCGCCATCGGCGCTTGCAACAAGCGTGACTTGAGCTCCTGGGACAGGCACAAATTGTCCAAAGCAAATGTGTGCCGTGTCCTCAGTGACTTGGTCACTGACCTAGTCAAACCAATACAACGCCAGGTTGATCCCACCCTGAATGGCTTGTTGCACTGTCACTGGACTAGGCTGCTGGTGAACCGAGGCTGACACTAACCCTGATAGCAACTGAGGGACGTGAGACAGCGCACTGATCGCTGCTTGCAACCTATCCTCGGTATCACGCAGAGCGGCGTTAGCTGAGCGCATAGCGCCCAAGCACAGCACTCCCGTGTCAGCATGAGAGCCTGACCACGTGTCTTTCCCCCAGAGCGGCGCGTCCGCGCTCGGTCTGGACACTAGACCATACCGAGTGTACTGACTGGCAGTAACTCGGCAGCGTCTAGCAACATCGTGGGGGGGGGGAGGCAACCTTTCGGTCTAATCGACTCCTCTGCTGCAGTGAACATATCGAAGATATGCTCAGCATACGGCAGCGACTGTGCCGAGGTGGCCAACAGCTTAGCCTGTAACCATGCCTCCGGGTTACTGGTGCCCGTTTCGTCCACTGCGAGCTCTGGTCTGACAGCGAGGAGTCACGCGCACGCGTCAGACCAGTCTTCGTTCGTGGCCACCTGCGAATTGCCGACGAGCAATTGGCCCTCGTCATCTTCAATGGCATTCGCAGGTGGGGCCATGGAGGAGGTTACAGACGTACCCAACTTCCTGGGGAATGCATACGGGCCCGCGAGAGCTGGCATGACATTCTCCACATGCAGGCCGCGCACCGAGGCCACGCTCGTGAGGGGCACAATGCACACTAGCGCGGCCCGGGTCGTCCATATAAGATTTCACGGCTAAGCGTGGTATCTTACACAGGCGGCCGTCTGCTCCAAGTCAGCCCACAGGTTGAATCATGAAACTTGCTCCCAAGGGAACAGTACCATAGGTGCGAGCGGCTGCGCTCCCCATGACAGGAGTGTAAACGCTCGCATCCATGTCTTCATGATCGTCCCGTGGGCCGAGCAGGTAGTCTTTGTCATCTTCCTGGTCAGGAAAGTTAAACTCTGGGTTAGCAAGGAAAGCTAACCCAGACTGACCAGGAGAATGCCCGAGGGCACATGACGAGGCCAAAATGGCCACCCCTGAATTACTGAAAACTTTGTCTGAACTAGTAGGGCATGACACAGAGACGGGGAGGGGGGCTACCTGCACTGAGGTTGATGCACAGGAAGTTGAAACACCTGTGCTCGGAAGCATGCCACGAAGCATGTCCGGCATCAGGTCTTTCAAGGTCCTACGCATCTCTCACTAACTCTACCTTGAAGGCCTCTAGCTCACCTTTCTCAGAGGCCTTCTTCTTACCCTTCTCCTTCCTCACCCTCTTGCCGTCCTCTACCATCATCTTGGCCTGGGAACAGACGAATTCAGAGGTTAGATCCCACACACACCCCACCACCCCCACCCCCACTCTTTACAAATAGCACATATGTTAGAAAGTCTACAATCTGTACAGAATGGGCAGAGGTGGGGAAGAACCTAGACTTCAGATGTTTCTGGCATGATGGACATGATGATCTCTGAAAGGTAGGCATACGAAGAGAATGAGTATTTTAGTTTGTTAATTTGTTATTGCTTTTAGTAAATACAAGAACAAACTCGAGAGAAAAGACACCCACTTTTATTACTGACAACCCTGAAGGGACAGATGTCTTCTCTTGATTTTTAAAGAATAAAAAGCACAGTCAGGGATAACAAAGAATGTTAGAAAAGATGAGAGACTGATTATGACTATCCAGCTATCTCTCCACATTCATAACATAGGATGATAAATGTTTCTTTAAACTAAGATTATGAAAAAACCTCTAGCTGATTATGACATTAAACCTCAATGCAAAAGCCCCTTCAAGGGGAGGAGACATCAGAATATGAATGCAAGAAATACCTAGGACTACATACATTCATCACTTACGAATAATATAATATTAAATTATGTATCTGAGAACCCATGCACAACCACAAGAGAGAATACAGTGCAATAAAGATGAAAGCAAGAATAGATAAAAAATTTCAAATAATTAGGTGCCATAACTAATAAACTCCCTTATCCTGAACACAGGAAAACCATCCTCTTGTGCAGAAAAACACATCCATCCATCCGCCGAATCTGTAGAGTCTTGATGGGGGGGCTGGGACAAAAGGAGGGAGATATTTTTCGTCTTATATCTCCGACCCGTAGACATATAATGATAAGTCAGAAAAAAGAGACGTGATCAACCTCCGAGTGAAGAACAGGAGCGCTACCATCATAAGATGAGCCTGTGGACACAAAGACACATTGGATTAGTAGACCTAGGCACTGGGATAATTTAACAAGGATTCCCAGCGCCTAAAAACGCGCCAACACCAGGTCGGCCGCGATTGAAAACCGGTAACGTATAAGTTACAAGTCTTAATTAATATACGGAACAATATCACCTTAATGGATGATGAAGAGGACTCTTCTGGCGTCTTAGAATCAGGCATTATAGATATGGATGATAAAATAAGTATGAAAATTTTCTAAAAAGATCTTGAATAAGTTTTCCTCAGTTGCATGGAAGCCAATATATTAGAAAATGGAAGTACCAGTATGCGCATGCGCAGTAGGTGGGGTGTCATGTGCATGACTGTGTACATCCCCCTGCCCATTTTGGGCACCTAACTTTTTATACTTCTGAATATTATCGAATTTAGAGCCGATATACTAGTATATCAAGAGTGTTAGGGAGGTAAGTATGTGCTCATGATGTGAAAACCAAATGCATACATTTTTGATGAATTTTAAGGGATATAACTACGGTGAATCAAGATGCCTTTAGCTGATATGCAATCTACTTAGAGGACATGTCATTAGGAATTGGCATACCAACATTTGAAATGAATCCATCCATTATAAGGGAAGCTTTTGAGCGAAAAACAAATGTCTGGCCGGACAAAATGAAGGACAGAAGCAGCAACAGAACAATCTCTCCCCCACCACCACACACACCTCAACATGTATTTTCAAAGTAGGTGGATAAATAACTAACGGTTCTACTACATGTGTGTGCCACAACTATTACTGTTGGTGTTGCAAGAGTTATTAAAATATTAACAGTAATTCAAAATGTAGCTCACAAGAAATAGATTTACATATAGTGTCAGTAAGTATATGCTGCAATATTCTATAGCATCTGTCATTCAATGGCAGAGTACTTTTATGTTCCTCTTGAATCATGATGTAGATATCTAATTAGACCTGTGCGATTATTGCTTTGAGTGATCACGATCGATAATATAAGAATAATCGTGATACCTCGATGAATCAGCTTGTTGCCCAAACAGGTAATTATTGTACACATGTTCTAACCCTTTAAACCTTTAATAGTTCAGTGCCTGAAAACAGCTCTGGAATGGTCTTGAGAAATATCCATTTGCAGACCAAGAGAGAACTAACTTTGAAAACTTACCACTAGCGGTTAGGCAGCAATGTCTTCCAGTCAAAGTAATTTCAAAATATTCAAAAGAATAAGTTTTATATTATTAAGAATTTACTTTCTCACAGATTTTCCGGTGAAATCGTTAATACGATTGTTTGCTGCCATACCTGCGAGCCGGTGAGAACAACAGGCTTGCCCAGGTTTTCACAGATAAATGACAATGCTGATGCTGTGTAGGCCATCGTGTCAGTCCCATGCAACACCACAAACCCATTAAACTTATCATAATTTGCCTGAAAAGCAAAATATATATATACGGTAAGTTAATTTTCATCATGGAAATCCCAGTACCTCAATTTCAAGACACCACTGCAGGAGTGCTGTTGAATATTTTGGTACACATTTGGTCGGAAGTTATGGTGCCTATCGTAATCTTGCTTTAGATGAGAAGTGATATTAAGCAAAACTCTAATGTAAAAACAAGATGCCCTAAGCTTCCCGTCGGTAATAGAATTTCATTTTATTAGTCATTACAAGCCATCGACTACTAAACCGCACTATTCCACTCAAGGCATAATGGTAATGTTCATATTATATGCAGCATGGAGTGGGTAAATTATACTGCGGCCATGCTTGAACATTAGTTGGGGAAATAGACCATTGACCTATATTCACCAGAAAATAGGTTACAGACATAATTTTTTACAGGGGTGGTCTCTTATCTTTTTCTCTCAGTGTATCCCTTTAGACATCCATCTTCTCAATATGTTGCATTGTTCTTAAGATGTTAGTATTGTATTGGAGCCATACTCTACCATATATATATATATATATATATATATATATATATATATATATATATATATATATATATATATATATATATATATATATATATATACATACATATATATACATACATATATATACATATATATACATATATATACATATATATATATATACATATATATACATATATATACATATATATATATATATATATATATATATATATATATATATATATATATATATATATATATATATATATATAGACAGATGAACAGTACCCCATTGGGTCCATCAACTCCAGTATTGAACCAATCGAGCATACATGTATTATGTACCTCATATAAAAGGCTGTATAAGACACTGAATGCCAGAAGACACCAGCACAGAGCCTTGGAACTCGCCCTACTCACAGCCAGCAAATACAAAGCCAGGAGAGCGCGTCATTGCATAAATCTGCTACGCGTTCTACGAGGTGACCTCAAGAAAGCAGGACTCGGTACGTTCAAGTCAAGAATGGACCTGAGGACGCTAAGGATTTCGACTGAGGACAAGACACAGTGGCCAAAAGCGAAGGACTGATTGCAGCTGTAGCATGTTTCCACTACTAAAGTCGCGGAATACATTAATCATACATACAAGACACTGGCTAGTTCCCATGATCCTTTTACATCATTACTTTCCTCCTAGTATTGTATTGTGTTGCATAAAACTAGTAAAACATGATAATCCACGTCGCTGAAGTATACCCGACGCTTGTCTTCGGTTGGAGGACGAACGTCAGATGCCTGACACTGATGCAGTGCCTCTATTTATAGGCCATGGAACCCCGGCAAGGGTCCCTACCACTGAGCATGTGCACGCACATGCTCACTGATTGTTCTTACTTGGGAACCCTTGATTAGCTGGGGACCTTTGATTCAGGGTCCCTGCTACTGAGCATGTGCACGATTGTTCTTAGCTTGGGACCTTTGATTCAGGGTCCCTGCTACTGAGCATGTGCGTGCACATGCTCACTGATTGTTCTTGGTTATGGACCCTTGATTAGCTGGGGACCCTTGATTCAGGGTCCCTGCAACTGAGCATGTGCGTGCACATGCTCACTGATTGTTCTTAGCAGGGGACCCTTGATTAGCTAGGGACCCTTGATTAGCTAGCGACCCTTGATTCAGGGTCCCTGCTACTGGGAATGTGTGTGCACATACTCACTGATTGTTCTTAGCTGGACCCGTATGTAGGGCCCCTACGACTGACAACGGTCAGGATTTGATGGGTAAATGGCTTGGGTGTGCCATTGTTTTGCACATGTTTGCGGTGTATATACACAGTGTGTTCTCTTTTGGTATAAACATGGAATTAGTGGTAGGGATGAGTGGCTCTTATGATAAATAGTAGGGCAGTGGGTGCGGAGTTTCCAAACCCATTCTGAGATCTGACTATGGCATTTCGCTCCATGTAGGAAGCTCATCAGAGGATTTATATACATGTTTTCATGTAGGGTTTACAGATAGACACCATTCTACTGTGTTGCATAGTTGATACCTTTATACTTAACTGTACACCTGTTGAATTTCTGGAGACTACAATATCCATTGGGTTAACTCACTAGATGCTGAATATTTTGAAAACAATTTGACCGAAAGTTGTTGGTGGCTATTAGCAACAAGTCTCAGTTAAATAGTTTTCAAAATATACAGTATGTCCAGAGTTGTTGCCCATTTAAATTATTATCTGGTGGCTTGCAGCAGCAGTTAATGAGTCACATAATTCATCATGATTATTCATTTAACCCTTTATCCCTCGAAATCATTCAAGAAAACTTTCTCATAGGAAATGTCCATTTGCAGACCAAGAACACTATTTTTGAAAATTTACCACTGGAATAACTGGGTCGCCTATCGAGCCAGTCATTCCAGCAGTGAATTTTCAAAAATAGGCTTCTCTTGGTCACCAAATGGCCATTTCTAAAGACAAGTGTTGAAGCCGTTTTGGCTGATATGAGTGTTAACTCTTTAGCGCTCATATCAGCCAAAACCAGCCTCTGCATTGGTCTTGAAAAATGTCCATTTGCATACCAAGAGAAGACTATTTTTGAATATTTATCGCTGGAATGACTGGCTCGATAATCCAGTCATTCCAGTGACAAATTTTCAAAAATAATCTTCTCTTGGTCTGCAAATGGACATTTTCAATGAGAAAATTAAAATTTTCTTGGAAAAATGTAACGGCTCTCCAAGTGTGATACCAGCGATCGAAAAGAAGAAGAAGAATGGTTACGGGTTAACCAGGGCTTTAAACCTCAAACAGAAATTACAATTTCTTTATGATGAAGCGAATATCTGGTTGAATATTTTCAAGCTAATTTGACCGGGAGCTATAATTAATTTCAAAATATTCAATAGCTTGCCCTTTTATGCTATCTTTAAATTAGGAATTTGTAAATGCAGGATGCCGTGTTAAAACCTTTAGAAACATGTGTAGGAAGTAGCCAGAGCGTATCAATAGCTATAAATAGATCTCATGTACTATAACTTCAATGTAGACCAAAAACAATACTACAATGCAGGCCTGTCAAAATTAAAAATGTGCGTAACCTCTGCGCGAACTAAATATGGATTACACAATTTTGACATGTCTGGAATGAAACATGTCTCTGGACAACACCCGCGTTTAGGGCCAAAGACGGTGGCTCTTCATGACAGCAAAGCTATAATTAGACTCACAAAGATGTCAGTAGCTATACGTGTCCAGTCATTCATCGTTATATTGCTAGAGTCCAGCAATGGCTCATATTCAAACACAGAGTACACTATACGACATCCAGCACGAGTAGGTCTGCAAAAGACAATAATATTATTAATGAGAGCTTCAGACACAAGAAAGGTTTTGGTTATTCACTAAGTACAATACATTACAGTATTGTAAATGGTGAGGAGGTGATAGCTCACACGGTTAAATGTGCTGAGCCATGAAACCCGATATCTGGGTTTCGTGTCTCGGTTGTCTGGTGATCGCTGAAAACATTGTCAAGCTCCTTCCTCCTTGTTCCCTCTTTTTCTCCACGAATATAAAAGGGTAACAGTGTATAAAACAGAATTACATGAGCTCGCCATAAAGGCAGCCTTTTTGATTGGTGCCATGACAGATAGATAGACTGAAGGTTAGTAAGACATTGGGAGGGGGTGGGTGTGCAGAGGGATCCAAAAAATCTCACATTTCCCTACTACCCATGAAGGTTTGCAATGATACTCCAAGCAAAGGCAAATTTATTGAACGAAAACCCAAAATTTATAGGGATGGACAATCGGACAGAAAGACACGATCAGAAAGAAAGATGGATTGATGGACGGACAGACTGACTGACCTACACAATAAACTGCATTTCCCTACTACGATAACTAACCTTCCCTGGAAGACGTTTCGTCACAATACTCCAAGCAAAAGCAAAGTTATGGAATGCAAACCTGTGTGGGATGGACGGATGCACGGACTGATGCGAAACCATAATACAGGTGGTGGGGGGGGGGGGGGGGGGTTGTAAACTGGGATAGTCATCTGTGACAGCGATAGACTAACATCCTCTTCAGCCATTTAGTGTCACAAGAAACCTGGGAAAAGTATTAACCCTTTAACCCTCATATCAGCTTAAAACGGCTTCTGCAGTGGTCTTGAGAAATATCCATTTGTGGACCAAGAGAAGACTATTTTTGAAAATTTACCACTGGAATGACTTATCGAACCAGTCATCCCAGTGGTAAATTTTCATAAAACAGTCTTCCTTTAGTCTGCAAATGAACATTTTCTATGTTAAAATTGAAATTTTCTTGAACAAATTTTAGTGTTAAAGGTTTAATAAGCAGCCCATATATTCCCACATTGAGCACCTGCAACTTGTGCGCATGACGATACTGCTCTGTACATGGCATTGGTACGGCTACTTTATATATATAAATAAGGAGTCTGTTTAACAGCTATTTACTCTGGTGTATCTACACGTATTGTTACGGAATCAATAAGAATTTTAGTTTAGCGCCAAGACAAAGTAGTGACTTTCACCATTATTCCATCTGACTGTACCTTTAACTATTCATAATTATTACATACGGTAATACGAGAGGTTTATCCATTCTGTCTGTACTGAAGTGCTGTTCCACATAAGTATGGTCATTAAACAGTGTACTTCTTCTTAGTTCATGGACCAGGAAGTTCACTGAAGGTGCATATACTGAAAGAGACATCATTTGTAACAATTCTATCAACCCTTTAACCCTCGAATTTCTTCAAGAAAATTTCATTTTTCTCATAAAAAATGTCCATTTGGAGACCAAGCGGAGACTATTTTTGAAAATTTATCACTGGAATGACTGGCTCGGTTCTCTTGGTCTGCAAATGGACATTTCTCAAGAACACTGCAGAAGCAGTTTTTGGCAAATATGAGTGGCAAAGAGTTAACAAGAGCCATCAGAAAACAGAAATCAGTCGATGACAGATCATCACAAATCCCCATGTTCACCACAGTGAACTTTTGCCCCACCCCACAACCCACCCTCAGGGGTGGAAACAAATGTAAACATTCTTTTGCACTCCACATTCATATGGGTAACTGACATACTAAATTTGGTTGAATTCCGTCCAACAGTGTCAGAGGAATTGCATTACAATCAATTTCATGACCTTTTGACCCCATCCCCTGGGGGCGTGGCCAAATGTAAATGTACTCATCCATTCCACATCGATATGGCTAACTCACATACCAAATTTGGTTGAATTCTGTCCCAAGGTTTCGGAGGAGATGCGTTACAATCAATTTTTGCGCGTTAAAATTGGACCCTTTGACTCCTCTCCCGCCCGCTGGGAACGGAGCCAAATCTAAATGGCCTCTTGCACTCCACAATCATATGCGTAACTCAGATATCAAATTTGGTTGCGTTCCGTCTAAAGATTTCAGAGGAGTTGAATGGGGCTCTGTAATTCCACTATTAAGTAAAGGTAGTACGTCATTCATCACCTCCGGAATATGAAATGTTCCTGTCTTTGAAAGCTTGATACCAGAAAGTAGATTTCCATTTGGTGGGCCTCTTTGCCATGCTGCAACTTGAGTGCCTTTAAAAAGTTCCTTAACCATCCAGCGTGTTCTCGTTAATGTCCACATTGTCTGTTGAGAAATGAGCAAAACCTCCCTTGACCAGGTTTGGTGGAATGACTGTACCATGATTATTCATTCTTTCCAGTGTCCTTTTAGCCAATGCAGTGTCAAGTTTTATAATTTCACAGTAACTCATCAAATGACCAGCCTGGTGGAACAGGGTTACCAATTCTTTTGAACGTGTCGCTTGGTGGAGAGTGCTCCCCATCCCCACATGCTTGGGAGTAAGATATTTGTCTTCACTAGCTGTGTATATTATATCCTGTGCAATACAAAGTATTCTAGTGACATCATCTATACTACATGCATCAGCTCTAGTAGTCATTGGCCTCCTAACAATAGGTTTAAGAACATGTATAGACTGTTAGGTAGACAATCTATCGCTTTATCTTCACATATATCGACCTCATCAGGTTTACCATGTCACAACATATCGGCCTGTATGATAAGTGCAATGTGAACTATGGACAGAAAGAATCCTCCTCTTGATATCTGGATGAAGGGATAGTTAATTCTGTCATGATTTATTTTCATGGCAGATACCGAGACATGGCGAAACTTAGTTGGGACGAGTACTGTATGTGGCTCTGTGTGTGATTGATCATGTAGAACAAGAATTCCATACACACCTTTCATATGTTCAGCTAGCTTATCCTTGAATGTTTTCATCCAATCACAAATGATTTTGGAATTGGTATTTTGGATTCATCAGCTATGGTACAATATCTTTCCCACACATCTGTGAGCTCCAAAATATCAGCATGCAAAGCAGATTGATTAAGTTCTTGGCAAAGCCATATTAATAGCATATCACCGACATGTATTGCTGTTTTGTCTATTTTGTCAGTACTCCGTTGGAACTTGATTGTGCAACTTGTGTGATGGTTAACATCGGCAGCTGTAGGATTATTTACACAAGCGAGACGTACCCTCCGGTTTTGGTCATAATTTGATGCTTCAAGTATCCTGTGGCTAACATGCAACTCTTGTATGAGATGTAGTTTTTCCTTTGTCTTTTGCTGACAAATGATACATAAATTCCAGTTAACTTTAGATGAATTACATCATAATTTTTGTGTCTGGACAGGAACTGTCGATGTTGATGAACTTGCATGAAGGTGCTCTTCTGTTATATTGACCTGTTTTAACCTTTCATGTTTTTCTGTACTTGTATAGGAAGAGTGACAATTCTTGTGCGAACGGACTAACTGTAAATACTTCAGTAAGTCGATCAGTTGCATCCTTGAGGTCGTCATTTCGCAATTTAAGTCTAACTTGTCTTATATCTTTAATTGTATTTAAGCCATCCCCTTTGGGTGTCACAAGTTGTTGACACCGAGTTTTTGACATACGATGCATTTCTTGGAATCCAACATCGCTGCTCGTTTTCTTGTAGTTTGATTGATTTTTGTGTCCATAGTAGCCTAGCAAGTTATATTATATACCGGGGTAGACCCTATCCATAAAGCTATGAGTCTAACATACATCTAACAGACACATGGACCATCTGACTGACAAGTTGTCCAAAAGTAACAACAATCATGTGAATGGAAATATAGGTGGACTTTATAGATAGCCTTGATTGTATTTAGCGATCACTGTTCATTCACTACAAAAGTTGATAGTCACAAATTATCTACTAGCTAACAGTTAATTTTGAGATAGTTTATTGGAACAAAACATGTTGTGGTAATAATAAAAATGTGGGGATTATTTTATTAATTATACATTTTTGGTTTATTTGCTTTTTTACAGTAATTTATTTCGGGAATTATAAGGCATTATATGTTTGATCGCTTAGATTCCCTGAAAATATAAGCATATTTATACAACTGTATAAGATATAACAGTAGATGACCAGGAGATAATTCTTCAAAACCTATATCAGCAAAAATTAATTTTTAATTTACTTGAATTGTCATTTTCTGAAACTACCACGGCCCATGTATTATTATAAAAATAAATATAATGGATATCTTAAATTCTTTTGTTTCCGAATAATTTACATATAGTTCTATTTGTTGAGTCCAACTTCGCTTAAAATGTGCAGTTAAGGCTCTCAGTATCAAAACAACAATGCCTTCAGAAATGCGATGCTCGCTAAATATGGCCGCCATTTTGAATTAAGCATTAACGGGTTAATAAATCAAAATCGAAGATGGCATACAGCATATTTGGATTTACCACACCTTAATACCGCTAATAAGCATGTATGCCAGCAGCTAACACGATTTGCCTCCATGGTTACCTTTTTCTGAAAACTGACCTAGTCTATAAGCACTTTACTGAAATCTAGCGGAAACAATATTTTCACCAAATATTAAATAAATATTATCTTTTATTCTCGTGAATAAAAAAGGGTGGATTTCATCAAAGGTAAATCATAGCATTGCATCTCCTCCCATTCTATATACTGGAAAGAAAAGATTATTCAGAACTCTTCGAGACTTGGCAGAACATGAAACCTTTGTGAAGTTTTTCAGGGGAGATAATTCTTGAAAATAAAGATGGATATCACTGAACCAAAATCGTAGCACTGCGCTTCCACGTAATATACCGACTGAAAACTGAAAGAAAATGATGAGTGTGTAGACTCAAGGCTCCGAGATGTTGCCCAGAACAAGTTTTGATGAATGTTATTTTTTTTCACAGAAAAAGGCACATGCATGTAATCTTCAGGTGGTACTGGTAATATTAACCAACTCTCACAGTAATCTAAAACTATTTACTGTAGGATATGCGTGTGCTACAAGAAATGATTACAGGAAAATGGCCAAACAGATGGACAAATAGAGACTGAAAGACAGACATGGTGATAGCTATATCCCACACTCAGCCCAAATTTCCTTCAAAGCTCTGTAGCAAAATCTGGGTAATTGTCTGCAGCATGATAACTGTGATATAATATTAAATATTCTAGAACATACCTCCATCAGTGAGTCTCATGCCAATAGTTCCACCTGTATACAGGACAAGAACACTGGCGTCCTTCACTGATGGGTCTAATGTATCCTGATCATGATCCAAGGATAAATTCACGCCAAACGTTTTCAGGATTTTCTCTTTGTATGACGGATCTGGTACTCCAGGTGACTGAAGACTCCCAGTGCTCTCTATATGATTCATCTTTAACAGGTGACAGGGGTTTCTTCACAATCTACCTTTAATTCAGGATACACCTGTACGTCATCAATTGGCATTAACCTATAAATAAACACATAACACATCGATGTATGATGAGGTCCGGGTTTTGAAATCTTGTGTTACCTAAATTTTACGACAAGAACAAATCAACAAACACAATTTTGTTTTGAGACTATTTGTTGGTTATATTACCCCCACATTCTAAAAATACATCTGGGATATCATAATCGCCTGCGTCCGTCTCCCGCTATGTCCTCCCAAACTGTTGGGTGGAATTCAACCAAATTTGGTATGTGGGTTACACATATGATTGTGCTTTGCAACCCAACCTTAGCTCTTCCCCCTGGGGGTCAGGTTTTGGGAATATTTGCCAGGGGTAAGAGCTAAGGTCGTGTTGGATGTATTGCAAACCGTAATATTTATAACCATGATGTCTGTAGTCGCCGCTGGAGTTAGTGATACTGCTCAAACTGGAAAAATGGCATTTCAAAAAGGAAGGCCATGTTCTACATACAGCGCCGTATATATTTTATGCCAAAAATTCAACAGTTCTGGCCCGAAGCACAACGGTTAATGTTAACTTAATGAACAGTCTTTGAACCGATTTCAGACATTTTTTTAATAACACAGAATCAAAAATCCAAATTAATCAGTCTGCTTCGCTTAATCCTTTAGCCATTGTATTTGTTCAAGAAAATTTCAAATTTATCATAGAAAATGTCCATTTGCAGACCAAAAGGTGGTTTTTGAAAATTTACCACTGGAATGACTGGCTCGGTTATCAAGCCAGTCATTAAGTGGTAAATTTTCAAAAATAGTCTTCTCTATAAGAAATCATACTTATGCAAAGGTTAAAGACTACCAGAATACATGACGTCATAAACATTTCTTTGCCAACTCGCAAACTATTCTCAATCATACACGATTTTAAGTGACTGTTTTGTTGAATCTGTGTACTATAATGAACTATATCCACGGGGCTACCACGGCGCAATAGATTTAAGATAGCAAGAATTCTGCTTAATAGTTTTCCATTATGCTTATACAGTGGTTATCCGGACAGGGGAAGGATCTACAATATCATAATCATCGTCGCCATCATCGTCATCATGATCATCATATAGCAGACCTAATTCAAAGACGGCAGTTTCATTAAGATCCCACGGATGAACTGAGCGGCCATAATTATATGCACCACAAATCACAACGAAAAACATGAAAACCTACGAATTGAACAAGAATAAAGCCATTAAAAGAAATTAATTGCCTGTGATCGATCTGGATATATCAAAATCAAATGTAAGAGTGGCAACAACAATTTATTTATGTTAAATTTAACTGCATGCTACGAAGATTTTAGGAGATCACTGCGATATCACTTTGACAATGGTCAATTTTACTGCTCTTAAAGTTTCTCTAATAGCCACAAAGAAATACGATACATCAGCGACCGCAAATGTGGATGATTCTTGTTCAGTAAAACCACTCAATGACGATGGAACACTAGGAAGACAGCTGTATCGAATAAACCTTTGTCATACTACATGCAGGATAGAAGCAAATTGTCACAAAGCCCAGCTTTTTCTGGATGAATTGATTTATCACACGGTACATGGCGAGTCGTCAAAGGTCAAAGCAGCTGAAGTTCCAGTAATGTCCAATTTGCTAAAATATAATGATGCAGACAAGAGGCCCAAGGGCCTGTGATGCTCACCTGGACCATTAGCATTTGAAACATTTGCATTTAAATATACGTGATTCTTTACATTAAAAAAGATGGCACCCGGAAAAACTGATCAATCAAAATTCTGAATGGAATATCTGGAAACTACCAATATAGAATGCATCTACCGTAATCAAATTTGGTTGAAATATGTGGCACCGCTAAGGAGTAGCATTTTGACCATTTCCTGTTGATTTTTCATAAAATTTTATTTTCACCAAAAAAATTGATCAAGCAAAATTCTGAAAAGGAGATCTAGAGCCTACCTACCACCATAGAATCCATCTAGTTAAATTTGGCTGAAATATGTCAAGCAGCTACGGAGGAAAAGCATTTTGACTATTTCCGGAACATTTTTCATAAAATCTGATTTTCACCCAAAAAATGGATCAATTAAAATTCTGAAAAGAGGATCTAGAGCCTACTACCATAAAATCCATCTAGTCAAATTTGGTTGAAATATAATATGCCAAGCAGCTGAGGATTAGCATTTTTACCATTTCCGGTAGATTTTTCATAAAATCTGATTTTCACCCAAAAAATTGATCAATCAAAATTCTGAAAAGATGTTCTAGAGCCTAACGTCATAGAATGCATCTAGTCAAATTTGGTTGAAATATGTCCAGTAGCTAAGGAGGAGTAGCATTTTGACCATTTCCGGTAGATTTTTCACAAAATCTAAGATTTTCACCCAAAAAATTGATTAATCAAAATTATGAAAAACCATCTTGAGGGTACCAGCTTAGGATCATTCCAGCCAAATTTGGTTGAAATCTGTCCAAATGGTAAGGAGTAGAGATTTGACAATTTTCGGTAAAATATTTACGCACCAAAATTCTGAAAGAAAATTCTAGAGCCTATGACCATAGGATTCTTTCAGCCCAATTTGGTTGAAATCGGTCGAAATGGTGAGAAGAAACAATTTGACAATTTCTGGTAAATTTTTTATTCAAATCTAGGATTTTCGCTCAAAATATTTACTCAAAATTCTGAAAGAAAGTTCCAGAGCCTATGACCATAGGATTCTTTCAGCCCAATTTGGTTGAAATCGGTCGAAATGGTAAGGAGAAGCAATTTGACAATTCCAGTAAACTTTTAATAAAATCTAAGTTTTTCACCCAAAATATTTACGAATTAAAATTCTGAATGCAAGTTCTATAACCTATGACCATATGATCCTTTCAGCCAAAATTGATTGAAATCGGTCAAACGGGTAAGGAGAAGAAGCAATTTGACAATTTCTGGTAGATTTTTAATCAAATCTAGGATTTTCGCTCAAAATATTTATGCAACAAAATTCATAGGAACTTCTAGAGCCTATGACCTTAGGATTCTTTCTGCCCAATTTGGTTGAAATCGGTAAAATTCTAAGAAGCAATTTGACAATTTCCGGTAAATTTTTAATAAAATCGAAGTTTTTAAACCAAAATATTTACGAATCAAAATTCTGAATGGAAGTTCTATAACCTATGACCATAGGATCCTTTCACCCAAATTTGATTGAAATCGGTCAAAAGTGTAAGGAGAAAAAGCAATTTGGCAATTTCCGGTAAATTTTTCATAAAATCTAAGATTTTGACCCAAAAGATTTATGAATCAAAATTCCAAAGGGAAGCTCCAATTCCGAACACAATAGCATCCTTTGACCAAAGTCTTTAGTTAAGATTCGGCTATTGGTTAAAGAGTAGCATTTTAAAGCAAAAGTTAACGGACGACGGACGGACGACGGATGGACGGACTGATGGATGATGGACAGACGATGGACAGTCACCACGGCATACGCTCACTTGGCCTTTCAGTCCAGGTGAGCTAAAAATGCAAGCAGCCTAGATGTAATAGACTGAATCCTACATCTGCCCTAGTTCTGATATCTTCTACCAATCTTACTCTCAATGATACTACTTCTAACAGCTCTGATATTTGCCCAGTCTGCAGTATGACTGCCCTCATGGACACAATTCAATGCATGACCTGCTTAAAATGGCTCCATTATGCATGTGCTGGCCTTACGAAAGAGACTACACGCAAGATCCCCATAGGTGCACCATTCAATTGTGTAGTTTGCTTGAATAATGTATTGTATGATGACTCGGCTGAACATGACACGCACACTAACATGAATCTTAATACTGATCAGCCTGCGGATATTGCTCTAACAGATATGGCATCCATCCAATCAGATGATGCGTGCACAGTTTCAATTAATATTAGTAGTCAACCATTTGATGGCAAAGTAAAACAAAGTAGAAAGTACGATAGTACAAATCATATGCGTTCAGCAAATGATACTATCACACACTTGGATTTCAGACGTGGAGACTTCAACCAAGCACTTGTTCGACCATCCGTACCACAATATGGTTGTAATCTTCTCGCTTGACCATGTCTGTTCCTTAACTTTTGCTTTTTCAAGTACCAAAAGGGAGAAGAACAGTGTGGCCATTTAACTATCATTTCAAAACAGCTAAAGCGAGTGGATTGGCGGAGTCTGACACATCCCTCCTATAGTAATCCGTGAAAGAGGACTCACAGTGCCATTGTGCAGCAGCCATGATGTCCTCTAACGGAACACCATTGTAAAGGGCGGCCGAGGAAGCTATTCCTCTAACATCGTGTGACGTTGCGCATTGCACCTGGTGCCCAGTCGCAAGCTCATGGGTAGTCTGAACGCATTCGACTACCCAACGAGAGATAGAATCCATGGATGCGGCGCCATATGGCTTCTTATGGCAGATCCACAGATGTCTATCATTCGACCGTAACGAGTCTGTCCATCTTTTGTACTTAGTCAAAGCACGGACTGGGCACCAGACACTGGCATCACGATCAGACCTAGTTAGTTTCGGTATAATGATCGGTTTGCCGGGATATTTCAAAGATTGATTCTTTGACATAAACTCTGCTCTTGGCAGTAGATGCAGACCTCTCCGGAGACAATAAATCGGTCCCGCTCTGCTGAAAGTGCATGGATCTCACTGCGCCTTCTAGCTGAGGAAGCTGCCAATAGAAAGACTGCCTTTAGAGTCAAATGCTTTAGACTAGCCGAACGCAACGGTTCGAAAGGGTGCTTGGCCAGTACATTAAGCACTAAAGCTAGACTCCAGGCTGGAATGACCACCGGTTGTCTCGGTCGGAGATTGCTCATTCCCTTCACCATCACATTCAACTGGGCGACCTCTGGACTATCCCTGTTGGCTAGACAAGGGATAACTGATGCCAAAGCTGACTTGTATCCAGAAATTGTGACAGGAGCTAATCCTGAATAGAATAGCTCACAGAGAAAGTCTGCTATTTGCTGACTAGTGGATTGAAAGGTATCAATACCCTTTCCTTCACACCAGTCTGCAAATTTGTTAACCTTGTGGTTATATGACTTGAAGGTAGAGCTGGGCGGTCTGACGGTGGTATCGTGAGGACCGCGGTATACCGTGAACCGATACCGTTGACATTTCCAAATACCGTGAATACCGTCCATAATGTTTGAGCAATATTTGAGAAATATATTCATAAAATCTGACTTGACCAAGGGTAAATAAGTGCTAATAGTGCCAAAAATACAGGCATCCCTAACTATTAGCCGAGTTCAGGTGAAAGGGTTGTTGTAAAAACAAATGTCAAGACATCAATTACAAAATAATGACAAGCTAATCTGTTAAACTTGTTGTTATACGACTTGAAGGGTGACCTTCCGACATCCCCGTCGTTTGATAACATCCACGCAGTCAATTTGAAGATTTTGGGATGCTAGTGTAGGAAGCGTCCCTTGGCCTGGGAGATTATGTTCGGAATCTCGGGTAACTGCACTGGATTGTCCACCAGCAGATCTAGAAGATCCGTGAACCACGCCCTGCTGGGCCAACATGGCGCTATTAGCAGGACCAGGCACGGTTCCTCCCTGATCTTCACCAATATCTTCGGCAGAAGAATGGTGGGTGGATACGCGTAAGCGTGCATCCCTCTCCAGCTTATCGCCAGAGCGTCTGTATCGACGGCATTTGGATCTGGAATCGGCGAGACATAAGTCATGATTTGAGCATTTTCCTTTGTGGCGAACAAGTCCACGTTGGGTTTGCCCCAATGCTCGAAGATCCTGTGACGAACTGGAGGGTTGAGAGACCATTCTGTCGGCAAAAATCCTCTGTCTGAGAGACAAAGCATCCGCCAGAATGTTCAATCGCCCAGGAATGTGAGCTCCTTTCAAAACAGCTGCTTTCAAAACAACTGAGTAATTCCTGCATCATTGAATCAAGTGCCACACCTTCATACACAGTGTGGGTGACTTGGTCCCGCCTTGGCGATTTATGTATGATACTACTGTCGAGCTGTCCGACCATATCAATATCATCTTGCCCCTGACTTTTGGAAGAAACTTTTCCAACGCCAGTTCCACTGCCATCATTTCCAACAGAGTGATATGCAGCTGACTCTCCTGGAGAGTCCATGTGCCCGCGACCTGGTGTTCTCCCAGGCAGGCCCCCATCCCTCGAGCGATGCATCCGTGTACATGGACAGCTGGGGGCGGGGCAGGTGCAGCGAAACTCCTACTAGGAGATTCTGACGCTTTTTCCACCATACAAGATGCGACATTATTGGCTCCAAAAGTGGCACCAGCTTTGACAGGGGTTCTGTTCTCTGTTTCCACAGAGACATCAGATACAACTGGATAGGTCTTCGCATCAGAGCAGCGTACGGGAATACCTGCTCCATGGAGACCATCATGCCCAGCATCTGAAGAAACCGCCTCGCCTGAATGTGGTTTCCCAATCGAAAACTCTTGAGGATGGCTAACAGAGACACCACTCTGGGCTCTGAAGGGTAAACCCTGTCCTCCTCGAGATCAAATCGCATCCCCAAATAAACGAAATGTTGAGGGTGTCAATTCGGATTTCTCCTTGTTGACTATCCAGCCTAGATCTGAAAGTAACTTCAGAGTCAGAGCAGTATCCACCTTGATAAGCCAATCGCCTATGTAGGTGTGAAGCGTCACATTCTCTCGTCTGAGAAACGCTGTCACCGCAATGACCACTCTGGTGAAAACCTGTGGAGCTGTCGACAGGCCGAATGGGAGTACTACAAAATCCCATACCTGATTCTGAAAAGCGAATCTCAGAAACGTATGACAACTGTTCATTGGAATGTGGAAATATGCATCTTTCAGATCGATCGATACACACCACATTCCTTTCCTCAATCTTGCCATTACCGACCTCAGAGTTTCCATCTGAAACCGAGGCATATGGCCTGAGATTGAGTACGGGTCTCCACGCCCTGTGCTCTTGGGGACAAGGAACATATTGGAATAGAAGCCTGGAGTGTTCTGGTTTGCTGGTTTTATTGCTCCCTTCAGAAGCAAACCGGACATTTCGTTTTGAATGGCTTCTAACTTGTCTGGTTCCCTTGGTACGGGTGTCCAGACAGGTGCCAAAGACAGATTTTGTGGTGGAAAATCCCACCTCTCCGGCATGTACCCCTGGGATACACCACCCCAGGACCAGACTGTTTGACGTCACACCTCACCAAGCCTCGACGAAACGCATGAGCCTTCCACCCACCATAGGTGCATTGAGGCCTAACGTGGGTGTCTGGCTCGCGATCCGCTACACCCCCCCCTCCCTCTTGACGAGAGAGAACCATTTTGGTCATGGCTTGACTGGTTTAACTGGCACCGCTGTTCCTGTCGCACAGGCGCAGTCCAGGCAGATATGAAGGGAGCTCCCATACCCTCAGGTGTGATCAGCCCACTTCTTCCCGCCTTGAGGATTTACCCTTACCCTTCCCCTTCCCGCCTCTCGGGCGATCAGGAGAAACATTGGCGTGGGCAGGAGGCTCTACAACCTTCTTCGCCGGAAGAAGCAGAAGAAGCAGGCTTGGCTTTCGCCTTGCTTTTATGCTTCTTCTGCTTCTTGGAAGAAGGTTGTCCGGTCAGCGGCTTAGCTACAGCACCTAGTGCGTGCGCTTGTCGCACTAGTTCTAGCTGTAGATTTACAGCCAACCGATTCTGCGCACTATTGGCGGTGTCCTCCAAGATTTCAAGATCCCAGTGCATTTCCAAGATGCGCTTGGCCACCAAAGATGCTAGGGCCAGTCAGGGGCATTCCAAGCACACGCTCCCTAACGGCGGTAGTCGGACGCATATGGTCAAGGACCATCTGCCTCCTGGACTTCGTCACTCGCACCTGCACACTTGCCAATGCTTCCATAGACAGCACCAAGCCGTCATTAACGCAACAGGTAGCACAGGCTGGCCTGCCCCCGCTTCAGCTCACACTGACTGAAGAAGGCAATAAGAGTGATTCACAGCACTCATTGCTGCTCTCAACCCCTCATCGCATAGGGCCAGGACTTCCTCATGATGTACTTGGGACTTGTCCACAAGCGCCGGAGCGGGGCAACCCGCTCCATCACTCTGGACTCCAAGTACCCAGCAGTCATCTTCAGTGACTGTTGGAACCATACCATATTTGTCGTATTCCCTGTGGGGAATACGACATCTCGCCTGCAGCTCCTTGGAGGCCGCAGGGAGCTGGACCTTGGTCAGGAGTTGCTTGCTATAAATAGCATCTAGTAACTCCTTAAACCGTGGATCCAGTCCATCGGGACTGGATCCGAGCCGCAGGCAAGACCCCGTCCTAATCGATGCAACCGACGGACGGGGTGTATTATCTTCGGCCGTAGCCGAAACCACAGACGGGTCCACCCTGGCTAGCCAAGCCAGAGCCTCGGACCAGTCTGTCTCCGAAGAATACACTCCTGTGAATACGTCACCCGTTGACGTATTCACGCTTCTACCAGCAATGGCCTCCCGGTTAGGAGCCACCGCTGGTAAGCCAGAAACACTGGTACCGTACGGTTCCGCTGCCACCACATGGAGTTCTCCATTCCATGGAGTAGGCCCACACAGAAAACCGTGCGGACCTGTAATGGTTATGGAACTGTGGCTATAAAAGGCGCCAACAGCACCCCATGCGCGGCCGCTGGACCAGGCGAGATAGGCGTGTATCCAGCCTGGCCAGCAACACCTGTCACCGTGTCGGTTGGTGGCAAACCAACCAGCACTGGACAGGTGCCCGGTACCGGAGTGGCCTCAACCACAGGTGGAGCGACTGTCTTGGCTTGCGCCAGGCCAGACAGATGGAGGGCGGTTCCGTCCAGTACGGAATCGACCTCCATGCTCTCCACCCACGGCATCTCAAGCTGTAACAATCTCTCCTCCTCGGCCGCCTCATCTTCAGACCCCGAAGAGTCGTAACCAGATGAGGAGTCACTGGAGCTGCTCTGGCGAATGGCTCCCATGCCTGACGGACCAGCCACCGCTACTATACCACCTGGGGGTGGCCGCAGAGAGACAGAACCCATCAGGCTGAAGCCCGCCGGGACTGCCAGGGAGCTAGGCGTGCGCGATTTTTTTATTTAATCGTGAAGTTCGATTTATTTTTTAAATCACAATTTTTATGATGTAATTGAGGAAATATCGGAAAATCGTCAAAAATTTCATGTTTTTACAAAATCTGAAGTGTGTACTTTTCCATCGCATTATATCAGTACATGAGCACACTTATAATCGATTCACGCCTGTGTTCATTGTGTGTATATCCCGCCGTGCCATGCATGTGTCGAATAATTACGAATCACAACACAAAGCGCTACAATAAACAAGCTAACAACAGCGAGGTAACACCTTTGTCATTGAGAAAACCAGCTAGTTACTCCGGCGAATCGCCATATAATTATTTTTCTTTCGCTGAAGACCCTGAGTCTGTTGTGAAATGTCAAGTATATACAGTTTCAGAGTTTTGGCAATCAGTGAACATAATTCTGTTTAATTCTAGAGTTAGCAATTTCAGACGGTCTAATAATTTTTCCTTTTTGATTCGGTTGTCATGTCAAATTAAAGAAAATAAAGCAACAGCATTCCAGATTGTTTGATTTTGAACTGTGCGTTCTATTGATTATTCTTAAATGTAAATCGTACATTCTGAAAGCAACTATAAACCGCCCTATAGGACGAGTTTATGCCGTTACACTAGTACCTACTCAAAGCTACCGTCCTATGTATGTGAATTGCGCAGTATCTCCCGCGCTACTAATATTAGCGTCTTCGCGTTACTCTGGTTATTACCTAAACGCATCTACAAAGGGAGGCTATAAACGGAAGCATCACGTAATTTATATTTTTTTCTCGGCGACATTTTATCTCAAATTTTGATGAATTAAATAATGTTTATTAAACTATACGCAATATTTAGGCGGTCCCAATTAATAATTTCACGCCCGCGATGATGGATATAAGATTTACATTAAGCATAGACGTAAGATGGTAAGAATTCGTCGCATGAACATCAGCATGTGTTCTAATTTTGTGCTATTTTTGTATGATTTATTTATACTTTCTAGAAACGAGTCACGTTAACCCGGTTTATACTTTTGGGAATTCGGACTTACGATTTAATCAAAAATCGCTATTTTTTTCATAAAATCGATCGCGATGTTTCAAATCAAAAATCGCGCAAGCCTACAGGGAGCCATATGAGATGGTTCCCTCAGTAGCCAGTCCAGAACCAAGCATGGGAAGAGACTGCCCTACAACTTTTGGCATCAGGACCGACACCAGCGTGGGAAGGACGCTATGCAAGAAGCCTTGCATAGCATGTCCAAACCCCGCCGGAGGTGCCATCTTCGAAGCCGCCGGTTGCAGATGTGGAGTGGGCCCAGGGGCCCAAACGGACGCTCCATGATTTACTTTCAGATCGCCGGACTTCTGGGAAAGGAACTTGACCAACATATCGACCGGCCACACTGAACATATGTCACACCTATTATCGATATTACACGGAGAACAACGGTAACAGCCATGGTCTTCATAAATGACCGTGACAAACTTGTGGCACTCTGGGAAAGATGGCGGGGTAGGCTTGGCCTATAAAATAAGCACAAACCCTAAAATAAGCAAGTGGAACGAAACAATAATGGAAGGCAAACAAATTATTTTCAAAAATTTTGACCATAAATAAGTTGTAACCCTCCAGCACCCCACCCCGCAATGTTACAGCAAAGATCGTATTGATTATGACAACAAGAGCGAAGCGGACATGAATACACCCAAATACTGATCCTGACGGATGTATAAACGGAACCAGGAACCATATCGAATAGCATTCGTGGTATATTTAACAATAAATTTTAAATTATACTCTAAAACGAAGGCCAAAACGATATGTGAAGAAAACAACAAAATGTAAACAAACTGCTGTAAAACACTGTAAAACCGCAGACCACACATCTTAATCAAGAATTTTGAAACCACCGATCATTTCAAACAGATCGTGATAACACGCAAAACTTGAAAACTCCAAAGTTTTCTGGTACAAATGAAGTACGCAGCACCCAGAACAAGATGCGCGACTTAATGAAACATTTTCTTAACATAAAAATCCGAGAATAAACCCGGGTATGACGTCACCCGCTCGGATAATACAGAGAACGACGTCAACCGA
Source organism: Chaetoderma sp. LZ-2023a (assembly GCA_034401795.1). Taxonomy (NCBI): domain Eukaryota; kingdom Metazoa; phylum Mollusca; class Caudofoveata; order Chaetodermatida; family Chaetodermatidae; genus Chaetoderma; species Chaetoderma sp. LZ-2023a. The sequence goes on from CM067373.1 coordinate 64,563,089, forward strand.
TTTTCGTGTTAAAAACACGGTATAGCCAACACCTATTTCATATCTGCCGATCGCCTGTTGGGATTAAAGGAAGGCGACCAATCTGGCATATTTCGTTGTTAACACACGTCCCAGATTCGGGGTCAGAAATTGGAACATGCGACACAGACAAAATTTTATAGTCCTATTTCTTTTTACAACTATGGAATAACTTGGAAATATACGACCCGAGATTCAATGGCTCCTTCCATGATAATCCAATAATCCTTGAAGCAAAAACAGCTACCACAGGCACAGAAAATGACTTAGAAAAACTTGAAATTCAACTAAGATATTTCCAAATGCAAAAGCATGTGTGCTCTTGTTGCTATGCAAACAAGAATGAGCCTCACTGGCAGAAGGTTACCCGTTTGTTGGGACCGGGTACCCGGTTCCAGGAGCCGGTAAAGCTTCCTAAGTCTAGATTCCTAGAGCCAGTTATCAGGATAGCTTGTTATCAGAAGTAATAGAATGGTAAGTCTTGATCGAAGGAGAAATACACTCGCACAACACCAGATCAAGTAGAAAATTACACACTGGCTACTGTCGTACAGAAAGGTCCAGGCAAAAACCCACCTCACAAGCCATTAAACTTTGGAATAACACTGACACAAACATCTGTAAACAAATCATTACCCAACAATAATATATATGAATTATAAAAAATATGATAATAGAAAAGTATGAGATCAACCCTTAGCATCCTGCATTATAACAAATCATCTTCCCCTTAAAGTACAAAACAGGTGTTTGTTCTATTAATCTTGCTGCGTAAGTTGCTATGTCCTAGGACAGCAATAAATTGAGCCAGCATTGATCCTCGGAATACACACTTGCTTCCTTCTAAATTTGTTACCCAACTTATGAGAACAGGGTGATAGTGGTGAAAATGATCACAGCCACCACCATGACTGCTGTAAACTGTGACGCATCCAGACACCACAGTAATGAATACCATACTAGTATTACCTCTCCTACTACTGCTACTACTACTACTATTACTGCTGCTGCTACTACTACTACTACACATACGATATAACACCCCTCCCCAATGTCCCTGTCCAATCTCTGTCTGTGCTGCGTACGCTATCAATAACATCCATTTTTGGGGTTATGCAAATTTAATTTAAAGGTAACCCACTTCGTTTTGCGTAACCTTTTCAAATATTTATGTACAAAATACAAAAACAGGAATTTGTGCACCTCTGCGTGAACTAAAAAGTGGGTTTGTGCCGTTTTGACATGTATATGTGTAAGTATATATATATATTTTTTGACGCACTGGCAACGCATGACTTCAATTTCCACATGCTAACCAACCGACCAGTAATTAGACCCATTAGTTTAAGTTGTTGATCACCATATCCCCGGCCGAGGATCGAACCGCCATACTGCAACTCCGCATGGCATCAGCAACCAGACATCTTTCCACTGGACCACTGCGCCAAGACTAAGAAGTCTAGGTTTAGCCGACCAGCTTTCACATGTCTGATTAGTCCGAGTCTGCTCTGACTCAACCCGCCCCTGTGACAGATATTTGGACAGACTGGCGGGCTGGGGAGAGTCAGAGCAATTAGTATGTTCAAAAGTTGGAGAACTCCGCCACCGCTTGGTAGCGCACCTCTTAAGTGACCTTAGCTACAATACTCGCCACAAACCCCGGTTATTGCTTCGTATAATTCACGTATCCATTCGCTCGCACCTTAAATCATGTTAAATATGTCCTATATCTCACGTTATTTAACTTTTTAGCTCATTGTTGACAACAGCCATTGCAAAAACAGTGATGACGTAGTACACAACTTTTCGCCTCGAAAATCACGATATTTCGTCCCGAGCAAATTCGAGCCCTGGGATGATTAACATAAACTGGAAAGTAAAGGCGTCAGTTTTGTTGGTTAGATAAAATATTCTATTATTTATGCTGCACTTATTATTCTCATTTTACATCCGTGGGTGGTTGGGTGTGTGAGGGTGGGTGACAGGGAAGCAGGTGCGTGGGTGAGTGGAAAATTAAGTGAGTTATTCAGTGAGTGATTCAGTGACTATGTGATTCAGTGAATTAATGGGTGTGTGGTCGGTTGGTTTGTCGGTCGGTGAGTCAGTCCGACCTCTGCCGGTGGGTCCGACCTCAGTCGGTCTGACTGGTGGGTTGGACGGTCAGTCAGTGGGTGGATAGGTCGGTCATTGGGTGGGTCGGTAGGTGGGTCAGTTTATCGGTCGATGTTTGAGTGAGTGAGTTGGTCGGTTGGTCAGTCCGACCTCGGTTGGTCGATCGGTGGGTGGGTAGGTGGGTCGGTCAGTTGCTCAGTCATTCAGTGGTTTGATCAGTCAGTCAGTCGGTCCGACCTCGGTCGTCGGTTGATCAGTCGGTGGGTCAGTGGGTGGATCGATCAGTCGGTTGTTGGCCGGTCAGTCAGTCCGACCTCAGTCGGTGGGTGGGTCAGTCGATTTGGGTGGGTGAGTTGGTCGCTGAGTGGGTTGGTAGGTGGGGCGGTCGGTCCGACCTCAGTCGGTCCAAACTTGGTTGGTCGGTGGGTGGTGGGTCAGTCGGTCGGTGGGTGGGTTATTGGGTCAGTTGGTTGGTCAGTCAGTCGGTCCGACCTCGGTCAGTTGGTCGGTCGGTCTTCTAGCCTACAGGCCTAGTCCAACAGCCTACTATTCTACTAGCCTACATGCCTAGTCTACCCACTTACTAGACTACAGTCCTAGTATACTAGCCTACAGGCCTAGTCTAGCCTTCATGGTTAGGCCATAGCTCTGCCTTAGACAGTCTTGTCTAGGTATTAATTAGACATTAGCTCAGCTATGGCTAGGCCTTATCGGGGCTTGAATATGCCTTATCTAACCTTAGCTTTGGTTACCTAGTCGTTACCTAAGCCTTAGCTAGTCTTGGTTAGATCTTCCTGGCCTAATCTGTGCCTTATCTACGCTTCGTTTAGTCTTGCCTAGGCTTAAGCTATGCTTACGTAGTCTTTACTTTGACCGTACCTGGTCGTTATTAAGACTTGGCTAGATCTTAGTTAGACCGTAACCTGGTGTCTTAGCCTTACGTAGGCATTGATCAGGCTATACACTATACAGTATACACAGCGAAGATAATTATCATCCGGGTTACCCGTGATTGTTCAAATTGACTTAATAATGGTAACAATCATGATAACAACAAAGACGTCTGAACATGTCTCTGGATCTGAACATGTCTCTGGATAAGGTGACATGAAGAAATCCCGTGAAAACATGCTTGCAATAAACACCTGTAATCTAGATATCTATCCAGGTGAGACGCCGAATAATAGAGATACACAATATAGCTTGCGTGTCTGCGGAAGACGTTGTTTGCCATCTAAGTTTAATTCCACCGAGGCGTGTTTGCAGCTAGTGTTATGTTATAAATTTTGATATAAATATATTTTGAATTGTAAGCTCAACGAAACAGCTGAATGATAATTAACCCTTCACATGTCACATGACCAACGGAGGTATCTTAAGGCAATAGAAAAATCTTTTACAAGTGAGGAAAAATTTATTTTAGAACAATCCCCTGTTAAAGTTGCATATTCACACTAAACTGCTTTAAAATAAATTTATTAAAATTGTAGACTTTTAGAGGATTAAATTGTGTGCCTATATGAATGAAACAAGATAAATCTTAACATATACGGTGATTTCATATAATCTTTTTAATTTGCGAAATTGAATTAGAGACACACGTACATATTTCGAGACACGAGAGTTGCCAGCAGTAACAAATACCACCACATTGCATAATACTCTTAATAGCAGTAATGTGATATAACCGCCATTGAAGCGAAGATAATTATCATCCGGGTTACCCGTGATTGTTCAAATTGACTTAATAATGGTAACAATCATGATAACAACAAAGACGTCTGAACATGTCTCTGGATAAGGTGACATGAAGAAATCCCGTGAAAACATGCTTGCAATAAACACCTGTAATCTAGATATCTATCCAGGTGAGACGCCGAATAATAGAGATACACAATATAGCTTGCGTGTCTGCGGAAGACGTTGTTTGCCATCTAAGTTTAATTCCACCGAGGCGTGTTTGCAGCTAGTGTTATGTTATAAATTTTGATATAAATATATTTTGAATTGTAAGCTCAACGAAACAGCTGAATGATAATTAACCCTTCACATGTCACATGACCAACGGAGGTATCTTAAGGCAATAGAAAAATCTTTTACAAGTGAGGAAAAATTTATTTTAGAACAATCCCCTGTTAAAGTTGCATATTCACACTAAACTGCTTTAAAATAAATTTATTAAAATTGTAGACTTTTAGAGGATTAAATTGTGTGCCTATATGAATGAAACAAGATAAATCTTAACATATACGGTGATTTCATATAATCTTTTTAATTTGCGAAATTGAATTAGAGACACACGTACATATTTCGAGACACGAGAGTTGCCAGCAGTAACAAATACCACCACATTGCATAATACTCTTAATAGCAGTAATGTGATATAACCGCCATTGAAGCGAAGATAATTATCATCCGGGTTACCCGTGATTGTTCAAATTGACTTAATAATGGTAACAATCATGATAACAACAAAGACGTCTGAACATGTCTCTGGATAAGGTGACATGAAGAAATCCCGTGAAAACATGCTTGCAATAAACACCTGTAATCTAGATATCTATCCAGGTGAGACGCCGAATAATAGAGATACACAATATAGCTTGCGTGTCTGCGGAAGACGTTGTTTGCCATCTAAGTTTAATTCCACCGAGGCGTGTTTGCAGCTAGTGTTATGTAACTCTATGATCAAAGCCAATGTTAAAGATCTAAATCGATCCCAACATGCGCTGAGTATGGGCGGCGGGCCGGTTCCAACAGCTATAGGGGTCAGCGAAATAGGATTCAAAATGTTCAATGGTTTTCCAGTAGGCCTATATCTGTCTTGCTATATAGTGTTCTTGCTGTATGACGGCGCAACGAGCCGTGTAACATGTTTTCGATGATCAGAAATGTAATCTTATTTATGATTCATATTGATGTATTAAATATTGTTGATTATTTTAAAACTAATCTGACTGTCATCGGCAGTAGGTTCCAGCGAAATGGATTTCAAATTTTTATCTGTCTATATATATGGGCAATATTATTTCAATAAACTCATGCATAAGAAATATATGGTGTAGGTGTAACGTGTTTTCATGTGTTAAAATTTAGGATAAAAACAACCATTTATTTAACAGGTAATATGTGACGAATATTTTGAGCAAAATTTGACTAGGACTGTGTCCGACAGCAATACGTTCCAGTGAAATGTTTCAAAATATTCAGCATTGTGTATTTCAATCCTTCGTGGAAAGTACTGCATACTTATGCATAAAAGTTAGCTCCAATCTCACGCTGAAAGTAGTTGCTGTCAGCATTAATTGGTTTAGGGATTTATTTGTATGAAGAAATTGTACAACTTTAGCAATTTTGGCGTTAAAATCACAGCGGGATTTGTAGGAGTGTACGCATTGTTATCTCGCCCACCCAGTCCCCCTGCTTGCATAACATGTACGCTAATTGCAGGAAACCATTAAAATGGTAGCCTATGTCCGCCTGAATACACATCTAAGACTAGACATATAATAAAACACAATGATGATTCCTCTGTCCAATGAACTATCAGTAACGATTGCAACGAATCAGAATGCACATGTATTTGCGCGTCGTCTATCAGATTCAAGTAGCTGATCAGTCTATAATAAACTTTTGACCCTTACAGACGCAAACTTACTAGACTCAAAATTATCTCAAAATTTTCACAAATTTCTTTGCGTGTATCAGATTCAGGTAGCAGATCAGTCTGTAATACACTTTTGACCCTTACAGACTCAAAATTGTTCACAAATTTCTTTGCGTATTAGACATTCTTGTTTCAAAGATTTCCGTACCTCTTGAGAAACTCATTTGTAGTGAAAATAATCAAACTTGCAAATTTTTCAATTTTATTTATTTGCTAATTGATAATTTCTAAATTCAGCGTATCATACGCAAATATAAATTGTTAAAATCTTATACTTTTAGAGGCTTCAATTGTAGCACTAAACTTCCTCTAAATATTTTTTAGCACTCTAGCATTATCTAGCAGACGTAGTGTTCACTTTTTAAATTGCTACTTCCGGAATTTTCGTTCCCTTCTTTAGGCAGTCTACGCGACGGTACCTAAAAAAAACCACAAAAATTTTATATACGTTAAATTAGATAGGAACTCGTAGTAGGAAACATAATATATATAATATATATATTGTAACTTATATACGCATATAGAATATTCATTCGTAGCGGATAGCAGTTATTGTTAGGCGTATTAGGAATACCATAGGAATACTATAGCGGTCATTTTCGTCCCTACCGCGGTCATTTTAGCTCGCGGTCATTATGGACTGAGATCTCATGTAATAGGGGGATATGCAGTAGTGATATCATACTAGTTATAGGTTTTGCATTAGTCGATTAGATGGGCAGCCAATTTATATTCTTCATATTCTAATACATGATTATCAAATAAATCTATTTGAATTTGAATTTGAATTTGAATAGGCTACCTCCGGAATTATTCTGGCTCACGTTTGCTCCAAACTTAAAGGAGCAGTAGGGATAAATAACGAAAACTTGTAAAATTAAACCAGTAAAAAACGATATCTGGTAACTTAGTGCTTACCATCTACTCGAGTGGCAAAAATTTCCGACACCACTTGTAATAGACTCTGATGAAACTTATGGGGGTATATTTTCCCCGAAAACGTATTTTCCGCGAAAACTTACTTTGAACTTTCCACTCTATTAATGATCGAAGACGTGATGATGCAACATTTAGAAACACTGACCTATAAATAATGTGTGTATAATAAACGTACCACACCTTCCCAGAACCATGCTTCTAGCCATCAAAGAGCCTCGAGGTTTCTTCAGACTCCTCTCACCACCAATCAATCACGTCAGCGATTCCAACGCCCACGTAGGCCTACAATACATGACGGAACTGCTCTCTATTTTTGCATTATTGATTTGAAAATGGATATTCAGAATTGTTGGGGTTAACCAACCCAATATGTGGAAATCCAGCCTCGATGGGCTGGTGTATAGACATTTCGGCAGCCAACCATTTTCGGCAGCCCGTTTTCGGCAGCCTATATTAGTGTGTTTTATTATTATCCCTGTGTTACCTATATGTTACCCTATATCCATGTCGTTTTAACAGAGTCGATATAACAGTATTATATACTAATACTATACGTGTGTATTATATAGTAATAGTATATATTTCTGTTATATCGACTCAGCTAGACTGAAATCCATATTTAATTGGTTGACGAATTTTATTATGTTTGTTTTTTCAGCCATGCCGACTCTAAGAGCAAAACGAACTAAGAGCCAGTTGCTACGATGAAAGTCAAGCGCCGTGACGAAGATTAGGCACTGTTGTGACGCAATGAAATATAATTGCATATTATTTTGAAATAAAGACGTAGGCCTATATCGATCATTCTTTAACACAGTGGTTGGCCTCTAATTGTTACAAATTTAAGTTCAATTGCAATGCAAAAAATTGTAAAAGAAAATTCTAGAATATTTACGGCGTAACATAATATTTTTAAAGCAGCGCCAATTTGGAAAATCTGTGCCATGTAATTCATGTATCACATGAAAATGAGAATTTTGAAAATAATTTTTCGGGTTGAGACATGGAGTAGATTTCCTCCAATTTTCGTTAAGATCTACCAACTACCTAATGTTTGAATCAAATTTGGAAATGCTCATTAGAAAATATAAATAATTTCGAAAATCCACAAGAAACTCTTATAATGCTACGTCTGTAATGGTCTAAAGATTAATACAGACTGACTAACTATCTCAATCACAAGTACGACCAGCAATTGCGCGTGCATTTTGATTTGTTGACGTTGTTCCTGAAAGCTGGTTGGTTTAGAGCCATCTCTATTGTATTTGCAATCCATGTCTGTGTGTATTCCGACCATTGTAATGGTTTCCTGCAATTAATGCCCATGTTAGCTAGACTCGGCGGGTGATAACAATGTCCTCAGTTTATAATCCTTGCTGTTATCTTAACGCCAAAAATGTTAAGACGCGATCTCTTGCGTGAATGAACAACACATTTCGCATGCACAGCAACTACTTTCAGTATGACGTACATACCTTGTAACCAAATAACTTTTAACAAACAAATTCATTTCAAAGTATTCAACATTTTAATTAATTGTAACAAAATTTATTTTCACGCACCTTAAATTCATTTCAAAGTATTCGACATTTTAATTAATTGTAACAAAATTTATTTTCACGCACCTTGTACCGGCGGTCACTCCGTACGCGACCACATATAAATCTAAAGGAATTGTGAACAGCTGTCTAAAGAAAAGAAAATCAATTTGACAAATGTAAATCCTGCTGAGACCGATGGGCTCACCCCTATTCCGTAGGGTACGAACGATTCTGCAAAATGTCAATATAACACAGTCTTAAATACACAATACACGAAATTTGCTCTGACTGAGTAGGATTAAATTAATTAATGTCAAATTGATTGCAGAGTTTTTCATTCACACACTAATAAGAAAGTTCTGTTAGTAACATTTATAACTTGTAGAAGAATAGGAATTTTAGATTGTGTGTGATTTACTTTGATTAGTGTTCATTGACGTATTTATACAGACACAATTGCCTCAATCAATTGTGTACGTTTGAGGTGCAAGGCATAGCAGAGAAAACGTGTAGTTTTCGCAATTTTGAGAGAATTTGATGGTGACAGCTTAATATTCAATCTGGATATCATCATTGTATGATCAAGTATCAGCTGAGTTGTATTTTCGGGATCAGCTAATAACGTGTTGATGATGACTGGGTCATTTTCTAGGTACATGGTGGTGAGAATACTCTTCAAATGTGGTTTTCTTGACTCCTCCAATGCTGTACATAATGTAATGAAGTGATTCCTGTCCTCGGGTGTTGAATGGCAAAGTAAACACTTTTCAGAGACAACATATTGATTGAAACGGGCACGATTTGCTTGCAAGATGTATGAGCCAGTCAGAATCTTTGCCTTTGTTACTGCTCGTCTAACATCCCTGGTTGTGTTGTCAAGCGAGTTCCAACAGTGGTGAACGTTGTTTACAGTGCATACATTGACATTTAAGTATTGTGTTGATGTTTTCATGACAAAGTCTTCTTTCCAGACGTTGTGTACAGCACAGTTGATATGCTTCTCAACTTGCGCCTTCCATGCTAACTTTGCAGGCATGCTGTTAATTAGTTGGTAGACACTTGGGAGCTGATACTTATGAAGCGTTTCTTGGCATTTCATAAACCAACTATTGCTCTTAATATTCTTTACAGCAAGTTGTCTGGCTGCTATCTGGAATTCTACAGTATCGTCATTTCTGAGGATGTTTCCTAGTAGTTTTAGTTTTCTGGAGTCTAGCTCTGCTTGGATGGGTCTTATTCCTAGTAGGCATAGTGTTGCTGATGATGTTGTATTCTTTGGAAGGGACTGTAATTGTTTAAGAATTGACAGTTGGAATAGTTCCAATGCACTAATCTCAGCCTTTGTCATCTGAATGACCTCTAGACCAAACAGTAATCTTGGAAGACAGTAGACTCTCCATATATGCGCTGAAGTTAACGGGGAAATCCACCATTTCCAGGAAGTCCAGCTCTGATCAGTGAATAGACTGTTCTTCTTTTTGCTTGAATGCTTTTTTCTACATTGCGTTTCCCATTTGTTGACCGTTCTATACCTAAGTGAGTTTCACATTTAGATTCAAGGATCTGTCTCTCTCCTAGATGAATAACTGGAGCAGATTTAGTTCGCTTGTGTTACCACAGTTGGTGCATGCTTTAAGTGTTCTGCTGTTAGCCCATGCGTGTCTGCTGATTTGTTATTCTTAAATCCTGCAATGATCTTTGGGATCTCTGCTTCAGTTACAGATTCACATTCTGTCCCCGTAGTATGATTGCTACACACGTCTTCAATTATCTGGACATCAAGTTCCACAATTCATTTGTGCTCTTCATCGAAGGCTTTGTCTACCAGGGGGATGGCGAGTGAACCAAAATGGTTCTTAAATCCGCTCAAGATGCCAGCATCATCATTGCATATTTCACCATCAATAATAAGCTGATGCATCCCTCTTTGACGAATTATGCGCTGCTTTGCTATCAACATGAAAAATGTCTCCTTGTCATTTTCATGAACCTCCATGACCTTGTTATGCAATGATGTTCTCGTTTCACTGTTTAGTAGTCGCATTGTTTGTCTCGGCTTCTGACGAGCTTCTTTACAGTTATTATTGATATTGCTGTTGTTGCTGTTAGGTCTACCATTGATGTTCCATAGATAATGTGCCTTCTTACTCTTGTGTATTAAACTAGCTATATGTGGAGTCCATGGTTTGATGCCCTTTCTTGATTTCTTTTGATTTCTAGACTGACCAGTTGCTGTGATTGAGGCACTATGCATCAAAGTTGAAAGTTTCCGGACAATTAGATCAGCAGCAAGGGTTGAACTAATCTTAGGAGTGTCTTCTTTTAGAGAAACATTCAGTAGATTTTTGTAAAGTGTTGTATCACATTTATTCCATCGTACAACTGTTGGTAACAGGTTATTTACATTGCTTTTACTGTATTCTGCCAGTGGTGACTGTGGCTGTAATTTTACTGAAATTGTTTTTCCAACATCAGTGTGGTCTGAGAGATTTAGATGACGTTTGTCAGCTATATTGACTTGTTGAACCAGATCTTTTGATTTACTAGTACACATCCAGTAGTCAATTTGGGATTTTGCTCTTCCACTCGCTGAACCGAATATTGGCTGAGAAGGGTAGTTACTAGGAAGTTCTAAATCAGGCTCTACCATAAATCTCCGAAGTATGTTATCTCTAGAGACACCTTGATTTCTGTGCAGTGACGCATTTAGATCTCCTGCAATTAAGATGTAATGGGATTGTTTATACTTCTCAATCATTTCATGCAGTTCGTCGAGCACAGTAGTGTACTCTTCTTCCGCTTGAGCAGTGTTCCGTGCTGGCATGTAGACATTGATCAGGCATATAGGAGTGTCTGCATCGAGCGCTATGGCTAGTAATCTGTTGCAACCATCTGACATTTTTAGTAACATATATATCTAGATCCTTTGACCAGGTGATAGCAGTTCCACTGTAGCCCCGAGGTGCTTGTAATGGGGAGATGGGATTCTCATCATCACTGCATTTTACATGACAACTTGGGTTGTTGTAGACATCTATAAGTTTACCACTCTTATATCTGTAGAGCCATTGCTCCTGCAATACAATAATTGAATTTTGCTTGGAGAGCAACTGGAGGTAGTTCATATTTGTTTCTGCATTCTTTGTATTTAGCGTTGTCATCTTCAATTCCAAACCTTTGGCCCAGATTAAACTCTGCTGTTGTACTGTATTCGAGTCTGATGAGGCGGCGTCAATCGCAACTTTTGTCAACCGTGGCGGCAACTTGTTGATTTGTGACTGACGGTAAGGTGGGTGAAGTTGATAATGTGGTTGGAATGAAGTTTGGTGGTTGTGACTTGGTGTTTGGAACTGTTGTTGTTGAGGCCTCGCAAGTAGAGGATGATCGAGTTGATGAAATGGATATTGCATATCCGCTACATGATCTGGTATGATTGGTCTGTTTTGTTGGAATAACTGAGACTGATATGGTCTGTTTGGCTGAGGGGAATGCATTTGTTATACATGTGATATAATCATGTATGGGTAGACTAATGTTGGTTGCAGGTCTACTGCAGCAGCCCTCTGTCTGTTTCTCCACTGTGTGTTTCTCCATCTTCTCTTTTCCATTTTCCGATGGCCATTCTCTAAAAATGATGCTGCTGTTGTCAGTAGGATTGCTGAGAGTTTTGGCGATTGACATCAGATTGGCGCAAAGGTGGAACAAATATGTTTTCATAAGCTGTATGTTGACGGCTTTCTGACACCTTAGAGTTTGGAATCTGATGTATAGGAACTGGAGGGTCATGTTGAGGCCTGAAGTTTTCCTGAGGGTAGTATGTAGTTGGTGAATAAGGCTGAATGTTGCGCTCTTTGACTACTGCAGGATGATGTTGGTCGCTTCTTTCTTTCACTATCTCCCTTTCTAAATGACTGACTCGGTTTTCAAGCAGCTTCAACTCAAGGTCTGATACTCTTGAGCTCAATTTTTGGAGAGAACAGTTGCATACTGATGCATCATGCTGCGCCACACTGTTATTAAACTATAAAAAATTCCATAGCGGTGCGTCATAGTCCACAGTGTTTGTCATGTTCTGTTCTGTTCTTGGAGTTTCCGCCAATGTCTGGCGCACCACCTTTCGATGTATTATCCGGGAATCTCCAGAATCCGCAAATTACTGGAGTTTTCCATTAATTATATATTATGTTATTTACACACACGCAAACGATCATTAAATCTGACATTTATGTACATGCATACACACGCAAGTGATTTTCCTATCTGTATATAGGTAAATGGTCACAGTTCATAGACGAGTAAATTTATGTTCACCAGACGCTTAAATGAGTTCATTGTTATTGAAATACATGTATGAGCATCCAGAAAGCATAAGGTGCACCGTATTTTTCTATGTGCAATTGACTTTAATTATACTAACTTGATATTTTATAATGCAAGCTTTGTTAGGTAATTCATTTCATTTAAGAGATGATTAGGTCTGATATGAAATTTATAGCAGAGTTTCCTGGAGATGGATTCAATTTTCAACATTGAATCGCTTCCAATCAGGCCAAACAAGAGAGTTGTGTCGAGTAACATCTGGAGAATAAGATTATCATCCTTGCTTATTAATTTCCAGCTATCTGCCGCCACTAGATGCTCGATTTCCGCTATATAGATGCTTCTGATATCTGCAAATTCTGGACACTGAACTAGGAAATGCATACAGTCTTCTAGAACGTTCTTACAAAAAGGACAGGCATCATTCTCATATTGATTAAATTTGGATCTGTGTGCTTGCAGATAGTATGTACCAGTTAGTAACCTTGCGTTGATGATGGCACGTTTTACATCATATGTATTTGCTGTCACTGTTGACCAGATCGGATGTGGCTTTCCGATATCAACGATGTCAACATCCACAAACCGGGCTGATGATTTCTGCTTAATGTCTTCCTTTAGCATCTCTAGGACTACTGTGTTTACAGCCTTTTGGACATGGCGCTTCCATGCACATTTAGGTGGTCGGTCTTGTAGCAACAGGTGGGTTGATGGTAATTGAAATTTTTGTAAAATCAATTCGACATCTTGAAACCAACTGTGTCTTCCTTCTCTTTTCATACTGAGCTGCCGCATTGCTAACTGTTGTTCGACAGAGCCGTTACTCCTTAGCATTGCACCGAGTAATGTCAGCTTCTTCTTTTCTATTTGCGCCTCTATCGACAGTGCACCAAGAAGTAAATATGCCAGTGAATTTGCACAACTGTTTGGCAGTGATTGCAGTTGCTTTAAGGTTTTCCTTTCATGTGTAGTGATCTGACTCATTTCCTTCTTTGGTATAATTAAGGCCTCCAGTCCATATGTGCATCGTGGTATTACGTATGTTGACCATAGTTTTTTACTGACAATTGGGCTTAGTCCATTAATTCCATGAAAGCCAGCACCCATCAATGAATAAGCTGTTGCACGAGCTTTTCTTATAATTTCTTTGCCTAGTCCACTTTTGTCGTCTGTTCTTATTAGTCCCAGATGTTTATATTCCTTTACCACGTCCATCTTTTCATCATTTAGTGTCCACACATATTCTGTTTCTTTCCCATTATTGTCATCACCTGGCTTTTGACAGTGCCATTTACATACCGTTCTTTATTTGCATGCATTTCTGCAGCATTCAGTCCCACCTGTAACCCATCTGGGGATGTATCTATGACTGTCTTATCATCACATAGTGTTATTGAGCCCAGGTATATTGAACCAATATGTAGACCAGTTGCTGTTTGCTCAAGTAATTTTAGTAGCGGATCCTCATATGGTTTATGAAAATCAGGAGATGTGACCCCGCCTTGTAGAAGGCTTTGTTTGACAGCAAACTTTACATAGGAAAGTCACTTGCGTGTGTACATGCGTGTACATAAATATCAAATATAATGATCGTTTGCATGTGTGTATACAATATAATATATAATTAATGGAAAACTCCAGTAATCTGCAGATTCTAGAGATTCGCGGATAATACACCGAAAGGTGGTGCGGCAGACATTGGCGAAAACTCCAAGAACAGAACAGAACAGATGGCAAGTTCTCGGGCTGCTGTATGTGTGTGTGCGTGCGTGCGTGCATGCGTGCGTGTGCCACAATTTGACCTGTCTCATCCCACTTCCCCATCAGTTATCTTCTCTTCTGGGGCAATCTGTCTCAACAGATCGTCCATCACACCAGCCAGTTGTTCTATCTCATGAACAACATTGTCCCTGTCCCCAGGGCTACAGGAGTTCTCATCTTGCTGTAGTCCATGCACCGCTCAAGTGCTTTACACGCTTGAACGAGCCAATGACTACAAGTGGATGAAAACGCCATACTGTGGGTAAGATAACACTCATGGTACACCTTACAAAAACAGAGTCTTTAGAAAGGGGTGAAGTGCAGGTTAGTAGTGCAGACCGTGCAAGTGCTGATCGAGGTTGTTAGAATGCAAAAGGACGGGTTTGCACCAAATTCCTAATGGGTTTACTAAAGACTGGTGCCTAGTCTTCTAAGTCGGAAAGAAGAACAGAAGTTGTTTTAAGAATATGTTTTGGTACACGGCTAAGCAAAGGTAGATTACAACAAGTTGGTTGAACACTGTGGTTGTGCAAACTTCTTAGTCTGCACAAGTAATCCTCAGTTAGCAAACAACTTGACGAGCTCTTAAGATTTATATCGGCTAAATAGCTAAATAACTAGCTTATAATTTCTTACTCCAATACTTAGCCAGGGGTTAAATTTATCCCACTAACGTGTTGTATAAGTTGCGCAGTTGTATCAAGGACAACTTAAATATCTTGAAAATAAATGTCCACTAGGCAACCTATACAATGGCTAACTCAGAGACTAAGTTTAAATCATAAATAATCTGGCAACAGTTAACTTAAGCCCAGATTTGTGTACCGTATGAGCAATGCTTAGGTTCTGTACTGTAGATGATAGCAATTGAGCACACTATCTGGCAACAACACTCCAATATAAATTCTATCCGTCTTAACTATTTGCTAACTGATGTTGAAAGTCAATAATGCTAAGGACTCGGACACTATCTATACGCACATTGGGCCGGACGAGTAATCAAGATGCTTACACCTGAAAGTTATTCTAAGAACTATATAAGTAAGCAGGCTGGAACTACCAGTGACTAAATCCTGAGACAGCCAGTAAATAAGATCAAGTATAAAAGTATAAGAAAGATCGCCTTGAAATTTGGTAGTTAGGAGCTGAAAGAGCCTAGTTCACCTTTCTATTGAAAGCAGAGTGACCTCTCTAACTACTGGGCGAGCACGGGTGAAGTTATTTGATGACTTTGACCTATGACATTTGTCCTACAAACGTGTCCGAGAGTCTAGACTGAATTTAGCTAAATTGAACGGTTCGAAATTACGGATGACAGAGATCAAGTTTTAACTAAATCGATCAAGTAAAATTAAAGCTTAGACTACCTTGTGTTAAGGATGGCCCGTCGTTTCCCCGTAATGCTACGCTTGGTTTCTGTGAAACTGGATTAGTTAATTTAGATTCAGGACGAGATTTTGCCAAAAAGGTTAAATCTAGAACGACTTAATTAGTAATTTAGATCCAGCAATTTCATTACTTGCGTCCCAAAACTGGAAACAAATCCGGTTCACCTACCCTAGCCTAACCAGAAGGGAGTCCGGACATACTAGATAATTAATTGATACAGAAAAGACTATGACGTGACAATGCTCGAACCGTAGCTAAGGCAGGTAGGCGCCTTCTTAGCATCAGCAAGGCACTTATTAGTAATGGCATGATAAAATCCTGAAAAATAGCTCCTACGTGTAGTGTAAAAAATACTCAACAACACATCTTCTGCGTGTCCTAATGTTAATGAGTGTGCCTACGTGGTGTGATTCTAAACTTATTACAATGGCAATGACTCTGTAAAAACTGCTCCTAAAAATCAAGAGCGGCATCTACAGAATAATAAGAAAATCAGTAGTGAACAAGGATTCTGTAAAAGCTGTGTACGTGCTCCTAAAATCAAGAGTGGAATCTACTGAATAATAACAAATTGTTGTCTATCTGTGAATTGATTGCCGTCAGCACCGTGCTTCAACAAGAAACCGGAATCTACTGGATAATAAGAAGTATCTCAGCGCTGGCTCTCTGCTAATGCCAACTGCAAACTCGATAACTTGCTTCACCACAGGAAATCAGGATTTACTGAACAAAATAATATCCCAGGGTCAGCAAAACGTTCTCAAAATTCTCTTCATTGACAGTAAAAATTATGACAAACTCTAACTGACAATATTGCGAGGCGCCTCTGTACCAGTTACTTGAAATATATATTTAACTGCTGTTAAGCAGCGAAAAGATGCCTCATAGCTCTTGGCGTCTTGTGTCCCGGGTTCGTGTCCTCAAGCTAACACATTTAACTCTGAATGAAATAACTGCACCAGCCACAACAAAAGTGCGCACAGTACAATTGACTATGGATTAACCAGTTAGGCCGGCCGAAACTATCACCAGTGCCAACACCAGGCAAAAATGCCTTTCGCGTTAAACGTGAACAGTAAAAATTAATAAGGCGATGGCACACAAATTATAACTGGCTTCACATTAATCCAGGCCGCTACACTAAGCTAAACACTGTCGAAGAATAATTTCTTTCGACCAGACCTTCAAGAAACTTAGGCCTACAGTGTATCAAAATTTAGAAGTTAGCAAGAGATCGCGTAAGCGGAACACACATTTTAGATGTTTCTACGTGTGAGTACAGACGCCAAGAGAAAGAAAATCTTAAACGACTGTAGTTGTATGAAAATGCATCAATAGGAAAAACATGCGCAAAGTACATGCTACCAGGATAAAGCCCGCCATCCATGTACGCGTATGCGTATGCGTAGTGCGTATGCGTAATGAGTATGCGTAAAAAATCGAAATAGTAGAAAACCAATGCGACTACATCCATGTGTCCGTATGTGTGTGCGTATGCGTGTGCGTGTCCGTCAAGAATCGCTCCAGGAGCGATTTTTCACGCATACGCAGACAAAATCGGACGTAACTGGAGGTCATGTGACGATGATTGACATATTTGTTTTCGAGATTTTCATGCACAACCAATCTGACGTAACTGGAGGTCACGTGAGGGTAATTGACATAAATTGTTCGAGATTTTCATGCATAGCCGCCACGAGGTAGGGATCCTGGCTTGACCCGTATACACATTGTATCTTAAAGGAAATCAAGGCTGTCGAGATGAAAAACGGTGCTGATCAGAGTGAAAAGCTGATCGAGTTGGTGAGAGATCACACAGTGATATTTGACGCTTCCTCACCCAATCACAAAGATTCAGTCATGTTGACCAATATATGGAAAAGCATCGCAAGAGAAATGAATGTTCGTGGGATGACAGGTATTTTGTTGTATGTTTTAGACGTTCGCCAACATCTTGGTTGGTATTTCCCCCCCCCCCCCAACCCCACCCCAAATCACCCACCACCACCACCAAAGGCCCCAAATCACCCACCACCGCCATCACCCAAGATCACCCAGCCACCCACCCCCACCCCACCACCCCAGAAAAATTGAGGCATTAAGGGTTTGATTTGCCACCTACCTACTTGATGAAGCTACTTCGTACCAGTTGAATACTTTGATTTTCTCGGTCAATAACTCAAGAGAAATATCTTTGAAACGCAATAACATATCTCCTAACTGAGGCAGATACTTCAATTTTGGTACAAGTATCGTGACATGACAGTATTTTTGCATCGACCGAGATTCGAACCCACAACTGACTTGAGCGCCTAGCATCATAGTCCGCAAACGTGACCACCAGACCAGCTAGAACCCCCCCCCCCCCCCAGTGTATCAGAAACCCGCACCTGTGTAAACCAGCTGGCGAAAGCAGGTCTTTAGGCCTGCCTAGCTGGTCTGGTGGTCACGTTTGCAGACTATCGGTCGATTCAATTTTGGTATATATGTGGGTTTTACGAAGTTCTTGCAAGAGTATGCACATGGCCTTGATATTTATTTTGACTTACTTTTCTTGGACAAACGTGCTGGTACAGTCAAGGTCGCTGGAAGTTTATTAGCAATGCCGCCAGTAGTATATAGGCAGTATATGTATTTACTGGTACATGGATATAATAGTGTATTGTGTTCATCTTGTTAATAGGACCTGATTGGAAGAAAAAATGGAGAACTGTATGGGACACATATGTACGCAAAAAGCGTGCACTTATTAACTCAAAGAAGTCTTGGTCTGCAGATGAGAAGATCAAGAAATGGCATTTTATGGACACTGAGCTTCGTAGATAAATATGCAGCAGAGGTCAATTATGATAAAATATCTTTTTATTACGATAACAGTAATAACTAGACATGCAGAATTTTTTCAAATGAACTGTTTATACTGTAAGGAGTGTGTGGAGTGTTGAATTGGTATTGATTGGTGTAGGATGATGTGTGTGGGGGGGGGGGGAGGGGTGGGGGGGGGGGCTGGTGTGGTTGAGATATAGATTTAGCTTCTTTAAGGTTATTATGCTTTTGTTTCCTACCGTCCATGGCCCTATGTTGGTTGTATTCTATTTTGGAATAGCCAAATACTAGAACAGGCTGAGCACTAACATCAGCTACCAGTTGATTAGAATTTAGTTGTTGACACTTTCTTGACCGAGCTGCTAGAACATTAGCTTCGTGTTCAATCCCTCACCGCCGTAGAGTCTAATTCTAGTGCAAGCCCAGTCTTGTAAGCTCTAATAATAGGAGCATCACGGTATACAAAATTGTCCTCGAAAATTACACGAGCAGTGTACGAAATGTCATCATCAGGAAATGCATCAACCATTCAATAGATCATGTATCACTTCATGTATGTGTCTAGGATCGCAAACTCGTTACGATTTCATATCAAATATATCACACTCGTTAGTAAATGGGCACTTCGGGTTACCACGTATGACCCGGTATTAAAGGATCTAATAGTTAACAGTTAATTGTTTTATGTAATAACCAATGGCTAAAGCTCCTTTCAAATCAAATTTACTCGTGTGATATATGTGATAGGAGAGGGTAACAAGTTTGAGATTCACTATGTATCAGTTATATTTGCTGAGAGCACATACAACATAAGTTCTGTGTCATATTTCAGAACTGACTCAAACATGCCTGATGAAGGATCGCATGAGGAAGATGGAGATAATGACGGTGAAGATTCTGATGCTGGCGACAATGATAGGTAATCATGGACCTATGTTTTTAATATATTATTGAATGAGCCACGGTGAACATGGGCTTCCTGCCATAGCAGTTGATCAACATTAATAAAATATTCTTTAAATTTATGTCGGATCTCTGTGGCCTTCTGTGTTGCGTGATATCCTACTCTTTGAAAAGGCAGCAGACCTTCAACAAGTTGTGCATTATAATCCTCGAGCAGCGTTGTTATCTGTGCTGGTGTGGTCTGTCGTTGTAGCATGTTGTGCAACACACACACGGCCTTTACAATATCCTTTGTCGTTTCAGGTTTCACGGAAATTTTGGAGTAGAACACTCGCCATCGTGTTGCCATAATACCAAATCCATTCTCGACTACTCTCCGTGCCCTAGAATGCCGGTAGTTGTAAAGCTTTTGGTCATCGGGGCACCCTTTTCCAGGGAACGGGCGCATCATATTTTCGTTGAGGGGAAAAGCCTCATCCCCTACCAATACGTATGGCAAAGGTCCTAGGTGTTTAGCACCTGGGAGTACTCTGTCAGGAGGTAAACCCAATTTCTTTTCTATCAGTTTCCTGCCTAGATTTGAGTGAGAAAATATCCCCCGCCCCCCCCCCCCCCCATCACTGTTTCGGCCATAGGAACCAATGTCAATATATATGAAGTTATAGTTAGCGTCAACTACAGCCAATAGAACCATAGAGAAAGTGCCCTTATAATTAAAGTATAATGAAACTGTGTTTCCTGGTGCTGCCATTACGACGTGTTTGCCGTCGATTGCACCGACACAGTTGGGATAGTTCCATTTGGCATAAAAGTTCTCTGCAATGAGCCGCCAATCATCATAGGTAGCAGGCACCATCATGAACACTGGAGATAATTTGTGCCAAATCGCCTGGCAGACCTCTGGGACTATTTTCCCAATAGTTTGTTCACCCACGCGATATGCATAGCTGAGAGACCTATAGCTTTCTCCTGTTGCCAAATATCTGTGAAACATAAACATAAAAGAAATGGTTAAGTGTGTTTTCATTTAAATAACTATTTGAATTGACACGAATCTTGAGGTGGACAACGTTTCTAATCAATCGTATATTTTACAGTTAGTTGACTTATACAGTCAAACCTGCTCTAGCGACCACCTGTATTAAGAGCCCACCTGCCTTAGGAGACCACTTTTTTTAGCTCCCGTGGGTGGTCTCTTAATACAGGTTTGACTGTACATGTTTCTTTGTTATTTCAGTGAAAGTGCTGCAGCACAGCAGCTAAGCACCAGTCCAATCATCTCAGAGGCGTCTAATTCAAGACAGCCAAGCCCTTGTCAATCACCACTGACTGTGCAAGATTCCGCCGTATCTGTACAAAGTAACAAGACCCCTGCCCAGACAAGGTCAGCACTGAAGAGGAAAGACGATAGCAACGCATTTCAATCCACGTTCATAGAGCTAGGAAAGGCACACATTAAGCGTCTGGAGACACCTATTGAGGCACCCCGGGATGGCATAGATCACTTCTTTGAGAGTTGTGCTCTTAGGACAAAGAAACTGTCCCTTGAGAAACAAGGTTGGCTACAAATGCAGATAACAACACTGCTGTACAATGTTGAAAACACGGAGAAGGTGACACCCATGATGCCACAAGCAGCGTACTCAGTGCCACAGCAAAATCAGCAAGTGCAAACATGTTCAGCACAACCTCAACTACATGTGACACAGCCCAATCACGGTTTTCAAAACTACAACATACAAGTCCAGGAAACTGATTTTCAGGGTGTCTATTCCAGTGCAATGGAGACGCTCAATCCAAGTAATAAGCATTAGGTGAAAATGGTTGGGTTCGTGGTTCTGCATATGGCATACAAATTTTGGATTATGTTTGTTTATGCATACGACATACATATTTGGCACTATGTTTCATGTATTTTATGCGAAATAAACAACTATTTCTAGTCACGTATTAAAAACATAGTGTTATTTACTGAAAGTGGCAAAAATACAGCTGAAACGTAAAAGATAAAGACAGTAGATGTAGAAAAATGCGTGATATCAATAATTGCATATTTTGTACAGCTACTGTATTGGGGACTACTACACTTTAGGGACCACCCGCGACCCCATTCTTGCCCATTATTGCTTATGATTGTTTTCACTTACCTTAAGCAAATAGCAAGTCTTTGCCTGGGACATATTGCTTCTCTTGTGAGGTTAATCTTGGAAATCGATTCTTCCACATAGAAAAGAACTTGTCTGAACTGTTCCCTGGTGAGTCTGAAATAACGTTTGAATTGCTCGCCGTCCATTTCTAATTCCCTTACAAGATGATAATATGCTCCATGATCATGTCGTGTCTTTAAAAGATCATGCACCCACCATCGATGCGTGCTCCTGTTTCTCTTCATCACCCACACATACATGCCCATGAGCATGAGGCCAAATCCTTCCTCATCTAGCTGCCTCTGATATAGAACTGAATGTACGGGAGGCATTGTGTAAATTTATGTATCTATCACACAGTGAAATTAAGATAACTAGATTTTTAGTATGGGTATAGATAGCCTATATATGTAGATCCAAGTATGAATGGGCGGAGCTATGTATATACGGACAGAAATCAATCTTCAATCTACGTACACATGGATGTATTCAAGTCCGCATTTCACGCATACGCACTACGCATACGCATACGCACATACGCGTACATGGATGGCTGGCTTTACCCGGTCTGCTTGAGCATAATTCCAATTTGACATGCTCCATATTACGTCTGAATGCTGCCAAACACCCTGGTCAAGAAAGCATCGGTCAAAGAATGCGCGAGAAATCGGTCAAATAATGACAAGAAAATCATTGCAAAGAGGATTTGCAACAACTCTCAACAACATATTTGAAGAAAATCAGACACATTCCAAGACGCCAGCATATTGACCAGAATCTCTGAACAAGTTATCAAAAATAGGAGCGTTAATATATCGAGCTAACCGCTAATTGTTATGCAAATCTGGAACTTGACAAAAGCTGTACCGGTGAAAATACGTGTTCGTCTCCTATGACTAGTTGTATGGTGACTACGCATCCAACGAACGCATTCCCATACTAAATGTGGTCAGCTACCTGTGTTCGGCTGTCCAGTACTTACAACAGACCTTGATCCAGCTGCACTGTCGAACTCCATGATGTTAATTTCTTGAAATGTGGCAGGTAAACACTGAATAAGAACAATGTCCCCCCCACCCCACCCCCCCCCCCCCGCCCTCGCCCCCCCCCCCCCCCCTACATCTAAGGAGAACCGAAATCGAGTTCTGTGAATTGGTGCAAAACTCGCAATTCGATTGAATTGAAATTTGACACAACTGACAAAACTCGATCCGACTGACATGTTTGTTTCTATATACACAATTCTCATGAAAATTAATGCTAACAAAAGTGCTGGAATTGATCATTTTAAATGGAGTGTTTTCAAGCTCTGCATCTCACATATACCATAGCTCCATTTGATCACATTTGCAATCTTTCACTAGCACATGGTGTGTTCCCATCACGACTAAAATCAGCACGTGTGACAACCATATACAAGGCAAAAGACCAGGGGCGGATCAAGGGAGGGGGTTTATGGGGAGGGGGTTGGGGTGTGGTGGGGTGGAGGCGGGGTGAGGGTGGGGGGGCAGTTCAAACCCCTCCTTAATTCTCGAGTGTCATTTTGCTTTTGGGTGGTAATTTTAATTTTTCAAACATAAAAACGATTTATCATTGGGTTAATGTCCACGAATCAAGGAAATTACTACAAATAACAACAAATAGGCCTACATGTGCACTAGTCGGTCACGAATGCAATGTTAATTAAGCATTATTTCCTATGTTCTCTATCGCCGATAGGCTTCAACTCACTTCCCAAGTTTCCGTTCGTTTCTAAATCTGTGTCTACACTGGAATATGCGGTCAGAAATACCCCAATTTTAGAAGCGAACTCAATCTTCGGAGATGGGAAAAAACCAATAAGCTAACATAGACACTCATACTGTAATTAGCCATGCCGAGGCGAGCCAGATATAGGGACAGATCCGGAGGTAGTGGGTCTGTCGTGGGGTCAGGGGGTCAAATTCCCCTGATAACATGTAGACGTTGGGCCAACGTTGGCAACAGGTGGGCAGATCGCAGTTGGCGCAACATTGTCTGTATCACTTATTTGCCAACGTTGGGCCAGCATTGGAAATTTCACATTAAATCAAAGAAAATCAGCATAATATTCAAATTTTAATTTTTAAGTTGTTAAATTATGCTCACTGGTGTGGTATTCGAAACATTTTCATAGACTTATGCGCGTTGGCTCAATGTTGGCCCAACATTGTCAACATTGGGCCAATGAGCAAAACTACGTCGGCCCAACATAGTGGTAAATATTGGGCCAACATTGGCCAACGTTTGCATGCTATCAGAGTCCCTCGTTTAGGCTCTATAGCAGTGCCCTTTTACCTTTGGGTAATAATCTTAAAGTTTACAATATAAAAAATATTAATGAGATTTGCATCAATCCCCCAAGCGGATTTGGAGAAGATTTTTAAAGATCTTTCTAAAAATCGTCAAAAATCCAAGATAGCCACTGGTCAAAATGGCCGATAGGCTTCGTTTGAACAAACTTGGATGCCTATGCCTTAAGGATGCGTCCTACCAAATATAATTGAAATCGGTCCAGCGGTTCTCGAGGAGAGTTAAATCTCCCATTGCTTTAGTATGAGAGTTTTTGGCGGGAAAAATAATCCAAGATGGCTGCCAGTTTTTGCCCTGTAGGTGGGGCTTAGAATATACCTTCCGTATCCTCTGCGTGTCGTAAGAGGCGACTAAAGGAGGTAAGGGTGAGGTAACCCTGACAGAAACCTCGAGTGCTGAAGACGGAGGTTCCAGGCCGCATGGTGCACTCTAATAAACCATGGATCCACGCACTTAACGCTTATGATCATGTCGATAGTCACTTACAGGACTGGCGGTATGATCAGCGAACGAAAAGAAGAAGCTGCCAGTTTGTTTATCCGACAGTTTCAAAAATAGTAAATTTGAAATCGGAGTACCCAAAAACATATATAAAACCAATTTCAGCCTCAAAATCCATCAAATAAAAAAAATTAAAATATGGCTGCCAAACATGCTACATTTTGATTGGCCCAAGGCAGCCAAGTTTTTGATAGATCAACTTCCCGTGAACAAACTTTAATGGCCCTTAGGCCCTAATCAAAGCCCCCAAATTTCAGCCTGATCCCTTAAGTGGTTCTGGAGAAGTCGTTTTCACGAAAACTATGTCGTCCAAGATGGCCGCCAAACCATTTGTGTCAAGTTCGACTCCTAACCATACTTTGCTAACTAGATTCACAGTCGAACTTGAAATAGTTAACTATCTAGTCAACTATAGTCGACCGAGTACCCAAGCTCAGTTCAGATGGGTAGTGCGAAATTTGTGTAAATTAAAAAATGGCGTACACCTGTCGCTTGTCACAAATAAATGCATATAAAAGTGTAAATTAACACTAACTTAGGCTTGATGAAATTATGCTTTCCCATTGTATGTCAATGTTCCCAAGCCCTATTCCATCCCACTTTTTGATGTCGTAGCATACCAAAATAACCCATTTTCGTAGGCCATTAAAACAGATGACAGAAAGGGTTAATGGAGACTGGTACTCTGCTCCAAGTTTTCTGCAATAGTAATTCAATAGGGAATCATGTACGAACGAACTATAGTTAAAGATCCAGTGTTCGGCTGGGCCTATCAACTGTGCATGTTCAGTAAACCAGCAAACTGACTGTGGTTACCCAGTCAAACGTGACCTAGGTCAATCAAATTCTTTTGAACAAACTAGGATTAGCTCTTGCACTAGATGATGTTTCATGAGTTTTGAATCAATTCCCCAAGCGGTTTCAGAGAAGATTTTTAGACATTCTAAAAATCTGACAAATTCCAAGATGGCAGCCAGCCAAATAGGCCGATCGGCTTCGTTTGGACAAACTTGAATCTCTATGCCCTAAGGATGCTTCCTTCCAAACATAATTGAAATCAGGCACATGGTTCTTAGACGTCATTTAAAGAAAAAGTTTCTGGATGGACAGATGGATGATGGACAGTTGCCATGGCCAGGTGCATTCTGGACAGGTGAGCTAATAACAGTCTCTTGTATACCTTACATTCCCCCCCCCCCAACCATTAATAATAATATCTGACTGCAGAGGAGAGGAGAAATTTCTTCCATGGACACACGTTCTTCATTTTCCAGCCGAGTCAGAGGGTAGCGCACATGAGGATATTCAGGTTCTGCTTGATGCACTTGTGCATTGTCCCATCTGCAGCAACGAGAAAGGGGAAAGTGGGGTATGCCTGGTCAGAAGCCACTGGCAGTTGGTTGGGTGAGCCCCATGATGGAGGTTGCTGAGTCAGCCCCACTTTCTCAATCAGGTAATTGATGGTTAAACACATCATCATTCACGTGTTGTCTCCTAGGTGGATGTAGAACTGAAATATTGCAAAGAAATATTGCAAAGACTTCCCAGTGAGCAATCTGTCATTCTGTTTTTTATATATTTCTGCAACCAGCGATGTGAGTCATGGTCCATATGAAGGTTGAAAGGTCAGTCATTCAGGAAGTGTTTGCAGTGTTTGGTGAAATATATGGCTGCCTGGAGCTCACCCTTAGTGACAGTGTACTGTCTCAGTTTTACTCAAGATGTGGGAACCGCAACTCAGGACACACTCGTGACCATTCTCGTTGACCTGGAACAGGACAGCTCCTACATAGGCCGATACATCTGTCTAGACAAAGTGGAGGGATGGGTCGGGTGGAACAAATGGTAGTGGAAGTCAGCTTCCGCTTGAGCTCCTGAAACGTGCATTCTTACCTTCAACATTCCAACTGTATGGGCTGTTTGTTCCGGTGACGGTGGTAGGTGTCTGCCAATTGGCCACCACATCTATCTTCTCAAGCTAGGTGAAAACACTGTAGGTGGAAATTATATAGCCCACAAATTTTACATCTTCTCTGAATAAATGGCATTTCTCTAGCTTTAATTTGAGCTTGACTGCTGCAAAGCATTCTAAGACGCTATGTAGATTCTGCAACAGCACCCTCAAATGTGGAACTGAATACCACGACAACATCAAGGTAACAGAGGCCAGCTGACAACTTGTTCCATCAGCCATTCAAACATACACGTTTCACAAACCAAAGGGCATTTTGTGGAATTGCAACAGTCCATCACCGCATAGAACAAGGTCTCGGCCTTGTCTTTCTCATACACCACCAATACACACAGGTCAGATCTAGTGTGCAGAACCATGCGGGTCCAGCCAGTGAGTCCATGGCATGATCAATATTGGGAAGTGAATATGTGTCCTTGATGCTTATGCTGTTCAGATGGTGATACTTTATGCAGAAATTAAGAGACCATCTTATTTGGTAGTAAAGACAAAGGGACTTGCACAAGGGGATGCCAAAGTATAAATGACTATAACTCTCAACATATTGTCAACCTGGTTGTGTACCGCTTCCTTATTGGGTATGGGTAAATGGTGCATGGACTGGTGAACCAGCCTACTATTGGCGCTGGCAATGCTGTGCTTGTCCAGCTGTTGCCCCGAGGTCCAAGTCATTGGCCGAGAAGCTTTGTTGATAATCTAGGAACAAATCATAAACTTGCCGGGCATGCTCATCATTCAAATCTTCAATTGCTCGGTAATACAAAAAGAGCAGGCCCTCAAGGAGCTGGTCGTCTGGGGGTCAGTGGAGGGTGTAGTGTATGAGGACATGTCACGTTCCTTGTGTACAGCTAGCACCTCAAGCAGATGGCCACACTATTTCCCAGATTATAACCTGATAGTATCTTGTGTCCCATTGATAACACAAAACAATACATGGGTCTGATTGTGAGTACTGACTAGTAGGCACATACTAAGTATGTTAGTGGCCTGCAATATTAGGGTCTGGCTCGAGAATTGCAGTTGCCATGGTTAACCCAGGGGCGGGCATGGGCCAACAGACCGGGCCTAGCAATGGCAGGGGTTAATAGTACCAATACAGTAGTGTAGGATGGGTAGGTGGGGTGGGGTTGTGGGTGCTGGTGTCAGTAATGAGATCAACTGATGTCATTACATGTTGACTATTAGTTTTGACACCAACATGGAAGCAGATGGTATACCATTCGATTCTGCCTCATCATGTAACATGTTTAGAGCTAAGTCATGGTTTGTGTTGCTGGTTGCTATGCCAGATGGACATTTTTTTTCTGTATCAACAAACTTAAATGGCCCTTAGTCCCTAATCATATCTGCCAAATTTCAGCTCGATCCGGGCAGCGGTTCTGGAAAAGTAGTTTTCGCAAAAAAATAGGTCATCCAAGATAGCCACCAAGCTATTTTTCCAATCAAATTCCATTGAACAAACTTGGTTCAGTTATTCGCCTAGATCATATTTCATGAGTTTTGGATCGAAATAGACCAAGATTCAAGATGGCCACCAGCCAAATTGGCCGATCGGCTTCTTTTGAACAAAGTTGGATATCTATGCCCTATGGATGATTCCTGCCAAATATACTTGAAATCGGCCCAGTGGTTCTCGAGAACACATTTTAATTTTTGAATTGCTTTAGTATGGGAGATTTGGTGGGAAATTAATCCAATTTCGGCTTCAAAATCCATCATATAAAAAAATTCAAATTGGCTGCCACATGCGCTACATTTTGATTGGTCAACAAAGTTGGTTCAGCTCTTACCCTAGATGAAATTTCATGAGTTTTGAATTGATCCCTCAAGTAGTTTCAGAGGGGAAGATTTTTAAAGATGTTTCTTAAATTTGGCTGTTTATCCGATAGTTTCCAAAGTGGCAAATTTGAAATCAGCATTCTCAACAACATATATAAAACCATCAAATAATAATAAATTCTAAATGGCTACCACATGCACTACATTTTGATTGGTCCAGGGCGGCCATGTTTTTTTATGTATCAACTTCTCTTGAACACACTCTAATAGCGCTTACTCCCTAATTATATCTCCCCAATTTCGGCCTGATCCCTTTAGCGGTTCTGGAGAAGACTTCGTTTTTGGGAAACCTATGTCATCCAAGATGGCCGTGGAACTATTTGGTCAATCAAGTTCCCTTGAACAAAGTTGGTTCAGCTCTTACCCTAGACGATATTTCATAAGCTTTGAACCGATCCCTCAAGTAGTTTCGGAGAGAAAGATTTTTAAAGGCGTTTCTTAAAATCGGCCAAAATCCCTAATTATATCTCCCAAATTTCTGCCTGATCCCTTCAGCGGTTCTGGAGAAGAAGTCGTTTTTGGGAAACCTATGTCATCCAAGATGGCCGTGGAACTATTTGGTCAATCAAGTTCCCTTGAACACAGTTGGTTCAGCTCTTACCCTAGACGATATTTCATAAGTTTTGAACCGATCCCTCAAGTAGTTTCGGAGAGAAAGATTTTTAAAGGCGTTTCTTAAAATCGGCCAAAATCCAAGATGGCTGCCAGCCAAATTGGCCGATCGGCTTCATTTGAACAAACTTGGATCCATATTTCGCAAGGAGGCTTCCTGCCAAATATAATTGAAATCGGTCTAGTGGTTCTTGAGAAGAAGCTGTTTAAAGGAAAAGTTGACGGACGACAGACCGGTAACAGTATGAAGAATTGCAGCAATGATGATAAAGAAGTTTATAACTAGACAATAGTTGGCTAACAGAGTATTGGCAATAATAGCGAACAGTACAATGCGATAGAATAACAGCAGTAATACGTGTTGATTAAATGGTGGCACAGTTTCAGAACCTCCATCGTAGCAGGACCTACACAGCAATGAGAACGAAATGTCTATTTCTGCGTATGACGATTGTTCAGTGAAATACTGTCTGCTCGCTATTGTGAGTTTGACTGGAGCATGATAAATCTACAGATGGTGCCTGACACTTCCGCGTAATTCGACTGTTGGCAGGTTATCATTCGCATGCTTCTAGTCTCTCATCTTGTACTGATGACTGCTGGTGTGGCTGATTTAAATGCTTGTAGACCATGATTTCCTGGAGTGCATTGACTTTGGCTACCATCTCACAGAGCTTCTGCTATTAAATTGTCAAAGTTGGTTGTCTCTCACACCGCGTTCACATTTGACGGTCAGCCATGTGTGCTGACGCGTTAAGATACCTTTTAAAGATCAGTTTCTGAATGTTTAGTGATTGATCCTCTGTCTCCACCAGATCAGTTCTTTATTTGTTCATATAATGTTTTGTAGATGTTTCCTTTTTCACATAACTCTGTGGTCTTCTCTCACCATCTCTCACGCAGTGGATGGAATGACAGTGCCGTTTTCTCGCGGTGTAGTTTATCTAGAATGTGGCATTAAGTCTGATTAGCACGCTGGTCGGAACACATACGGCCTTCGGTTGTAGAGTTGAATTATGGACATGGGTCCATATTTCGGCTTCGCGTATATATGGTGAATTGTATTGTCTTGTGCGGAGTCGCGGTGTGTTGAGATTTAGTTCACTTCGTCGCATTGCGGCACGTGGTTTGATTTTCCGAAACTGTGCAGGTTTGGCGGTTCGTTTTCTGGCATTATGGTGCAGATATGTGCCTTTAATAATAGCGTGTACATGGCAAACGACAATCTACCAAGGGGAGTACACACTTGTCTGAACAGTCTCTCTCTCTCTCTCTCTCTCTCTCTCTCTCTCTCTCTCTCTCTCTCTCTCTCTCTCTCTTCTCTCTCTCTCTCTCTCTCTCTCTCTCTCTCTCTCTCTCTCTCTCACTTTATATGTTATTATCAGACAATTGTGCCAACAGGTCATTGTTAGTTAATTGCATTTATTTATTACCTGCCATTAATATTACTGTGGGGTAAGGGTCTAACTAAGTCTAACCAATCCCTTCGTAAAAGGACTACAATAAAATGTAGTTTAAATTTTTTTAAACGCCGAGAATAGACTGCTCAACTGGATATATACTTAACTCGCTCTCTGACCAGATTTCTTTGCCATATAGTTCGGCAAGTTTTTATGTGGAATATGCAGAGAGCGTGCAGCCAAGTATGTGCGCATGCGCATTCTATCAACTTACAATATGCAATACGTGTGTGAGGAAAAATACATATGCCTAAAATATATGATACATAAAATATTACATATAGATCCTGATTTTGCAGACAGATTAATCAATTTGGTAATATCACGTGTGTGCGTGCGTGCGTGCGTGCGTGCGTGCGTGCGTGCGTGCGTGCATGTGCGAGCGAATGAGAGTGTGCGTGTGCGCGCGTGCGTGTGTGATGCGCACACAAATGTGTTCAAGGGCAATATCTCACAATATGATAAATGGACAAAATATATTAACAAGAACGTTGATGTATACAATGTCTCGCCTGTAAAGGCATGGATAGTGCTGATTAGCAAAGCAAACTTGTCATGGGTTGTAATACACATATTCAGTAATGCACCAACAAACAAGTGTAACCAATCAAACATGGACATTTTGTACCAAACTGCGGATAGTTTGATCTTGAAATTTTTTTATAAATGAAACTAGTAATGATGCAGATAGTACTCTTGCATAGTATGTAACTCTGCTGTAAAATTTTGTTGATATCTGGTGAGCCATTGTTGAAAATGAGTGTTCCATAAAAAAAACTGCAACAAAACAAACATGAAAAAAGTTCAAAGTCCAAAACGGTGAAAAAAGTAGTAAGATTTTGCAAAATCTTAACAGTCATGATGCAGATCGTATCCCTGTATTGCATAGAACACGTCTGTAAAGTTTCAGTGAAATCGGAATGACCATAGTTCAGTTACATGGTCCATATACAACCTTAACACAACAAGAACGCTGAAGCATACAATGTCACGCCTGTGAAGGCATGGATAGTGTGGATTGCCAAAGCAAACTTGGATTGGTTCGGAATATGCATATTCAGTAAGGCATCAACAAACCAGTGTAACGAATCAAACATGGATAATTTTCCCAAACTGTTGATAGTCTGATCTTGAAACTAGTAATGATGCAGATAGTACCCCTGCATAGTATATAACTCTGTTGTAAACTTGTGTTGATATCTGGTGAGCCATTGTTGAGAATCAGTGGTCCATAAAAAAACTATCCAAAGAAAAACATGAAAAAAGTTAAAAGTTCAAAACTGTGAAACAAGAGGTATCAGAAGATACCAATATCTCACATTTTTAAGTTACCGCAGGATCTGGCTGCCACAGGACCCGGTCTGGCCAGGACTAAATATTCTGCGAAAAGATAATGTCCAAGCCATGTACATATATAAAATTAGATTGCCCATTTTACCCCTGGCCACGGCTCTCAGATTGCCTCAAGGACAAAATAATTTGATGTAACTAACCACAGGCTTCAAAATGATATGTGACATGACCACATTTGATCAAATTTATTTTCTGCCAACCATTTCCTCCCACCCCTGCCCATGGGGGGGGGGGGTGATATAAAAATTCCAATGTGTCATGCACATCCCTGACCATATGTGTAATCATACCGAAAATTTCAAGTTTCTATGTGAAATGGTCTAGGGGGAGTTGCATTACAATCGATTGTACACACGTGTAAGCTTCACAAAACGTAATATTGGAATAACTGTTATATTAAGTACAAATGTGAGACGAAAGAAAGTGGTCACTCCATGAACAAGCCAACATCCGGTTAGCTTGCTATTGAACAATGTTCACCCTTGTTCAATATTAACCTTAATTAAATTGTTAAATTATTGGAGGGGAATAGCTCTAAATGGTGTAAGGGCTATAAGGTGGTTAATTCTCAATGGCACAATGACTGATATTTAATATAATATATAAGATATTACGTACTAATGCCATTAATGTAATATAACGCATTTACTATATAAATATACATTATCAACATATATATGTTATTACATTGGGGCTACAGCACTGGGCGAGTATGGCCCATTAACCTGCATTCTCAGGGGTACATGCTAAGTTTAACACGGTCAAGCCTATGTTGACAATGCAGTATTGGCAGCTGAGAGGAGACTTGATTGATGCATATAACATGAGATCTCTGACCATGATGTCGAAAGTGATCGGTTAACACTGGCAGACAACAGTAGCACAAGGGGACACAATTTCAAACTAGCTAAAATCGATGCAGAATAGATAAGAAGCATGAGGTCTAATGGCCTGTGACCGATACGTGGGAGTTGTATTTGAAAATGATTGGATTCTTAAAGCGTAGCAAGATGGGTTGAACAGTCAGATTTTTATCCAGAGATTGGGAAGCCTATCACAATAGGCAAGTTTAAATAAAATTAGACCAATAAAGATTCTGGCCAGTACTGCAATAACCTTTCACAAGAATAGAGAATCATAAATTTTGAAATTGATAATCACTAGAAATGATTGGAGATTGTCAAAATAGTAGGTAGTGATATGGTTAAGGCGCTGGCTCAGAATTTTCAAAAAATGGAAAATATTTTTTATTTATTTTATTGCCTGAGATTTGTTATTTTTGTTTTATAGAGGCGAGATGGCCTTACAAATATTGTACAACTTTAAGATGATGATGTTTGTCCAGTTAATTTGGATTTTACCAATATGTCACGTAGATTCGGATTTTTCCTAAATGCTATTACTGAGCGCAAATTGAGAGGCTGTCTTAAATTATTCTGTAATTTATGATATTCATCTTTCAAAATTTCGGAAATTTCTACATTTTTTCGATTATAGGTCAGAGTGAATGGAATTATTTCACGCTGATCAGCAAGACATCGTGTCCACATTTATGCCCCTCGGCCATTCTGTTTCTAATTGCTTAATACAAAATGATTCTCTAAGTTTCCTTTGTTTATCTTTTTCGTCAGTGGAATTAGAGAGAGGTGGTTGTTCAATGGGTATAATTTCGAAGTCCCGAGCGACTGAATGGCCAGGAAGGTTAAAGTGTTCAGCGACATGCGTGTCTTTTTCATGTCTAATATCGCAAAGGTGTCTAGTAGCTCGCCATCTTAAAGGGCATTTGGTTTCACCGACATATTGCTTTTGGCACAATTTACAAGATATTACATAAATCACGTTTTCGGAATCGCAATCTAAATTGCGATATTACCTTATAAATACTGAACAACTATAGGATGACGATGTTTGTCCAGTTAATTTGAATTTTACCAATAGGTCTATATCACGTAGATTCAGACTTTTCTTAATGCTATTACTGGACGCAAGTTGAGAGGTTGTCTTAAATTATCCTGTAATTTATGATATTCATCCTTAAAAATTTCGGAAATTTCTACATTTCTTTCGATTATACACGCGTTCATCGAGACGTGACCTAGATTACCGCCGGCGCCGCCATTGCTAATGACGTAATAGCCCGCCATTACACAAGTGAAAAACGCTTAAGACGCGTACATAGCGTTATCGTTATTATAAGCATAAGAACCTGTAGAGACCTGAAACTCGGGGACAATGGATATCGACGTAAAATACAGAAAAAGTGGCGGAAATTCATGTGCGGTCAATGGGTGCACAAATAATAGCAGAAAACTAAATATATTTAAGAAGGGCTTGAGCGTTTTTAATCCCATAAAAATTCCACGTTATGCCATCAGATGAACCGAGCAGACTAGCGGGGGGGGGGGGGGGGGGGGGGGGGGGGGGGGGGGGGGGGGGGGGGGGGGGGGGAACTAACGCTATTAATAGACAAGGCTTACCAAAACAGTTATATGTGTGTTCAGAACATTTTTTGGATGACAAACCATCCGAGAGAAACCAATATCCGAAATTAAAATTAGGTTACGATAAATGTGTCACACCAGGTTGACGTAAGGTGGTAAGGAAAAACATTAAATGTCTAAAGAAACTCAGCATTTCAGACTGTTCCGTGGCCACTAATAGCAGCGATGAAATAAACTGTGATGATATAACTGATTTGTCAGAGACGGACTCTATCATGGTGTTGTAGATACTAATAAGGCCGACACATAAAAGAAACAATGAATCCATCCAGTATGTTGACATATGTACACAATGTCAGGAATCTGACTTTTGTACAAATGACCATGTCTACGGAAAACCATGGGCAGATTGTAAAAGTACATCTAGCTTCCCAGGGAAGCAATTAGAGCATGTTGTCCTGAACCATTTCGAGAGAACTATCTAAGCACAACCTGTATTATTGATTGTGCAGAAACATTCATTCAGAGACCGACAAACTTAAGAAACAGAAGTCAGACATTCGGCAATTATAAAGCCACACAATACACCAGAGTATCTTGTGGGGATCTCACCCCACCTGGAAAACAGCTGATTTCAAGCTTAACATACCAGCTTTCATTAAAGATAAACTCCAGCTTAGTAGAGAAGATGTCACTACAACTCGATGAATAGCATGAATTCACGTCTCTCTCTCTCTCTCTCTCTCTCTCTCTCTCTCTCTCTCTCTCTCTCTCTC
Source organism: Chaetoderma sp. LZ-2023a (assembly GCA_034401795.1). Taxonomy (NCBI): domain Eukaryota; kingdom Metazoa; phylum Mollusca; class Caudofoveata; order Chaetodermatida; family Chaetodermatidae; genus Chaetoderma; species Chaetoderma sp. LZ-2023a. Next base: position 64,597,997 of record CM067373.1, read on the forward strand.
TCTCTCTCTCTCTCTCTCTCTCTCTCTCCCTCCCTCCCTCCCTCCCTCCCTCCCTCCCTCCCTCTCTCTCTCTCTCTCTCTCTCTCTCTCTCTCTCTCTCTCTCTCTCTCTCTCTCTCTCTCTCTTTCTCTCTCTCTCTCTCTCTCTCGAGAAAAATGTCACATAATGAAAATATTGTTGAGGTACCTGCGGTAAAACAGCGGCTGTTTCGGAAATTTGCTACGTGCATCCTCCTCCAATTCTGCTAGATAGCTGTTGGCAAAACTTGGACTGAAACGTTTACCCATTGCACAGCCGCAAATTTGTTGCTATGCTTCACCCGCAAATTAAAAATCATTGCCCTTTAAGCTTAGCTCTAAGAGAGCTAATATTTCGCCAGTGGCCCTGTTGTTATTGGTGGTGGGGGGGGGGGGGGGGAGGTGGGGGGGGGGGGGTTGTCAAATGCTTTACGAACAGAATTCAGACCTCTTTCAATGACAATGTTCGTGTGCATAGCATCGCTGTTGAGCGTAATCAAAAGTGGATTTGGAGGTATTGAGAGCTCAGACACCTGTGATAGAAAGTCTTCAGTATTTTTCAAGAACCTGAAATGTATATTCACAATTGGTTGTAGGTGGTAATCAATGATTTCACTGATCCTATAGGATTCAGACCCACAATTCGATATTATAGGTCGTCCTGGTGGTATCATAGGATCTGACCAAGAATCAATAGGTTTATGAATTTTGGGTAACAGATAAAATGTATGTGGTTTTGAGTCTAATTTCGCAACAAGGTATTTAAATTGTTTTTGCGTTAAGCTCTTGCTATCAACGATATTTTAGAGAATTTCCTTAAAATTGTCGCAGTTACTTTGCCAGAGTGGTTCATCTAATTTTTGGTAATGTTTTGGATTACTGAGTTGATGGTGCGCTTCATGAATGTAGTTGTTTTAAAGCATTATTACATCAGCAGATCCATTGTCAGCAAGTTTAATGACAATGCGTTGTTTTTACGCCATGCTGTTAAGGCTTGACATGCCTCATATGACAAATCTTTATGATTTTTCGGAAATTAAACATTTTCAACAGTTTCTTTTATCATTTTTATACTGTCAGAGATTGCTGGGTCGACTAATTTGAGTCCAGTGCTAGACAGTTTTTTTCAATGAATGGCAGAATATTACTTTTCGAGTTTCAAAAAAAGTCGGCTAGTTTCACATGGTGGGCAAATTCAAGAACTTCCATTGAAGCATTATCTAAAAGTGCATCTATGCATATTTTGGGCCTTGGTGTTGGTACAAATGTTAGGCCATGATTGAGTATTGATTTTTCTGCTTCAGATAATGTAGAGCCAGTGAGCTTAACACTATAACACTAGTATAACACTATAACTACCCAGTCCGATACCAGGGTGGTTAGTACCCTGACCCTCAGTTAGTTTAAATTAAGAAAAGTTAACCAGCTATAATATAGTGTGTTAGCAGTTTCTCACTCCAATGAATGTTATCCGGGACCACCTCAAACTCAGCAATTGGTAGACTAGGGATGATTGATACCTTTATCCGCAGGGATTCTACAGATGAATTGATAAACGCTAAGGCCCTCTTCTGCTTTGCATTTAGACATTGAGAATAGTTCAGTAAACTGTGATGTAAGGGTTTGATCAATTATTTGAAAACGATTTGACTGCAAGTTGGTGCTGCCGGGCAACTGGGAAGTTATTAACTTCTTGTTTGCTTCTATCCATGTTTAATAACCCCATGTCAAGCGAGTTTAACCCTACCGTGTTAATCGTCCTGAATCCAAGCACAAAAAAGTGGTGGAGTGATCAACAAGATCTTAGTACCTCAACATCAATGCAAACAAGGAGTCAGAGAAAGCTGAAACAAGTAAATCCAGCATCAACCAACAAACGAACGAAGACAGCACAATGGAGCCGATGCCTAAGTTTTGGGGTACAAAGAATGAGGATCTATACGGTTGGCTGGAATGTACATTAAGGTGGGCCAGCATACATGGTAAGATTGAGCAATGGGCAATAATTTATAGGGGATCGTAAAGCAGTGGTTTTCCAATGTACCTCAGGATGATAGAAAGGACTTCAAAAAATTTAGAACCAAATTCCTCAGTCGTTTTGGTGATAGGCCAAAGAAGCAGTGGGCCCTTACAAGTAGCGTATTGAAAGATGAACAGCTGCCAAATGAATCAACAGATGACTGTATCTCGAGTGCTTCATAAAGTTAAACGTTTAAACATCTCAGACCAAATGCTAATGTCAATAATTATAAATGGACTCAATTGTCCCATTAAAAGCCACATCACAACAAGCGATCCAAAAAGTATAGATGATATTTTAAGAAATGCTAGAACAAGAGAATCGCTTCCTAAACCAAATTCAGCAGCTGTATCAACACTTGAAACGCTATTTTAAAGGTTTCAGTCATCCATGACAAAAACAATCTGATCAGAAGTAGCATCACACATGCAGCATAATTCACGTTCCACAGAGACCATCCACTGTGTTAATGCCATTAGTAGACAATATCATCAGCCCAGATTCCAGCACAGGCGGTCACAATGGGCAGGTTCAACAACACCAACACACGAGTTCACATCATGACTCACCAGGCAGGTTTTACAGCGAAAGACCAGTTCAACTCCAAGGCAATTGTTATACAATGCGGTAAGCCAAACCATTTGAGAAGACTGTTTTTATAGAAATCATATATGTCACATCTGTAATAGACATGGTCAATTAAGTATAGTATGCCGTTCGAATCAGCGACAATCATATCATTCACAATAGGGGTTTTCGACTGTTCACAAACGTAGTGAGCAGGTATAAGAGAACATTTATGCTACCACAGAAAAATAAGCTGAATCAAAACAAAATAGGCAACTGTAATAATATAGAAGCTGATATTTCAGTGGTCGTTGGCGTAGAAAAGAATTTAGTACTTGTGTCCATTTTCAAAGCAAAAGTCAATGCATTAGTAGATACAGGAGCTTCAATTTCTAGCATATCAGTCATTTTTAGAGCAGTCATATCCCAAATGTAAATCTTGTGAAGTCTAATTTGAATAATGCTGTAGGTGCAAGTGGCGAAGCCGTACCAATTTCTGGAACAGTTATATTGCCAGTTTGTTTTTGGTTGTATAACTATTCCAGTCAAATTTCATGTATTATCCAGAATGCATCACAAATTGATTCTAGGTGTTGACTTCCTATTAGAAAATCAGGTTACATTGAAACTATCATCTGGCATTATGTCTGTTGACAATGACAAAGAAATAATTCCAATATTAGAACACCACAATGATGGTTTGGCTAGTACTATTGTAGTTCAAATTCTAAAACATAACGCCTATTTCCATATCCTGAATCCAAATAATTCTGAAATCGTTCTTCCAAAAGGCACCATTGTAGCAACAGCCCATGACATTGATGATATTGATGACAATATCCCACAGACACTCAATAGTGTTGATAATAGTACTCAAAATACTGATAACACAACCACTCAAAGCACAAATTTGGACTTTGATTTAACAGATGGTGACCTCACTGACATACAAAAAGACACACTTTTAGAATTTCTTCACAAAAATCGGCGTAGCTTTGCAGCAGATATGTCAGAACTGACCAATGCTGTCATAGAATAGATACGTGCGATGCAACTCCAATACACAGATATCCATATAGAACAAGTCCTGTTATGAAAAAAGTATTAGCGCGCCCAACAGCAGAAATGCTGAAGGACGGAATTATAGCACCTTCAGACAGTGAATGGCAAAGTCCTGTTATTCTTGTCAAGAAAAAGAATGGTTCTTATAGATTTGCAGTTGACTACAGACATGTGAACACAGTTACAAAGCCTGTCCATTTTCCACTGCCTAAACTTGAGGATGTTTTACGCTATCGGAGAGGCCACATCCCAGATATGTAGCACACAATATTTAACCTCATGTTTTTGGCAGATACCTATCTGCCCAGACAGTAAAGACAACACACGCCTTGTGACCCATGATGGTGTATTTTCCTGGAAGCGAATGCCTTTTGGTTCAATAAATAGTTCTTCCACCATTCAAATGGTCATGCAAAATGTATTCCGTGGCATAAATTGGCGTCATGTTTTAGTCTATATTGATGATCTCTTAATTTTCAGAAAAAATGTTGATGAGCACTTAGAACACCTTGCAGAAGTATTTTCTAGGCTTAGGAATGCTAATTTGAAATGCCAGCCTGCCAAATGCAATTTTGCAGTACTCTATGTACAATATTTAGGTCACACCCTGAGCAAATCTGGAATAGAAGTAGACACATTTCCTAGGCCTTGTAATCAGCATGATCTCAGAAGCTACCTAGGCTTGGCTAATTACTATAGAAAATTGTTCTGTCAGTTGTTGCAAAAAGATGTCCCCCTTTAACTGGACTGATGCATGTGAAAATGCATTTGTTCAGTTAAAGGAAAAGCTGATGTCACCTCCAATTCTAGCATACCCTGATATGAACAAAAGATTCACCCTAACAACTGATGCAAGTTATTGTGTTCATACTAGGCCAGGTAGATCATAATAACAAACAGGTTATTGCATATGGGGGAAGATCGTTACAGGAAGGTGTGCGAAAATGGTGAATAACAGACAGAGTGCCTGGCAATTGTTGAAGGGATTTGACATTACAATGTCTATCTCGCAAATAGTGAGTTTGCAATAATAATGGACCAAAAAGCACTTAACCAACTGGTCGCTTAGCCCAGTGGTCGTTACTATTGCAAGGTCATAAATACGAGATAGTACATAGAGAAGGTAAGCAGTTACTTAATGCAGACACTCTTTTTAGACAGGAATACCCTGACCCGGAGGAAGAAATTGATGATACGGAAATCATGGGTCAAGAGGTAGGTACAATTGCTTCAGATGGAAAGAATCCAGGTACAATTTTATTACAAGAATGAAAGTCCACAGTTATTGAATATTAATGTAACAGAAACCGAACATGTAGCTCCATCTGCAGAGTCTGAAAGCATAGCTAAGTTGCAGAGTGAATGCCCAGACTTGGGACCTATTGTTAAGCATCAAATGGATCAGGAACCGCCGGATGACGAAAAACAAATCAAAAAGGTAATTTATGATTCAAGTCAGTATAAAATGGTTGATGGTGTTTTATACTATTTCTTTCAACCCGGCAGAAAAAGGTGAGAGTTGGAATTCATTCAACAGTTGGTATTGCCTTAAGTACTCTGTTTAGATGCCCGTAAGTCTTACCATGACAGTGTGGCTGGTGGAGGACAAATGGGTGTAAAGAGAACCCATGCAGCTCTTAAAACTAAATACCACTGGCCCAGAATGATGCAAAATGTGCAGTATTATATACGGTCATGTGACATATGTCAAAAGGTCAAACGTCATACTCATCATAAAGAACCGCCACTCACATCCTTAGCAATAGAAGATACTTTTTCTAGGTTTCACATGGACATTCTTGGTCCCCTTTTACAAGCACAGAAGGGTATACCTCAATATTATTAGTAGTGGGCAGCTTTTCAAAGTGGTGTGAAGCCTTTCCCATTAAAACACAGACAGCGCTGGCAGTTGCTAATGTTCTCTATAATGAGGCCATTACTAGATATGGTGCCCCACGCACCTTAATTACCGACCGATCAGAGGTAGCACTACATATGATCCACATGTAAGCCACCGTTCTACTTCAGAGCCCAAAACAGACCAAGGTAGAAGTACAGGTGAGTCTTCCCTTAATAACAGACAGTTACCAAATGTTCCAGTGAAATCAGGTAACGAGTTGTCTCAAGCAGGTAATACAAACAAAGGTATACCAGGGTGGATGATAAACATTCAAAAGTGTGCAATGTATCAAGGGAAAAAGGTATACTATGTTCAATGGGCTCACCAATCCAAATGGACTTTGGAGCTAGAAGTCAAAATCCCTGATGCAGATAAGAAATTAGTCCATGCGAACAAAACTAAGGATGGGTGAGCTAAAAAGCTTAAGCGACGTAAACGTAGCCATTTCAAATAGTATCTAACACATTCATTTCATAATAGACTCTTTCACCTCACATCGTTGGTACCTGAGATATGATAAAACAAAATTTATTTTCTTGAGATATTTATTTATTATGATTTTCTTATTTTCTTATTTTTATTTATTACTAGGTTGTAGGGTTACTCCTATAGTGCTCACGATGGTTGCTACCTAAAAAATTTGTAACCTGCTTGATCTAAATTCGTGTTTAGAAACTAAGATTTTATATTTTTTTCCATATCTTAGGCTCTGAAAAGGGATACCTTCGAAACTTCACATTTCACAGGATCCACTTGCTATGCATCGCAACAGCCAGATCAAATAATAAACTATGGAATAGTTTCTCTAGCAAATGCACCATATCAACTTCCTCACAGTACTGGTTACATATATTCCAAGTTCAGTTACCATTACATAGAGAAATTGAGGATATACCAGGTTGTCATCATAGTAACCATTCTTGTTCTAAATTAAACAAAATCACGGATTTCTTTTTTCACGAGAGTTGATACTTACCTCCCTAATACTCTTTGATATTCCCAAATATTGACATTCACTCAACAAACACTCAGATTAAAAAAAGATAGGTGCCCCTACTGGGCAGGTAGTCAGATGTCAGTCCGGCGGATGCCAGCCCCAACCTCGCGCATGCACAGACTAGTTCTTCCTCTGACTAATTTATTGGCTGACACTATGCAGCTTTAAGAAAGCCTGAAGACCGAGCCTCTGTGGGGTGGTATTAGGGAGGTAAGCATCAACTCTCTCGTGGGAAAAAATCCGTGATTTCGGTTATTTCACTTCAAGAGTATACTTACCTCCCTAACCCTTTGATATTGCCAGAATTCGTCAGAGAATTCGGCGGAAGGGAGGTGAGGTCAAAAGACCAGCTCTTCCCTATGTGCTTTTCTGCGTTTAAGGCACTTACACTTCTGAAATTGTGTGAAAACACAACCAGGGATAGATTTGAACATCGGATAACACAACCGATGGCTGAGAGAAGACCATATGTCATATGGGTCTGTCCGCCATTCCTGAGTACGTTGTTTGTACCGGATTAATGCTCAGACTGGACACCATGATTTTGAATTAGGATCATATCTAGTCAAAGCAGGTAATAATATGGGTTGACCTAGATATTTCAGACTGATTTTTAGCCATGAAATTTATCCTAGTTTCGTGCATGACGGCTGGGGTGATTAGCTCAGTGGGGCTACTCGCTTGGCAGGGGGTTAATCTGTAGTAGAAGCAACAGCAAGCCAGTGAATAAAATGACACAGAAAAGTTTTTATTTTAGTTGTTGCGAATTCAAGAGCCAGTTCAATAATGAATATACTGACTCTTGAACACTGGCTTGCTAAATTTTTGTTTGGCCTGGAGATAAATTTGCATAGAAACACATTAGCAAATATTGTATTGAATATTCATATATTTCCCAAGATTCCTTGGCTCATGTCTGAACAAGAATTGCACATAATATTGCATGAATTCAGACTATGAAAAAGTGCCAGGGTGGGTGTCACTGACATTAGCTCAAGCATTGATTGCCTATGGGGAGAGGGCTGAGAACATATCGCACTCAAGCTGTGACAATTTACAGTCCATGGATATAGTCTATGAAGGGGTGGGGACTGGACTGGATATATCACTCATGTGTGGACTCCATTGGCCTGACATTTTATTCTGAAATTGGAAATAAGATTATTATATTTCATTCTTTTTCTCCAGACTTTATTTCTCTGTAGGATATATTTGGTATTGTGCACAATTTGACTGAAAGCTGTTGCTGTTATTTTATAGCAACATCTTTCAGTACACATTCCACACATAGCCAACAACTATATGCCTATAAGCATATTTTGTTGCTTATTTGACATCTGGTGGGCAATTGGTTAATAAAATTCTTTTGAGCAGTGGTTGGAGTGCATGCTGTCACTGTCATTTTCCCCAGTCTAATTTTAATTTAACCATGTAGCATTTATCTAGAAAAAAACCAACTTAATTTAATTAATATGAAAAATAAAAATATATCTTAACAATTTTTTTATATCACAAAAACTTATTTACACCATCAATATTTCTTATACAAAAATCTAACAGATATCCATACATACACACATTATTTAAAACAACATCCATTAAAATCTTTAGAAAATAATTAACCCTTTTCATCCTGAATTACCCATCATTTCTTTCTTAAAACACTGCTAAAATTCTTGAAAGCAATATGTATTAAAGTTATTTCTGCAGTAATAGCCTTCAATAAGATTGTTCTCAAGATAATTCTAGCAGTATTTTAAGTTAGCTCAAGGCAAGCTGTTTTCATATCAGTCAGTCAGTATAAAAAGGGTTAAAACTGTTAAACAGATTTTAAACAATCAAACAATCCAGAACATATATAACCTCTTCTTAAAATTTCAAGTCACTTATAGTGAAAAGTCACCTGATCAGTATTGGAAACAATTTGCCCCAAAAGTTGTTGCTGCCTATAGAATTAACAACTTACAGTCATATTGTTTCCAAAATACTGAGTAGGTACATACCTAGCGCCTGCAATAATTAGGTCACTTGAACCTAATCCCAGAGCACATACCATACTAGGTAAAAGCTTAAGGCCTTCCCCTGTAACCACAAAACCATCTGCCTCGGTTGATAAGGTATTAATTTCGCTTCTCCGCCTTGCTGAGGCCGCAGCAATTAAAAATACAGTTTTAAGTGTCAACATTTTCATATAAATGGAACTTAGTGCTTCAAATGGCTTATCAGCTAGTACCTGGAGCACTAGGGATAAACCCCAAAACGGAATCACTGGGGGATTCCTTGGTCTTAGATTGTCCATGCCTTTAATTACAGCATTTAATGTACTTACTTCATCACTTCCCCTATTAGCCAAGCAAGGGATAACTGTCATTAAAGCTGACTTATAGCCAGCAATAGAGTTAGGCTTGAGGCTATAGGCATCATACAGGTGACAAGAGGAAATCGGCTACTACCTGAATAGATGAATCCATTGGATTAATACATCTTTTTTAGCACCATTCTGCAAATCTGCTTTTATAATTATATGCTTTGGAGGTTGACCACCTTCTGGCTTTTGCCATGAACATGGCTGCTTGCTCAGAAAAGCCCTCCTTAATTCTAGCTTCCTTGACAACATCCACGCAGTCAATCTGAACACTGACGGATTGTTGTGAAGGGCCTTGCCCTGGAAGATAATATTGTCCATCAGAGGCAGAGGAATAGGATTGCAGACCAGAAGGTCCAGCAGATCCGTATACCATGATCGGCTTGGTCAATTTGGGGCGATCAGAAGCACTTGGCACTCCTCCTGTCTGATTTTTTAAAGAATTTTTGGAATCAGGATTGCTGGCTGGAATGTGTATGTATACATTCCCACCCAGCTGATAGCTAACGCATCTGTTGCGATAGCGCTCGGATCTGGAATCGGAGAGACATATGTCGTCATCTTCGCATTCTTCTTTGTTGTGATAAATCTATGTTGGGTTTCCCCCAATGGTTGAACAGACGATCCGCCACACATTGACTTAGTTGCCATTCCGTAGGTAAAACACTCATCCTTCGGCTCAATGAGTCTGCTAACAGATTTAACCGTCCCGGAATATGAACTGGTTTCAGGGTAATCCTGTGATCCAGGCACCAGCAAAGCAGTTTCCACTTTGTTCCGTCCTGGCAGTTTATGTAAGTCACTACTGTTGAGTTGTCTGATCGAACTAGAACAATCTTGCCCTGAACTTTCTCTATGAAATGTTCCAGGCCCAGGGCTACTGCTCGCACATGACGACTGTTGCACACTGCCTGTATTAATGAGATGAGTAGTTGTACTCTCTCCTGAGTAGGATAAACATATTCTATCTCTAGATCGAAGAACATTCCCAGGTAAACAAACTTCTGGGATGGAGTCGGCTCTGATTTTTGAAAGTTGATTATCCAGCCTAAGTCTGTGAGAGTTTTCAAAACTATCTCAAGATTTGCTCATAGACTTTCCTGATTGTGTGCTTTTAACAGCCAGTCGCCTATGTACGTGTGGACAGCTAAGCTTCTCCTGCGGAGGTATACTGTTATAGCAAAAACCACCCTGGTGAAGACCCGAGCAGCCCTTGAAATTCCAAAGGGTAAAACCCTGAATTCCCACTGTCTGCCCTGGAATGCAAACATCAGGAACTGACAAAAACTCCTCGCTATTGGAATGTGGAAATAACCATCCTTCAGGTCTATTGTTGCTGTCCACATTTACTTCCCCAACCCTGCCAACACCGATTTCACTGTCTCCATTTTGAAACTGGGTGTGTCTATGAACTTGTCCAACGGCTTGAGGTTGAGAATTGGTCTCCACCCTCCAGTGCTCTTTGTCACTAGGAACACAGCTGAATAGAAGCCCAGGCACTTTTGTGCCGGTTGAATTGCTCCTTTTAGTTTGAGGGAATTTATTTCCTCCTCTATACACAACCATTGATCTGGATCTCTTGGAATTTGAGTTCAGACTGGCACCAAAGACAGCCGCGATGGTGGGCCTGTTATCCAATCGGGATGATACCCGACTGAAAGCCATCGCAAGACTAAACGGTCCCGAGTCAACCATTCCCACTCTTGCTTGTGGTGGGCCAATCGGCCTCCCACTGGACCACCTAGGGAGAGCGGTGGACACAAGAAGCGCAAGAGTGGTATTGTCTCCTGGTCAAGCTCTTCAGGTATGATTACCATGACCAGATCCTTGCGCGTCACGGCCTGCACCCCGGGTGGATGCCTGTGCTGGAGGAGTCCAAGCACACCACACGCTCCCCCTCCTCTGCTGGTCGAAGCGCGCACAGCGGTGGTGGCTACCACCGCCACCTCGAGCCTGCAGGGAATGATATGCAGGGGGAGCTGCACGAACGCGCTCTCTGCGGAGCACTTTAAATCGCTCGCGCAACGCCCTATGGTTATTGACCAAGGTGACCATCTCCTGGATCTGTCATAGGCATACACAGCAGCCTATTATACAGGTCCTGGGACAGGCACAAGTAGTCTAAGGCAAACGTCTGCCGCGCCTGGACATTCCTGGTCACAGACCGGGTTAAACAATCCAGAGCCAGGTTAATTCCATCCTGAATGGCTCTCTGGACTGTTACTGGACTAGGCTGGCACGATTTAGATGCTGTTACTACCCATTGTAACAGCTGGTAGACGTGTGAAAACGCTGCAATTGATGCTCTCGAACTCTCATCCGCATCGCGGTTTTAGCCGAACGCAAAGCATTCGAGGATAGCTCTCCCGTGTCAGACCGGGAGCCTGGCCGTGTATCTTCGCTTAGCGCAGCGCGGTCATCCACACTTTGCTTAGGCACTACACCATACCTCTGATATTCATCAGGTATGATGCGACATTGTTTTGCCACCTCATGAGGGGCCTTCGCGAGACGTATATGCGCCTTGATGGACATCTCCGCCGCTGTAAACATGTCTACAATATGTTCCGCCAGCAGCAGAGATGGCATAACGGCAGTAGCTGGCTTACCGACCAGCCATGGGCGCTGGTCCCATTGGCTGGCCGACTGTTCCACAGTTCCTGACGTTTATTAGCCAATGACAAGTCTTCCTCTGTGGCTACTTGCGAATGCTCGACAAGGCCTTCGTCATCCTCCTGAGCAATCGCAGGCGTGTATGTGGCTGGAAGAACTAATACTCCTGGCAAGCCAGAGAAAGCATGCGGGCCTGAAAGAACAGGCATGCTAAACTGACTGGCTTGACCAGGAGCAGGCGCCGTGGTACTGCGTGGGGAAAATTTTGCCACACCACAGCCCTGGCCAGTACCTGCTACACCATCGGCAAGCCGAGGTATGCAGTAATACTGGCCATCAGATCCAGTCCGGGCTATGTTTTGCGGCGTGAACACTACTTCTGCGTGAGTAGTTCCATGGACAATGTCGCCCGTGTTCCCCTCTAGGGGTGCACATATGTCATTGTCCATGGCACCAGACGGAGAACCCAGCAGATACTCCTCTTCTTCCTGACCAGAAAGATTAGACTCCAGGTCAGCGAAGAAAGCTAACCCGGACTGGCCAGGAAAAGTACCATAGGAGCAAGTGGTAACTGTAGGGTGCGGATAACCCTGGCCTGATAAGCAGGCACCAGGTTCCAGCGACACCTGTCCACGAACAACCGGCGCGGCAAGCCTGCTGCCAGTGTCCTCATAGTGGACTGCCCCCTCTAATGGGGGCCACCTCTGAATCTTGGACGAAAACTAGTAAGTCCCTACAGAGCACCGATTCAGAGCTGGGGATTATCTTCTTCGGAGAAGAAGATGCCAATAAAGGATTTGGCCCAGGAAGCATGACGCGAAGCAACTCTTGGAACCAAATCTTTAATCGTCCTCTTCATCTCTCCCATCATTTCAACTCGGAAGGCCTCCATATCCATGGTGGATGAGGCCTTCCTCTTACCATGAACCTCTCTCCTCATCAATCGCCTTCTCCTTTGTCTCTGTAACAATAAAAACTCAGACATTAGCTCCACCCCCCCCCCCCCCCCCCATTTACAGATATCACAGTTAAGCAACGGTCTGCATGTGGGGCGAAACATCCCTTAAAAAACCTTCCACAAGAAGGCCAACCAGGCTTCTGAAAAAGGCCAGAAGATGAAGACAATGAGTATTTTAATTAATGAATTAGTAACTCAAAACCAAAATAAGAGAGAGAGGGAAGGTGGCCATAAAGACCACTAACTAATAAGAAAACCAGCATTGGACAAAACTTTATAATTGTTAATAAAGTGCAAGGCTAATTATGATGTCATAACTTCAAAAATAAGAAGTTAATCCGACCCGAAACAATCTCCAGGTGTAAGGATGAATTGTATTCATATCAAGAACATCTAACTGGAAAGGATAGTAGAGACAGACTATGCAAACATCAGACATACAATGATACAATGGCAGCAGATTTCAGAAATATTTTCAAAAATAATTGAAGTGCCTAATATCATAACTACGATACCTGCGTCTTTAGCATAGACAAACCATCCGATCTGATGCACTGGAAGCTCCACCAAACTCTATGACCTCTTAACTCTCTCCACCATTAAGGAAGTGGACCAAGAGGGCAAAGTGAGAAGACCTCCAACTCACTGGGCATAGATTTTGTATTAGTTCATCCTAACATTGTTAGTAAGAAATGGAACCTTGGTGGAGAGAAAAACAAACCCTCTGATGATGTGCTGTCCTTTTCAATCATAGGTAGATACCTGTGGAAACAAACACAAACAGAGATTAGTATTTCATAGCACCATATAGAACTAAACCAGTTTTAAGGACGCTTATCACATCTAATCGTGAGTCCCGGAAACACATTACATCGGAACTAAAATGCTAAATTAGACAAACATTTAAAAAGAAATCAATTGATGACTTGTTCCTGGGCCCTCCTCTGGCGACTTCCGACGCTCAGACATGATTTCCAGATGATGAATAAGTTTAGTGATTAAACACACCAAAAAACTCTTAGGAAAAGTATGCATGTGACTCTTTTGCCAACAAATTGGAAAAGAGGAAGTCCTAGTCTGCGCATGCGCGAGGTTGGGGCTGGCATCCGTCGGACTGTCATCTGACTACCTGCCCAGTAGGGGCACCTATCTTTTTAATCTGAGTGATTATTGAGTGAATGTTGATATTTGGGAATATCAAAGAGTATTAGGGAGGTAAGTATACCTGTGAAGTGAAATTAATGATATAATTCATCAAGACAATATGTAAAAAATTAATACAATTAATCCAGCCATTTTACAGGAATTTTTCAGTGACAATTCATATTCTCATTTATCAGGTAGTTTAGTTTTCCAAACGCCATTACAGTTTTCTATTCCAGATATTTCTATTTTCAATCACAATTTTTCTGAATTTCTTGTCGCACATAAGAAATCCCATCTGAGTGGGTTAGCTAAAGTAGTGAAATCTGATGGTGTTGTATTTCAATCTTTGGCTGAACCATTATTGGAAGGCAAAATAAGTTTAATTACAACAGTGATTGCTCTATTGGCATGCCTGTGGATGTTCAGAAAATTAAGAACAGTTGTTTCTGCTTTGATTGTACTTCAAGGAATTCATGCAGGTAGAGCAGAAGCAAGTGTACCAAGCTTCATATATATTAAGAATCAAATATCTTCCACAGTCATGCCAGAAACAATTGCTGATTCATTCAATTATTTCTATGTTGCATTGGGATTTTGCATGGTCTTAATTATAACTGTTATTGTCCTTAAAACGCTAAGACATCGCCACTTCACTTACATTTATTTAGAAATAGGAAATGGATTTTCTTGTATCTAAGTTAACATAGCAGAATTCTCATTTTGTCTCAATTATCTACAGGTTTGTGATTACAATCAGAGCTCAACCATTTTGCTTTCAGGATTGTTCTTACCTAAACTTTCCTTGGACTTCTCTAATTTGACTATTCGTAGTAATTTATTAATTTATTTGCAAAGAAATTGACGTTGCCAAAAATGGCTAGAATTAACTTATGGACGGCCTGGAAATTAGTCTATTTTTTAATCAAACCACTATTCTACTATTTTTATGACACATGGTCGAAATTCAAAACAGGTTCAATTAACTGATTGTCTGCTACCAGAAACAATAAACTAGCTTGATGACAAACCAATGAATGAGAGCTATCAAAAAATTTTTATTTCTTCCTCAGACCCAGACCAGGTGTTCATCCTATGAAGTGTCACAGCGATCCGTTAAATGGTCAAGGAGTTATCATCCAGAACTCAGTTTTCAAGATGGCCGCCAATGACCGGTGGCCATAATGGATTTCGGATTATCATATATTTCCATAAGTTTCTTCACCAGATGTCCTCCAACCTCCCTATGAAGCGATCCCATAAATGGTAACAGAGATATAATCCAGACACCAATTTTCAAGATGGCAGCCTGTGGCCGGCGGCCATCTGGGAGTTCGGATCATCAGGTCTTTCCCCAGACCTAGTCCAACCACCCTATGAAGCTTCAAAGCGATTCGATAAACGGGAAAGAAGTTATCATTTGGAAACCAATTTTCAAGATGGCTGCCAGTGGCTGGCGGCCATCTTAGACTTCGGATAGTTGCCAATTTCTATACATTTCTTCCCCAGAGCTAGGCAAACCATGCTATGAAGTTTCAAAGCGATCCGATAAATGGTAATGGAGTTATCACCTGGAAACCAATTTTCAAGATGTCCACTGGTGGCGATCTTGGATTTTGGATCATCGTAGATTTTGATAGGTTTCTTCCCCAGACCTAGTCCAACTACCCTATGAAGTTCCAAAACGATCCGACAAATGGTAATGGAGTTATCATCTGGAAGCCACTCTACCGCCCGCCCACCCAGACCGTGCCATCATATAATATACTTTTTGGCAGGGTATAAAAAGGAAAGCAAATAAAGAAACCGTAAAAAAAAAAATCAAAGTTAATTATGTTGCCTGCAGTGTGTTGAACGTTGTATTTGCTGCGTGCCTTTTGGAAAATTTTTTAAAGCTAAATAGATATATTATTATTCAGTGTCAAATTAAGTCCAACAGGGTAACACAGAACTCGGGTGATCGCGTGGAAATGAAAACATGTATGGACAAATGAATTAATGGACAAACAAATGGACTGAAGGATGGATAACTCAAATGTGATATATACCCCCATATATCTAGATTGAGGAGGGAGGGGGAGGGGGGGGGGCATAACTAGAGATGCAATGATGCACATCATGACCATTTGGTCCAGCTGAGCTAATACAACAAAATGTTATTTATTTTTCCTAACTTTATTCTGGGGAATGGGAATTGTACAGATATAAATTGACATAATAATAATAATAATAATAATAATAATAATAATAATAATAATAATAATAATCAACAATAGTATACAAAAATTGAAGCACTACAATAATTGAATGCTACATGGTCATTTTGCTACCATACCGGTGGTGCTCATTTTGAAGACAAGAAATTTTGTTTAGCATACTTAATATATTTAATAAATACTGTTTATCAGACATATCACATCACAATCAAGCACATGCATGCGCACTCACACACGCACGCACACACACACACACACACACACACACACACACACACACATGTTCCCAATCACACATGCATGCACAGGCACACACACACACTCACATGCACGCACACACACACACGCATGTGCAGGCACACACATACATATACACACACAAACACATCCATGCATACCTGCCTACTTACAAACATGCACACACATACCATGTCTATTAAAGCAACAACATATAGTAGTATATATGTACAGTATGATATAATCATAAATCATTTCTTCAATAAATACTGTGCACATTATATATTTATATATATATATATATATATATATATATATATATATATATATATATATATATATATATATATATATATATATACAAGTAACATCAATATAATACTTTTTCAATGCTTACACACAACTGCCATTTAATCTTAAACGAGAGAATTCTCTATTTATGTTACTGATTAAGATGAGTGTAATAGCTGAGTGAGTGAGTGTTGGTTGTTGCTGCACAAGCAAAGAATTTACAAACCGTAACCATTTAAGCCTTACAGAAAACAGTACATTTTTTTATGCAAGGAATGGTCTGTTGAATATTTTGAAAATAATATGACTGGGACATATTGCAACAGGTTCCAGTTAAATTACTTTCAAAATAATCAACAGCTTTCCTGCGCAGAAATCGAGACCCTGGAATGTTAATGGTTTAGTGTTAAAATTACCCCATATTGCAATCCAGTTCTTATATTCTCTTGTGACCCCTTTAACACTCAAATCTGATCAACAAAATTTTAATTTTTTCATAGAAAATGTCCATTTGCAGACCAAAAGAATACTATTTTTCCAAATTTACCACTGAAATAACTGGCTCGGTTATCAAGTCAGTCATTCCAGTGGTAAATTTTCAAAGAATAGTCTTCTTGGTCTGCAAATGGACATTCCTCAAGACCACTGCAAAAGCCATTTTTGGCTGGTGTGAGTGCAAAAAGGTTAAATTAAAACTTTTGATACAGGATCAAACACACGACATTTTCAAACAGATCTTAGTCTAACCTGATTTAGCAGTGTATTCACTCATATATCTTTAGGATACAAAATTAACAACTAAACTATTATTTGTCCTAGTAAAAAATCATGAGGAGATTGCACTGTCAAGAATTCCTCATCACTAGTTATATTATAAGTATTCGTGGCATTACAGCATTTTGGCATTGACAGAGAATCGAACCCACAACTGGGGAAAGCGCCACATATCATAGCCAACATACGCTTCTACTATGGCAACGTCGCAAGACCTGTAGAGAAATTGTGGCGTTGGCGTGGTGGAAGCATTTGTGGGATATGATGTTTGACGCTTTCGCCGGTTATGGGTCCGATGCTCATCACTAGTTATGCATCTTCTCTATATACTATTATCGCATTTATTATCAGACTTATTTACACCCCTCATCCCCACCCACTCCCATACACTTTAACCCTCAAATTTCTTCAAGAAAACTGCAAATCTCGCATAGAAAATGTCCATTATAACTTAACTATTTTTTTTAATTTACCACTAGAATGACTGGCTCGGGCATTGAGTCTTATCCTGACCTGTAAATGGACACTCAATAAGGATATATATCTTGATTTTCATGACGGCTAAAGCATTAAAAATAGAACAGATGGAATATAAGTGACCTCCACATTATCTTATCATCATGTCTGACATGGCCAGGCTTATCAAATTGATAAGATGATAAAGACATGTAAACAAATCAGTGGTTTAGACTTATTTCTTAACCCTTTAACCCTTTTACAGGCCAGAAACTAAATTCTACCTTATGTAATAAATATTCTGGCAAATATTTTGAAACTAATTTGACTGGGAGCTGTCGGATAGTTAAGTCTTGACCGTGTTTGGTGTTAATACACCAAGAGATGACCATACGCCTTTTGAGAAACCACCTTGTAGCTGGTTCCAGCAATATTAGTTTCAAAATAGTCAACATCTTTCCTGTATCGTTGTCGTTAGATTGAGACACTGGAATATCAATGGTTAAATGGCTAACCATTACAACAATGAAATTTCTAATTCCTAAATTTTATTCATCGTTATATGAGAGCTTGTGTTAATTTTGGAAACAATGCTGCTGCTCTAATCTGCTGCTGTTTAACCCTTTAGCACTCAAATTTATTCAAGAAAATTTTAATTTTCTCATAGAAAATGTCAATTTTCTGACCAAGAGGAAACAATTTCTGAAGATTTATCACTGGAATGACTGCCTCGGTTATCGAGCCAGTCATTCCAGTGACAAATTTTCAAAAATTGTCTTCTCTTGGCCTGCAAATGGACATTTCTCAACACCATTGTAGAAGCCATTTTTGGCTGATATGAGTGTTCAAGGGCAAGACAACACCATTTTTAACCATAAATGTTTCCAAAATGTACACACGCCTTTCTTCTATTGATTCTGTAAAAGGAAGCCTTTTGGCAAATTAAATTAAACCCTTAATGAACAAGTCGGTCCAAACTGGCCTCTGCTTTGTTCTTGAGGTATGTCCATTTGCAAACTTAGACATTATTTCTGAAAATAATCGAGAACCGAGCCAGTGATTCCAGTAGTAAATTTTCTAAAATAGTTTCTCATGCCCTTCAAATGAATATATAATCAACAAAATCTGATTTTCTTGAACCACATTTGACCATTAAAGCACTAACTGATATTAAATTGATGCTAAACATTAAAAAACAATGTTGATAAAAGCTGTTGCTGTCTAAAATTAGCAGCAGTTCTCAGCAATGCAATAAACACTAGTCTTACCTCATAGAATAGATCTTGTGTTGTTTTTGACAGAAATGAGTCGAGTAAGGTGATCAATCTTACTGATACCTAAGTGACAGTGATATTATCCCTTTATCACCTGAATTTGTTCAAGAAAATTTCAATTTTCTTATAAAAAATATCCATTTGCAGACCAAGAGAAGCCTATTTTTTTCAATTTACTACTGGAATGACTGGCTCAGTAATCGAGCCAGTTATTCCAGTGGTAAATTTTCAAAAATAGGCTTCTCTTGGTCTGCAAATGGACATTTTTCAAGACCAGTGCTGAAGCCATTTTTGGCTGATATGAGGGTTAAAGGGTTAAGTGATAGCTTATCTTTATCCGGATTTCTTCTCGGATTTATCCTGATCCAAATCCTTTTAACACTTTAACCCTCAAATTTGTTCAAGAAAACTTCAATTATCTTATAGAAAATGTGCAATTGTAGGCCAAGAGAATATTATTTTTGAAAATTTACCATTGAAATTACATTGAGCCAGACATTCCAGTGTTAACTTTTTTTTAAATAGTCGTCTCTTCGTCTACAAATACACATTTCTCAAGATCACAACAGAAGCCGTTTTGGCTTGAATGTCACGGGGCTAATCCTGTTAACAGTTATAGTAAATCAGTAGGACAGACATGCGGCAATCTCCTGAAAGATGTGCTCTGAGCTGTGAATGGTTAAACCTTATGCTTACATGGTCTGAGTCTCTGAGATTAAACTTAATAGAACAGATAGTACAGGTATTTAATTTTTACCACTGTATTGCTATTAATCTGCTACTCATTGTTTTCATATTTAAATGTGCTTCACCAGGTCAAACATTTATGCGCAAAGGCTTGTCGAAATTAACCCATCTTGTGTCCAGTTGACCTTTTAACTGTCAATCCCACCAAAAAACAACCTCTGCAATGGTCTTCAGGAATGGCCAATTGTAGGCCAAGAATATCTGAGTTCTCAAACCAGTCATTCAAGTAGAAAATTAAAAGCCTGCAAATGGACATTGAAATATGCAGTTTGATTCTTTACCCATTAAACCTTTCATGAGCCCTTTGACACTGGAGCTGGCCAAATTGGCTTCTGCAGTGGTCATTCAACAGGCTGGCTCGATAACAGAGACAATCATTCCAATGCTAAATTTTCAAAAATAATCTCTTCATGGTCTGTAAATGGGCATTTTCTATGAGAATTTGACGGTTAAAGGGAAAGATGATCTTTATAGGTTTGTTTATCAAGTGTGGTTATAACGTAAAATGTTACATTCCTTGGACTCCTCATCACATGAGTTGATATTATTTCTGCAGCGCTCATAAGAAATGTTCAATGGACCGTTCCAGTTTATCCATCCATCATATGATGTCATAATCAACCACGTGACGAGTATGCAGATATCATATGCAGCAAAAGCTCCCAGTGAATTTAATTTCAAAATATTCAACAGCTTACACGTATAGTTTTCTGGAAATTGATAGTTAGGGAGTTCAGGGATCGATTGATCCCAACATGGGCAAAGTGTGGGTGGAACTTAACTAAAGATGGGTGCGGCATAGTTAAAACTGGATTCCTCCATTCCAGACAAAGACTATCTGTTAACCCATACCACTCTGCTGTCAAACGTTTAAATTTTCAAATTAAATTCAAAGATGAACTAGTGTTAATTTTTCAACAAATTTGGTGGAAGATGGTGCTGTCTACGACAGCACCATCTTCCACCAAAATTGGTGAAAAATATATACATCGGTTTCTTTGATACGGGTTAAATCACACTGAAATGTCTGGGTTGGTAACTGAGAGTAAGTTCAGCATTACGCTTTCAAAAGTTCTCTTTGTCGGCAAATGCATATCTTTTCTTGACAGCTTTTGACCACAATGTTAACAAATGAACAAATGTCATTAGTATGGTAACACACACACACTTCAATACTGTTATCACAATACTTAGGATCATGGAACAAATTAATTTTATTATTTAATATGTTTTCCGAGATGCAAAAATGGAGATGTTCTTATAAATTCATAATTATATATATATTTATTATTGATTAACACGAGGCCCAAGGACATTTACAGCTAACTAAATCTTAAAGTATTGAGTATACACTCTCTCCCTCTCCCTATTTCATTATTGTTTCCAATTTAACAATTTACCTGAATTTTTCTCTGCGCATAGGAGCTTAATAAACCGTCATACCCCTTAGTCAGTTAGTTGGTGAGTCAGTCAGTCACAAATGCTTATTCCGGGCTGTAGTTTCAAAAGCGCAAGTACACGTTAATCAAACTTGGACAAAGGTTGCCTGTGGGGTCCTGAAGATGTGTGATACATTTGGGGTCAAAAGGTCAAAGCCAAGGCGACCAGATTTAAAATGATTATTGTGAAAACTATTCAGACAGGAGTTCTCAAAATAACTCTGGTTCTACTCGAGAGATTGTGACCAGACTCGGATGGGAGGTTGTCCGTGGGGACCCGAAGATTTGTGATAGCTTTGGGGTCAGAACGTCAAATATCACAGTGATAATTAAGAATTCTTCCAAACACGACCAACGTCAGTATTGCATACATTTCTGCTGGTTTACATACGAAGAGCTGTCGTTTATCTCGCTAGACAGGTGGTTGGGCCACGATGTTCCTTTATTAGTTAGTTTGTCCATCAGTCACTCACAAAAGCTTATTCTGGGATATCATTTTAAGTCTTTCATACACAGCAATCAAACTTCGTGTATGTCTGTATTGTGACTTAAGGTATGGAGCGTAAGAAAACTAGGTCAGTGTGACCTATTTTTCACACTTCACCCGCAGCTCAGAGATTCTATCAACCGTGTTCAAGAATTGATCAGACTGATCTAGCTATTTATTCTATGCTACATGTATGTACCTCTCATTTTGACATCGAATAACCTTCAATTTCACAATGCTGACCAGCATTAGTCCCCTATAGGAACATCAACATGATTTTACTTTAAATAGGTCAAAATGACAAAATATATTGGCTGAATACAGATCCCAATGTGCAAAGCAATCTTTGACACATTCTCGAAAAGGTAAGTCCGACCGAGTTTGTTCTTATATATATATATATATAAAGTGTGGACCTTGTTTTGCGTTAGTCTGTCTTTTGAGTAAATGAGTTCATTAATTACATAAAATATCTTGTAAATAATATGGCAGATTTCTCATATATCACAGTTTTAAACAACTATATGTGTCTCCAGTGCAGCCTTTTTGGTCCTCATCCAGATGGGTGTTTAACCGTGCAACTCTTTAACCATTTCACTGACAAATCCCTGAAAAGGTTTATTCTTTACAATATAAAATTTCTCCAATTGAATATTTGGTTGCCTTGAAAATGAGACATGGGGAATTCATCGGTGAAAGAGTTAATCCTCCGACCCGAAACAACAAATTCATGATAAAAAAAGAAATATTATGTTGAATATTTTGAAACTAATTTCATTGGGAATCACTGCTGCCTAAAGCAGAAACAGATAAAATTAATTTCAAAATATTGAACTGATTTCCTGTAGACATGTATTGAAATTCAGACATTGGAGTAACAAGGTTGAACCCTTTAACACTCATATCAGTCAAAAACGGCTTCTGCAGTAGTCCTGAGAAATGTCCATTTGCAGACCAAGAGACTACCTTTGAAAATTTTGAACAAGGCAAATCAATAAATTGATGTACGCTCCCCGAAGGCATACTCTGCAGAGAAACTGAATGGATAAAAGCAGTCAAAAACACTTAGACTTTGCTTGGCCACCATATGAAAAATACATATAAAAACTAGATATAGTTATATAGAGATATATAACCATATATGACCATATGTGAAAAAGTCTTGAAACTATGGCCCGGAGAAACATTTTCTGTGATATTCAGTCGACCATGAAGAGCATGTCAGCATGACCTACTTTTGATACGCCGCAACCTTTTCCATAAGATATATCCACATACCAAGTTTGGTGAGCACATGTGCAAGTCTTGAAACTATGCCCCGGACAAACATTTTCTGTGCTATTCAGTCGACTATGAAAAGTAGGTCAGCATGACCTACTTTTCATACTCCGCACACCTTCTCCTTAAGATGCATCCACAAACCAAATTTGGTGACCATATGTGAAAAAGCCTTGAAACTATCACCCCCGGACAAACATTTTCTGTGATATTCAGTCGACCATGAAAAGTAGGTCAGCATGACCTACTTTTCATACTCCGCACACCTTCGCCCTAAGATGCATGCACATACCAAGTTTGGTGACCATATGTGAAGTCTTGAAACTATGCCCCGGACAAACTTATATATGGTGAACGAATGGACGGACGAACGGACGGATGACAAAGCGGCGACTATATGCTCCAGCGATATTTTTGGGGAGCATAAAAATGGTCTCTTGGTCTGCAAATGGACATTTTTTTGGACAAATTCTAGGGTTAAAGGGATAATGATCACCTGTCTAGAAGCATTCTTTAGAGTATTTTTATGTTCATTTGCAGACAGTGAAATGTCAACAGGTTTTCAGAAAATATCCCCTGTCTGTTAAGTTTTCAAAATGTCTGCAAAAGGACATTTTTTAAAAGAAAAATAAACTATGAACAAAACCTCCGCCAAATAAATGGCTAAAAGTGGTTAAACTATCTAACATACTTCTTAATGTTTTCCCTGGATTTCTAGGTTTGTTTATATCACATTGTCTGGGATGAAGCATAGATATATAGATACAATGCATGATAATATATTAGATAATTAATGTACTGTATATATAGGTAACCTGCAGCATTATAAAGTATTGCGAAACGATACATTATGTAAAATAAATAGATCTTGATCTGGCTACAGTACACTCAGTGTACTTAGACACTGAATGATACACGTCTCAATAACTCAAGACTAACGAGGGTTGAATAGTAATAAAGTCATGTGTTCACGATTAGTGTACACCTTCAAATAGATTCCAATCCCGTGCCAAGGTTACACATTTTCCAGTCTAGGTGTACAAGTAAAATGGATGGATCTGATCTGTCCCTCAACTAGCTGATATCATAATGAGATATGTTACATATTACTAGGCGTCACAATCAAAATGATGTAATTTAGTCTGGAACCAAAGTGGACGTCTGTCACGAAAATTTAGTGTATGAATTGTATGTCCTTTGTGGAGCTTAGCTAGAGATGGGCGGGGCATAGCTAGAGATGGGCGGGGCATAGCTAAAACTGGAAAGGTCCATTATGGTCAAGATATTCAAAGGTACGTTTTATTTTGTTTTGGAAATATGTTAAGTTAATTCTGAACTGTACTCCATGCATAATCCACATGCTGCATTACTGTAACTCACGCTCATGTCAAACCATAATTTGTAATTCATTAAAAGAATGGTGTACCCTAAGGAAACAACATTCTTCTACAGCAACCAGCTTCAGAAATGAACACATGTATCGTTTGAACACTGCTCTAGCATTAACAAACCAAACAAAGACATCTGTACACAAACGAAAATAATATATATATATATATAGTTATTTCATCACACATACATGATTAGAAACTGGTGAATAGATAGATATCACATGATCTAAGATCAGTATAATCTGCATAATATGTTTAACCCTTTAACACCCAAGCCGGACAAAACTGGCCCCTGCAGTGGTCTTGAGGAATGCTCGTTCGCAGGTCAAGAGAAAACGATTGTGGAAAATTTATCACTCGAATGACTGGCTCGATAACTGAGTTAGCCAGTCCAGTGGAACATTTTCAAAAATAAGTATCTTGGCCTGCACATGGATATACGCAATACTTTAAATTTTCTTAACCAACCTTGAGCATTAAAGAGTTTATATATTATATATATATATATATATATATATATATATATATATATATATATATATATATATATATATATATATATATAATATTCTAGAGGGAAGATAAAGATTTCTAGGCATAAATTCATGTTCCACACAAATTTACAATGCATCATATAATCAGAATGAGTGCTTGATGTATCAACTGAAACTGAGAGACTAAAGTGTGACAAAAAATAATTAAAATGCAGAATGATTATACACATAACTAATAAGTCGAGTCTATTACAATTTAATTAACCCTTTAATGGTCAAATTTGTTTAAATATTTTTTATTGGATATCCATTTACAGGCCAAGAGAATACAATTTTTGAAAATTTATCACTCGAATGACTGGCTCGGTTAATGAATGGTAAATTTTCAAAAATTGTATTCTCTTGGCCTGTAAATGAACATTCCACAAGACCATAGCAGCGGCTGGTTTTGGCTGGCATGACCATTAAAGGGTTAAGTTCAATATACCAATATGAGTTTGCTGCTCAAAACTAATACCAGGTGCCTTCAATTTCATGCTAAAGTTGTTAAACTATTAAAATAATTTTATTCAGTGTTCAAAGAATATTAATTTCAAAGTAGCTTAAAAATGGAATTAGCAGAATATTTTCACAACAATTTGAATTAAGTAATACATCCTGAGCCAAAAATAACAATCAGCCTCATTGGCTTACAAAATCTTTACTGACAATAATACATTTGTATATAGATATTAACTGACCATCTGGATGAAAGATGTATTATTATTTTAATTCATAAATTTGTTCATACTCAGACTTAGGCATCCTAATTCCCTGAGGTACTTTTACACACTTTATGCAGGATTACAAGTTAAAAGCAAAAATTCCAATATGCCTGGTATTACGACAGCTAAATGTGAATTCTGTGGAATATTTTAAAATAGAATACTGGGTCTGTATATCGGGTGTTTCTTTGTAAATTCTATAAAGACTATTTAAAACTAAGTATGAAACATGTACACATGACTGAAGCTCGAGATAAGCATCAGGGTCGGTATTCCCAGAGGGCTTTTACACCCTAGAAGAGGCGTAAATAGGCCTTACACCTCCCAAGTGGCGTAAATGTGCCATTCTGATTCACCCATTTTCTACTTTACAACAGAGCATAAGCATAAGAAAGCTATGCCCTCTTCGTGAATACCGACCACGCCGGCCCAAGGTTTTAACTACTGAATGCAGTAAATATCCTCTACAACATACAGCAGAAAATGAGCTAATAAATCGGGCTATCAATTCATCATATACCTTTCAGTGCTTCTTATTATCACATGTAGCTAATAAGAAATCGAAATTTATTGATTATTTATTCAAATGATTTGTTTGTCAAGTGCTATTTCATCAGTCAGAACTACGGCAATGGATGTGTATGCAAATGTGTTTGTGCGTGTGTACTAGGTGGGTTCATGGGATGACAATTTTTGTAACAAATCTTTGGCAAGCAATAAAAATAGGTCAAACATGAGCATTTCAAATCGTTATGATTATCCTTTTCCTCCTTCAATCCTGCCAAATAATTCAGAAAATCGTTCTCACGTTTGAGAAATTACTGAAAAAGTAAAATATTAGAGAAATTACTTAAATCTGTTACGATACTATATTTTATTTCGAAAACAGTACAAAATTAATGCCATTTAAAACAATATACTGCAGTTATTATGGCCGGTGAGTGGGAAGAAATTAGTGAGAAAGAAATGTTGAAAAGCTTGAGCATAATATCCCGCTGGAATTATATTAACAACAAGGAAATGCAAGTATCAACACTTAATGTATCGTAATGTATTCTTACATTGTACGGTTTGCTACATCTGATTTTTAGCATGCAAAATTTTAACCCTTTAACTTTTTAATCCAAAAATTTGTTTAATACGGTATAGTTTCTCATAGAAAATGTCTATTTACAGAATAACAATATTTTAGCAAATTTACCACGGGAATGACTGGGTCAGTTAGTGAAATGAAAAAAAAATACATGTAGCCTTCTCTTCTGCAAATGGGCATTTCTCAAGACCACTGCCGAAACCGCTTTTGCCAGTTTGAGTGTTAAATGGTTAAGTTTAACCATTGAAATGTTAGTGTCTTAATTTCAAGGCAACAGGCAAGCTGTTGAATATTTTGAAACGAATTCGACTGGAACCTGTTGTTGACAGATATAGGACACAACAGCTTCCAGTGAAATTGTCTTCAAAATAGTCAAAAGAATATTCCTTACATCGTAAAAACGTTGGTGCATCTGCTCTGTAAAGGTTAATAATCCTTTAACAATCAAACCAGACAAAAACGTCTTCTGTAGCCATCTTGAGAAATGTCAACATGCAGACCAAGAGAAGACAATTTTAGAAAATTTACAATTGGAATGACTGGCTCAATAACTGAGCCAGTCATTCCACTGGTAAATTTTCATAAATAGTCCTCCCTTTGTCTGCAAATTAACATTTTCTTTGAGAAAGTTGAAATTTTCTTGGACAAATTTAAGGCTTAACGGTTAAATGGTTAACAATTTTGAGTATTATCTTGCTGAACAGCATCTCGTACAGGAATTCTTTCATGCATCTTACAGAATTAATATAAATAATATAATTAATTATCTATTAGGCATTAGTGCATGTGATTTGAGGATTAATTACTTTAGCACGTTTCATCTTTGTCCGTGGAAGTGTGCTCTAGATGGTCAGGTGTAGATTCACTCGTATGACTGGGATCCAAAAGAGGAACATCTGTTACAAAACAAGAACACAGATTCTAGAATGGGTAGTTGAATAAAACAGGTCTAGACTGGGTAGTTGGATAAAAAGGGTCTGGAATGGGTAGTTGAATAAAACAAGTCTAGAATGGGCAGTTGGATAAAACAGGCCTAAAATGGATAGTTGGATAAAACAGGATTTGAAAGATCTAGTCAGTAGAACTTAGTATAGTAGTGTTAAATACGTGTAATTTTAAAGCTATGTGAAAATCCATGGGAATAGAGTTTATATACAGTTAAACCTGTCTATAATGGACACCTGTCATTGGCTCCAAGTGATAGTTGATTGTTCTTTAAGATGGATAGCTGCAAGATCACCTGCACAGTGGACAGGACACAGTAGACAGGACACGGTGGACAGCACACAGTGGACATGACTCAGTAGGCAGGACACAGTGGACAGGACACAATGGACATGACACAGTGGACAGGAGACAGTGGACACCCAGTGCACATGACAAAGTGGACAAGACATAGTGGACAGGGCACAGTAGACAGTGGATATAACACAGTGGCCATGACACAGTGGACAGGGTACAGTGGATAGGGCACAGTGGACATGACACAGTGGACATGACACAGTGGACAGGACACAGTAGACAGGACACAGTGGACAAGACACAGTGGGCAGGGCACAGTAGACAGGAGATAGTTGACAGGACACAGTGGACAGGGCACAGTGGATATGATACAGTGGACAGGATACAGTGGACATGGCACAGTGGACATCATACAGTGGACAGGGTACAGTGGACATCATACAGTGGATAGGACACAGTGGACAGGGAACAGTGGACCTGACACCAGTGTTTCTCACAGTATCTAAATTTTGGAGGTCCCAGGGACCCCAACACTGAAATGTGGGAATACCAGGCTGAAGTCCAAGGGTCCTAAATTGAAAATCTGGGGTTCTAATCCAGATTTTCTCATCCATGCTAAAAATAGAAGATACCATGGACTCACAGCTATGAAGTATGGGTGTCCCATGCTAGATTTTATGGGCGTTTTTGTGCACAAAAAAAAAACTACAACCAATTTATATTTAATAATCGTACTTGTAAGATTTTCAGGGGTCCCATAGGACCCACTTCCACTAATTTTGGGGTCCCAAGTTGCATTTTTGGGGTATATACCCTCAAAATGACCCCTATGGGAATCCCTGCATGACAGAGTGGACAGGACACAGTGGACATGGTGGAGAAGGTGGAAGAAAAATTGATTGCAGCCGAAAGAAGTGTTCACTTCTTCAGCTGCAGAACAGTCACTCATCATCATTGGAGCACAACAGCAATTTACCAAGAGACTAGCTGTCTTTAACCTCACAGAGATGACATGTTTTATAAGGTATATTTTGAAATTAATCTGACTGGGAGTTGTTGCTGCATTTGATTCCAGTCAAATTAGTTTCAAAATAGTCACAGCTTTCTTATATAGTTATTTTGAGATCGCGATATTGACTATACAAGGGTTAAAAGTTACCACTATGTGGTAACACAAGCAGTGGCCATTATCTACGCAGTTTTGGCTGTACTTAATAAGACCTGACAACATCGAGATCAAAGGGTTTGAATACATAACAGTTTTAAATGTGAGAGGACAATTATTGGGAATGATGTTTACCTGATGTATATCTTTGAAGATAAAAAATATCATCAGTAGCTTTAGTAAATGTTTAACATGAAATCTTAATCTGATAGAGGTTATCTGTTGGGAGAGACAACAAGATTACACAGTAAATAAGAGTTTCAGTGCTAATTCCAGCAGCTTTCACAATGAACACACACATGAACGGGCATGCTGAAATCTTCATGTATGCCTGTCCATGAGTGTGCCCTCAATGATTCAGCTAGAGAGCATGACTAACATTCTCACATACAAATAGAGGGATCAGATATGTCACTCAAATATATGATGTAGCTCTGTCATGAAAATTGAGAAGTTTGTCACTAAAGTGTACGAATTGTATGTCTTTGATGAATTTACAATTTAATAAACATTTTGTTGATTGTTTTGAAACTAATTTGCCTGGGAGTTAGGCAGCAACACCCCCGCAGTAAAATTCGTTTAAAAAATATTCAACAGCTTACATGTAGTTACCTTGAAATTTTGATTCTGTGAAATCATGTTTCAAATTGATGCCAACATAAAATGTGGGCACAGCTTATCTAGAAATGGGTGGGACAGAGCTAGAAATGGATCCCTCATACTACAATTTCTATCTGACTAACTAATTACCTTCAGTAGCCAAACTGCCATTAGACGACCCTGAGCCAATACTGCCTGCATTCGCATGCCGTGAAGATGTAGAAGGATTAGAAGATTCACCACCACCGCTATCAAAAGTCTCCACAGTAATAGAGGTAGAAGCATCACTGACACTAACATTCACCGTGTCAATAGAACCAAATACCTCCGAGACACCATCACGGTTAATGGTGCTATTGGTAACAAGAGAATGCCTATCAAATGGTCTCTCAAAACTATGAGTACTGTTGATTGTGGTACTACTAGATATAATTGGATTTGGAAGAGGATTTACACCTACACCAGATCGTAGGGAATGAGGTACTGGTGGTAATGGTCGATAATCAATATTACGTCCATCTCTACTTCTTGTTGATTGTGAAAAGACTGCTAGTCTAGCGTGAGCTTCACCTGTGGCCTCTTCATAACTTGGTAAATTAGGACATTCACGTCCCTCATTACATGCAATAAGAGCTAGGCGATCATGTTCATCTAAAGAATCACTGTGTACCCGCGAGTATGGCGGAGGTGATGAGGTGTGGCTAGGGCTGTATGTCAAGGGCCGAGGTTTGTGGCGACGGAACATCATAACACCAACCATGACTAACAGTAACATTCCTAGAACGCTACAAGCTGTTGCTATTACAATGGCGAGTGCACTGATACTTCCTTCACTGGGAGAGCTATTCTTATTGCTGCCTTCTGAAAAATTAGATATAAAAAATTATTTTAACACCTAATTCACTAACGATATCCTCCACATACTAGCTACGGCTCTGCTGATTATTTTGAAAACAATTTGATTAGACACTGGGCAAAAGTAGTCACTGTACAGAAACAGTTTCTTAACCATTAACCATTGAAGTCTCAAGAATCTCATTTTCAGAACAACTATACAGGAAAACTGCTGATTATTTTGAATCTGATTTGACTGGAACCTATGGCAGCAACAGCTCCAGTCAAATTAGCTTCAAATTATTCAACCGAATATTTCTTTCATCATGTAAGTGAAAGTACAATTTGCATACCTTTGTCCAGATTTTCAAATCTGACTTGTGCATCTAATATTACATTCACTTGATCCATATTTAAACTAAATATTGCTCACCTATGACCTCACTTTCTGCATAATCAGTTTTTAGATGACCATTTCCCATAATTTCTCTAAATGTGCAACAATGACCAATTGACCTTTAAAGCACAAATCGATATGTTTCATCAGGATGTTAAAGGCAATGTGTAAGCCTCATTTGGTAAAAATCTATTCAATTTGCTGTATTAATTGTAATTTCAACAATTGTCACCATGACCCATGACAATACAATCAATTGAATCCATATTTAAATGCGGGAAGGGAGTATAACATACATACTAGAAATCCTGATAATTTTCGCCTAATTTCATGAAATATTTTTTTAATGAAGAGTGAACATGTATACACTATTCCATTGTGAACTGATGTAAGTATACAAATTTAACAAAACAAACCCGGTGCACAAGTCGGTGATGCTTCGTTCCAGGTTCCATCTCCCTGACAGAGCAGTACATCAAATCCTTGTATGTGGTACCCTAGTGCACACCCACACTCGAGCATGTCACCTGGTGTGAACGGCTGGCAGAAGTTCATATCCTGTCCGTGACATGTGCACGAGCCATGCTCAGGTACACGCGGCGTAGAGCAATACACATTATCAGCTGAAACATACACTGAGACAGTCAGTCTTAGCTTAGGAACTCCACCAATTAATTTTAACCTATATTGAAGATATTTTATGGTAAGCTCTCACAGTTCTGTCTACAATTGTAGTGTGGTGGATGTGTACATCACGGATGCAGACCAAAATACTGGATATCATGAGTGCATCATGTTATTAGCTTGCTCTGTAAGCAGACAAGGATATTTACCTTGCCCCGTAAGAGGAAAGATGGTAAATGTGTGTGCGTGCGTACATGTGCAAGTGTGCGCATTAACATAAACTATGATTTTCAAACAGTGACTGTGATCCGGATCAGATCAAATTATAGATCTATATAGATATTTCGAAAATACTGGTCCAATAAATTTGGCTCCAATTTGAACACAAGAAAGGGTGTGACTGCACACTAGGATTCCACAACGTTGGGCATGATTTGAAAAAAATCTTAAAAACTGGCTGAGGGTCTGCAATCTGATTTCTCTTGTTTGCAAGAGCTGTTGGGTCGTCACAATTTTACAAATATGGCTACTATTACATCTTTATTGGACATTGGCAACACGCTGAACTTGCTGTTCAACAATGATCTGCCACTCGTACATGGTTTTGCTTCTAGAGCAGGTAACAGTTGGTTACATGCACATTTTTGTGCAATCGAGAGATAGTTTGCACTCGCCATACCATCTTGTAATATGAATATCACTTAATGAGGCACAAGATCAATTAGTAGATCCTTACCACAAGCACTTCTAATTTTGTGCAAATAAGTAGTTATACAAATGACAGAATTGTAAAGATAAGAACATCACAGTTCTTCATTCACCCTTTACTGGATAAGTCTGATTAACAAAATCTAAATATTTCCTTATTGGATGTTCATTTGCAGGTAAAGAGAAGTGTTTTTTTGAAAAGTTACAACTGGAATGGCTGGCATGATTATCGAGCCAGCCATTCCAGTGGTAAATCTTCAAAAATACTCTTCTCTTTACCTGCAGATGGACATTCCTCAAGACCATTGCAGAGGCCGGTTCTAGCAGGCTTGACCATTAAAGGGTTAAAAAAATACATCCAATACTCAAATTCTTGAGATTAGTATCTTAGACTCTTAAATATGACATTGTGATACTTACTTGTTAAACAATGAGAGAATTATCATCTAGAGATAAAAGCTCTGTATACATGTACATATTATACTCATAAATATTCTATTGAAAATATCAAGATTCAAATGTAATCTGACAACAAAGGTTACTCAATGGACATTTCCACTTTTAGCTATTCCCTGCCCATCTCTAGCTAAGCTCCACTCACACCTTAGCACCCAGTCAAATTAGTTTCAAAATATTCAACAGCATGTTTATTAACAAGAGTTTTAGTGAAACTCAACATACGCACGAAGGCATACTTGTTTGAGGAATGCTAAATGTGAACCATTTGTCTTTGATAATTCTCTGAGAAAGGGGGGGGGGGGTTTCAACTCTTCGAGATCTGGCCAGGAAAAGAAAATTTGGACGAATTTTAATCATTCAAGGGAGATAACTCCCGCGAATATACGAGGATTTTGCCAAAATGAAATCATGACACTTTGGCTATATGTACCACATCTCTTGAAAAAAAATTTGTGAGTGTGGGTTCAAAACTCTGAGATTTGGCCTGGACAAGACAATTTTGACGAATTTTAATGTTTCAAGGGAGATAACTCTGCCAAATATGGGCAGATCTTGCCGAATCGAAATCATGACACTTTGCCTATCAAAACACATCTTCTGAAAAAAAAATTGTGAGTGTAGGTTCAAAACTCTTCGAGATCTGTCCCGGACAAGAAAATTTTGACGAATTTTAAGCTTTCAAGGGAGATAACTCTAGCGAATATGGGAGGATCTTGCCGAATCGAAATCATGACACTTCGTCTATAGGTAATATATCTGCTGAAAAAAAATTGTGACTGTAGGTTCAAAACTCATCGAGATCTGTACCGGACAAGAAAATTTTGACAAATTCTAAGCTTTCAAGGGAAATAACTCTAGCGAATATGGGAGGATTTTGCCGAATCGAAATCATGACACTTCGTCTATAGGTAATAGATCTGCTGAAAAAAATTTGTGAGTGTAGGTTCAAAACTCTGAGATATGCTCCGGACAAGAATCAGATGGACAGATGGACGGATGGACGCACGGTGAGCGCCATCACATAATACGACCCCGATTTGTGCGGGCGTTTAAGAAGTAGTCATACAATTCTTGTGTCAGACTTTTAAAGAGTTAATGACGGGCCGCTTAACTGATTATGACGTCATTACTCTGGAAAGGTCCACTGCCCTGCTAAGTAACACGCTAATTATGTCATCTTATGAGTACCATACTTTAATTTGGTCAGATAGAAACTATGTAATTAGCAATTATATAAGACAGAGCTCAAGAAATTACTTTCAAAATATTTACTGGTTTACACTTTGCGGCCACGACAAAATTGCCACTACAGAAATAACATCTAATATACCGACCTATGAACTGCTAACTAAAAATATTACAATTAAGTTAACTCTGGTAATACAGACTAGGTCAAAATCACGAAAAATTGATAAAACCGAAAATCATACCAAGAGGAGACTATTTTTGAAACTTTATCACTGGAATGACTGGCTCAGTAACCGAGCCAGTCATTCCAGTGGTAAATTTAAAAAAAATATTGTCTTCTCTTGGCATGAAAATATACATTCCTCAACACCACTGAAGAGACTGCTTTGGCCAGTCTTACAATTAAGTGGTTAAGTTGACAAGATGGGTTAAAATGGTCTGTTTTGTTACTTTCTTAACCCTTTAACACTCAAGCCGGTCAAAAATGGTTCCAGCAGTGGTCTTGGGAAATATTAATTTGCAGACCAAGAGAAGTCTATTTTTGTAAATTTACAACTAGAATTTTCAAAAGTTGTCCTCTCTTGGTATGCAAATGGACCTTTTCTAAGACAAAATTTAAATTATCTTGAACACATTCTAGGGTTAAAGGGTTAATCACTACTGAGCTTCTGAAAGAGACTACAAAATACTTAAAATCTACTACTGAAAGGGCGTGTGCAAAACTACTGAAAAATCATGGTTTGTCTACCTGAAACTACTGATTGCTTATACCTGTATGCGTGCCATGATATTGTGACGCAGAGATTCCACTGTTCAGAGATAAGAGGTGACACATTCTATGTAACATGTATACTGCTCACTAGTCTAAAACAACTATTGGCAGAATATATTTCCGGGCAAAATTTATCTGGTATCGCATCTCAATTTGCTACACATATTTAAGCAGTTGCTATACATTCTGCAACATGCATAGCTTATCTGCTATGCAAAATTTGTACGCGATTGCAATTTATCATTGATTTTCAAAATTCTATCGTTAACCCTTTTAACAACAAATCCCTGAAAAAGTACATTCTTTAAAATGTATACCATATTTTGATGCATAGTTTGAAATTAATACTAAGGCAGCAATGGCTTCCAGTCATATTAATTTCAAAATATTCAACAGCTTTCCTATTTGTTTGTTCTGAGATTGAGATGCAGGGAATTTATCGGTGAGAGTTAGTTGATTGCTATACATTTTTGCCATTCACCTGTATTAGGAATACACTTTGGCGGCATATGTGACCAAGTCATTACATCCATACACTGGATAACACTCTCCCCAAGAAGCTTGTAGTCTTTGTTACATCTGTATTCAACTCGTGAGCCAACACCATAACTGTACGTGTTGTGGGAGCCGAGTGAAATGTAATGACCATTAGGTAATGATGGGGGACTGTCACAGTTCAGGATACGCACTGAAAAAGAAAAGCTTGGTAAATATGACATCACGCACATGTATGCAATGGACACGCCAGCGTAGAATTCTGAATTTATTACAGCACAGCTCAGCAATAAGTTAACATGTTTCAAAAACAGAGACAGGTTACTTAGTAAGAAATGTTCTGTTAAATATTTTGAATATAATTGGACTTGACATTGCTGCCATACAATTATCTTCAAAATATTCAACAGTATGTTAGTTCTTTGGTTTTGGACACACGTTAAACTATATCTGAGCTGTACTGCACATTATAATTGCATGTTTTAGCGGCAGCATTTATGGTTCATCAACAGCATTGGGTTTTTTTTATTTAGCTATATCTTAATCACAGACCAGAAATAAAAGGATTTTATCATGTACGGAATATTTTAAAACTACAGTCAAATTAGTTTCAAAATATCCAACAGTTTTCGTACCTAGGTGTCTTAAATCTGAGACACTTAAATTTCAAGGGTCAAAGGGTTAACAAACAAGAGGACCTGATAGTACATCGTCACATAAGAAGCCCATGAGTAAACAAATTTATCATAGCTTAGTGATGGATGGTACACATCATACAAGCAGTTTCATTTCAAATGACAAACACGTTTCTTGTACACCTCTAGAATGAAATTCCATACTTGTTCCAGGCTTATACAATTTCCAGATGCATTTTACAATTTCTTAAATCAATGTGCACAACAAAAGTTTTTTAAAAACCTAAGTGAGACCGGAGATATTTATATTCCATGCAATAGTGGTAATCATATATAACTAATACTATTTAAACTGTCTATATCTGTTCAGCAGTACCACAAAATGCTGTTTTCCATAACTTTAGGGCGTGGAAAAGGATTGCTTACATTTCCATGAATTTAATGATACTTACAGACGCTTAAAACAGCAACAAGCTATAAGCACATTTTAACTAGAGACCGCAATGATGGGTAATCACATCTCTAGCAGTACACATATACAGGTAAATAAGGGGAGATAATGACATTGCATAAAAATATATGAAATAGTCATCTCCCTTGTTTGTGGAGATATACAATGGACACAATTGTTTATCGCATTTTCTATGGATGAGTGGGATATTACAACATTACAAATGGTAGGCTAGACGATATCGAGTCATTCCAAGATATGTATAAATTTATTTTATGTATGTATATAGACTTTCATACATACCACAAGCTGGGACAACTCCATTCCAATGGCCAGTTTTACATGTCAAACTTCCCGATGAGGCCTGCGAGTTTGGCAGAATCATGTAACCACGGAAACATTCATAGCTAACTGTGTAGCCTTCACGGAAATCGGCATGATAGTTAATCCACTCCCCGTTAGCAATCTGTGGTGGTGCTGGACATTTGGTCTCTGAAAACAAGAGAAGGGAAAAGATGTAAATCACAAGACAATGGACCTTTCCAGTTTTAGATATGCCCCGCCCATCCCTAGTTAAGCTCTTCCCACACCTCGCTCGTGTTGGGATCGATCGATCCCTGAACTCCATGACTATCAATTTCCAGAGTACTATACATGTAAGATGTTGAATATTTTGAAATTAATTTGACTGGGTGCTGTTGCTGCCAATGGGCAGCAACAGCGCCTCGTCAAATTAGTTTCAAAATATTCAACAGCATGTTTATTAAATAACAAAAACATACAATTCGTACGTGTCGGACTATTAAGCGTTTAAGACAGACTACATCGAGTCATTCATGACATCATGACTATAACCTCAGCCTACACGTCATTTAGTTGATTATGACGACACATTAACCATTTAATGCTCAAGCTGGACAAAACCGGCTTTTGGCTTCTTCAGAAATGTCAATTTGCAAAACAAGACATTAAAAAAAATTTACCACTGACATGACTGGCTCATTAAAGCAAGCGGGTCATTCCAGTAGTACATTTTCAAAAACCAGAAATGTGGTTGCAATGCAGCCATGAAGCTCGACTTTGCAATGAACTATGAAGCTTGAGTTCAAACATAAAATCAATATAGAAGGCTTATCAATACCCTTATCGACAAGAGGACCAAGGGCCTGTACCGCTCACCTGGACCATTAGCATTTGAACCATTTGCATTTAAATACTGGTAGACACGATGGATAATTTTCGAAAAATCCAAGATGGCCACCAAAGAAATTTACCAATCAAAATTGTCGTTTGCTATGTTGAAGCCTACCGCCATAGGATCCTTCTACCCAAGTTTTGTTGAGATTGGGGCCCTAATTAATGAGTAGGGCTTTAAATTGTTCTGGAAAATGTCAAAAACTCCAAATGACCACCAACAAATCAACCAACCTAGAGCCTACCACTATAGAATCCTTCCAGCCAAATTTGGATAAAATCCACCGACTGGTTATGGAGCAGATGCATTTTGACAATTTCTTGTAAATTCTTCATAAAATTTATGATTTCCACCAAAAAAATTGACCCAGTAATATTCTGAATAGATGTTTTGGAGCCTACTGCAATAGGATTTGCCCAGCCAACTATGGTTAATGATGAATAGGGTTTTGACAATTTCCTCTAAATTTTGTCTAAGAGTTTCACCATCAAAAATTGACCGATTAAAATTCTGCAGACAAGTTCTGTAGCCTAGCCCCATAGGGTCATTCCAGCAAAAGTAATTTGAATGAAACAAGTATAACATTTTGTTAGGCAGATAATCTGCTAATAGATAACACGCAGGGCAAAATTTGACAAAATATGAGCAACGAACGAAAATTGGTACCGTAAAACGCTCATTAGTAGTCATTGCTTCTAATAGGACAAGGGCTTTAAATTCTTTTCCAAACCTCTGAGAAAGGGTGGCGACTTCTATTAGGTATATTTCAAGAAAAAATGGGAAAAAAATGATACAAAAAAATAACACGAAATTAGAACACATTCTAAAATCTTCCATGGTAGAAATTCTTACCATCTTATGCCTATGCTTAATGTATACCTTATATCCATCAGCGCGGGAGTGAAATTATTAATTAGGACCGCCTAAATATTGCGTATATTTTAATAAACATTGTTTATTTCATCAAAATTAATCCGAAGTTTGACATAAAATGGCGTCGCAAAAAATAGAATTCATGTCTTCTTTTCGTTCGCTGATCATACCGCCAGTCCTAAAGTGACTATCGACATGATCATAAGCGTTAAGTGCGTGGATCCATGGTTTATTAGAGTGCGCCGTGCGGCCTGGAACCTCCGTCTTCAGCACTCGAGGTTTCTGTCAGGGTTACCTCACCCGTACCTCCTTTAGTCGCCTCTTACGACATGCAGAGGATACGGAAGGTGTATTCTAAGCCCCACCTACAGGGCATATAGAATTCACGTGATGTATTAGGCTATAGGACAAGTTTAGGTTGTTACCCGAGTAGCGCGAAGAGGCTAATAGTAGTACCCAGTTAGAGACTTACGCAGTCCACAAATAGGAGGGGAGCTTTGAGTAGCTATGAGAGTGACGGCATAAACTCGTCTTATAGCTGATTAATACAGCGAATAATACTTGGTAGAATGTAACGTAACCAAGTTGGCCGAGACAAAATCGCCCAAGTGAACAAAAATCTCGCCAGTAAATATACTACTGAATACATTTACTGCTTAGGTAATAGTCAATTTATTGCTCAAATTGTTTTAAAAACATTATCTCCTGTATATATTTATTATTAATTTGCGATATTCGCATTTGCAACATTGCAAAATCTGTTTTTATTTGGGAGGTCTCCTAGTCCGGATAAATTTCAGTGGAATTTCTCCAATCACCAAAGAGCTTTAATTTGGTCGTCCAACATAAGAAGCGATCTAACCTCATTTTATTTCTTACATTGTTTTGGGTCATCTTATGTTAGTTTACGATAATACATGTACAATGACTTGTCAGTTTGAGTTTTATTTCATCATTTAAGAATCTACACGCAAGATTTACAAATATTACATAGAATACAATTATTACACACAATGTAGCCCACAATATTGGTTATTGCAATACGGCAGGCAAGAGGAAAGAGCGGTTTCCCTTTGATGATACCGCATTTTTGGGCTGAATTGTACATCAGGGAGGCCATTCTGACACAAAATTCTGAGCCCAAAAATGTGATGAAAGTTTATAATAATGCATAATACAAACACCACCACCCCCCACCCCCACTGGCCAAGAGCAAAAAACAGCGCAATATAGACATCAAATTATGGTATACATCAATGCAGATAGCCAGAAAAATTAGGAAAATGTATGTTTACATTCATATCCAGCGTGTTTGACTTATACTACTGATATTTGTCAGTCAAATACCAACAGCTTTAGCTGTTCGCAGTTTAACTGGGCGAGTTTATAAGGGATGAGATGGTCACTGGTTACCAGTATCTCGTGATCTCCACGCGAACATACCGGTAGTTGTAATTTCATGGCAAATTCAAATCATTTGTAGGGGCGATTTGGGAGTTTCAGCTGTTTTGGGATATGATTTAACTTAAGACAGTTAAAATTTAGCGTTTAATATCATGATTCATGTAATTTCTTGGTTTTATTGTGGAAATTTGCGGCGACTATTTCAGCAGCATTGATATACGTTGAATATGGAATCATACTACTCAAGCCTCACTCCATTTTCCCATCAGAATAATACCGGTATTAAAGGTATACCGGTATGAAAATTGATATCGATACCGATATTCATTTTTTTAATACCGTGAAGCTCTATATATATATATTACAATATCGAGTTAGCAGGTGGGTTAGAATTCCGAGAACGGTTTACTGTGATATCTGAGAATGATCAACTAACAAGTACCGGCTTAATAAACCTAAGACATATGATAAACCTTGTAAATATATTGTTTCAATTATCATTAACATCTACGTGAAAGAGCATCTAAATCTAAGCCTTTATACATCTATCGCAATAAAAAATATTTGTACAATTGAGCTGTCCCCCTCCAATTTTCATTTCCTTTATCACGAAGACTGGCATTCATGTTGAGGATACAGTTGAGAGGGTTTCAGCAATAATTGCTACAATCTGCTCAAAATGAACACCTGCTTTTGTTTGCCAGTCGCTTCAGTCAAAATTTGTCAGTATCAGTTCTAGATAATACTTACTCCGACATGCAGGAGGCGTTCTCGATCCACGAGAATCTATCCAATTGCCATCTGACTTGCACAGGATTCTCTTATCCACGGTGCTAGAGACTTTATAACCAGAGTTACACTGAATCACTGCATGTTCGCCAGGCTTGTAGCCATGAGGTAGAGCTTTCACCTTGCCATTCTTAATCTTAGGTACAGGGCATGTAGCTGCAGGCCCTGAGGAGATGTAACATCAGACAGAGTGCATCTCAATACCATTCTAGTACAAACTACATGTTAGTCCTTTAGACCTTACAGACCAGAAATGACAAATCATTTTATGATACAAGGCATATTCTTTGAATAATTTGAAAGTAATTTGACAGGAAGTTGTTGCTATCTAATGCAGCAACAACTTCCAGTCAAATTAGTTTTAAAAAATACTAAGCAACCTTCTTGTATGTAGCTGTTCTGAAATTGAGTGATTGGAACTTGAAATGATAACACTTTAACCCTCAAATTTGTTCAAGAAAATTTCAATTTTCTCATAGAAAATGTCCATTTGCAGACCAAGAGAACAGTATTTTTGAAAATTTGCCACTGGAATTATTGGCTCAGTTATTGGTAAATTTTCAAAAATGCTCTTCTCTTGGTCTGCAAATGGATATTTCTCAAGAACACTTCAGAAGTGGTTTTTGGCTGATATGAGTGTTAAGGGTTAATGGAAGCCAAAGAAGACAGGATGTATCATAAAATACCCTAGAGCATACCTGGATGAATATTGTCACAAGATACTGTATGCTACTCAGCCTTCCATGGACTAAATAGTCAGTGACTCAAAAAAGCATCCGCTTTTGTTTCTATGAGAATTCTTAATACTTACCAGATGTACTATTATGATAATGCCTATTATCTAGTCTAGCTCAAAATAAACAATTAAAAACTCCGCACTCTCCTGGTCCTGACCATACTCTGTCCGGGAATTACCATAGCCCCAGGTACTGAGTCAATTCCCAATCACAGTCAGATTCGTCTTATATTTGCCTTGACAAACAGTGAAAGCAGCTCAGCCTCACCTCAGCGGGGCGGCTGAGGGAGGGCCATAGTACATCTGGTAAGTATTAAGAATTCTCGTAGAAACAAAAGCGTATGCTTTTTTGATTCTACTTCAAATAATACTTAACAGATGTACTATTATGATAAACTCCGGATTTCAACAGCCAAGAAATACCGGTGGGAGGAGGTGAGGCTCGAACCAGCACTCATCTACCATCCGACAGAGGATGTGAAGAGACTAGAACCCTGGCATACGCTTGGGTTCTGCCATCTGACTCATAGAGTGCTAAACTTCCATGGTCTAGACCGCGCTCCCTCCCCCCCCCAACCCCCCTTTGTCTGCACAAATTCCAGAGGGCTGTCAAACAGGGGAAGCAACACCCACCAGACCTGTGTCAGCCCCAAGTCTCAGCTAGGGCAGTCCAGTAGAGTGCAAAGAAGCTACTATAACTTCAAATTTTGAAAAAAATATCAGTATATCGATTAGATTTTCAAATTAGAATGAGTCTAATGTCTGTTTAAAAGAATAAGATGTTCTTGGCCAGACTATTTACTTAGATAGTCTGGTATTTCGACTATAAGTACACTTAAAATTAGTCACTTAATCAAGGCAAACACTCACCATTTTCGAGTGCTTGGTCTTTCTTGTTCATCACAGGAGCTCGGCCCAATCCACGGTCATTCTCGGGTCATGTGCATGGCCATTGTTCAGTGCAAGTGGAAGAAACTTGTGATGTGTGCGAAATAGTGGTCGGATGTGGCTTTAGTTCAGATTTGATAAATTAGCGATGGCTACCGGATTAAGTGCGCTGGAGATGTCGCGAAGGTAGAAATCAGTGAATGACGACTCGGCATGCCATTGTGCTACAGACATCACCTCCTCTAATGAGATACCCTTATAAAGGGCCGATGATGCTGCTAGTGCTCGGACCCGATGGGCATTCGCACGATCAATCTGCTTTCCTGTAGCGATTTTGTGCGACATCTGAATAGCATCGACTATCCAACAAGAAATGGTATCTTTCGAAGCGCGCAAATGAGGAGCTTTGAGATAACCACAGAGATTTCGGGTCATCTCTCCACTCCTCAGTACGTTTCTTATACATTTTCAGACATCTGACAGGACACCAAGCATAAAAGTTTGGGTCATGTCTAATTAAACTTGGCAAATTGATCGGCTGTCCTGGATATTTAAGTGACTGATTCTTTGCCAGGAAACAAAGACGTGGAAGTAGTGTTAAACCTTCACCCGTGACGACAAAACGGTCTTGTTCGGCAGAAAACGCATGTATTTCGCTTCACCTTCTCGCCGACGCTGCTGCAACCAAGAAAACTGATTTAATAGTTAACAGTTTAATATGTACAGATCTAATCAGATCAAAGGGAGCATGCCCTAAAACCTGTAGAACAAGAGAGATTCCATGCTGGGATAGGAATTGGCTGTCTAGGTCGCAGATTGCTCATTCCTTTAATAACTTCATTTAAAGTGTCATTCTCCACTCCTTCAATGGCCACACTGGGAATGACTGAAGCTAATGCAGACTTATATGCTGCTAGGGTTGAAGGTACAAGTTTGTTTACTTCGTATAAATGACAGATAAAATCTGCTACATGTTGAACAGATGCAGAAAAGGGATTGATATCTCTTCCCTTACACCACTCTGCAAATTTGTTGATTCTATAATTATATGTTCTTGTGGTTGACCCTCTTCTGGCTGAAGCACCAAACTTCACTGCTTGATCAGAAAACCCACCCTTAATTGCATGCCGCTTAATAACATCAATGTAGTCAATTTGAACATTTCCGGTCTGTCGTGGAGATACAGACCCTTGTTCTGAGAGATTAGATCTCTTCTGTCTGGAAGAGGGATTGGATTGCAGACCAGAAGGTCCAGCAGATCCGTAAACCATTATCGGCCTGACCAATGAGGGGCGATCAGTAGTACTTGGCACATACCTTCTCTTATCTTTGCCAGAACCTTTGGGATGAGAATCGTTGGAGGATACGCATATGCGTACATTCCCTTCCAACTTTTCACCAGTGCGTCTACTGCTAAAGCTAGCGGGTTCGGGATCGGTGACACGTATGTAACCATCTTTGCATTCTGTTTTCTCGCAAACAGGTCCACATTTGGCGTGCCCCAATGTTTGAATAGAACCTCCGCTACCAGTTGGTTGAGTTTCCATTCCGTCGGATGACAAACCGTCCTTCAACTGAGAGCATCTGCTAAGATGTTCAGTCTTCCTGGAATGTGTGCTGCCCGAAGAATAACATTCCTCTCTTGGCACCACAGCAGAAGGTTCCAAATCATCATACACAACTCCGGTGATCTCGTCCCGCCTTGGCGGTTCAAATAAGACACCACTGTCCTCCTCATACGGCCTCTTATTAGAGGACCTGTATGAGGACGAATGGCCCGGTCCCTGAGATCCGTCGGGCATCATGGGCAGAAGGACGGAAGGGCGATCTCTGGCGCTGCCTCTGTTGCTCCTGCCGATGCTGCTTGTAGGACTGCTGCGGCTGTGTCCTCTTAGTCAACTTCCATGACTTGCCGACTACTTCCTGCTCTGCGACCATTGAAGCGACTTTGGATAAGGCTTGCCGTGCCGAGCCGCCGAACAAGCCTGGACCAATGAAAGGCGCAGAAGATAACACAGCCCTCATCTCAGCTCCTGGTTCTACACAATCGAGAACCATTCTCCTGTGCTCCGCCAATGATCTGGGATCATCCTGGGATAAGCGCATGGTGTCCCGGACAACTCCGGGATCAGCCTCTGGCATTTCCCCACCTTCCGCCGCGCAGGTCAGCATACCCTGCAGGACGGTACATCCGTTCGAGAGTGCAGCCATGGCTGCCCTCGCCGCATCCTCAATGAGCGTTAACTCATTAAAAGGATCCTTATTGGCCTGGGAAACTAAG
Source organism: Chaetoderma sp. LZ-2023a (assembly GCA_034401795.1). NCBI lineage: Eukaryota > Metazoa > Mollusca > Caudofoveata > Chaetodermatida > Chaetodermatidae > Chaetoderma > Chaetoderma sp. LZ-2023a. The sequence continues at coordinate 64,642,316 of CM067373.1, forward strand.
GGACGAGAACGACCCTTCGATTTGCCAGCCAACGGCCTATTAAATGCCTCTCGCTCCCCGACGGAAAGCCGTGGAACCCGGGCATATTGATGGTAGGCCTGCTCAGGAAAATGGACCCTACTCCTTATCCCCTTCGGGGCCTTGGGCAACGAATAGAACCAGATGATACACCGCAACTTCCAACATGTCAGAAGTGTACGAGTCCAAGGGGAGCGTCGGCATGGCAGAAGAGCCACTTGACAGCCGCTCCATCGCCGGATCACGCTGAGATCCCTGATCCGATGCCAACCCGAGATGGTCGGACATCCAGTCAAGGACCTGCACCAATTCAGCTTCGGTGCAAAATGAGGACTCGTCCATCAATGGACTACCGTTCTCATGTTCCTTCTCACCCTTGGAGGAGAAAGCCACCGACGACCCATGCTGAGAACTATGGCCCGCACTTCTTCCACCATGAAGCGCGTCCATAGCCCGCCTACTAGCGGCACCAGTGTCCAGCGAATCGCCGGACACGGATTCACTGCAGTCCATCGGCTCCAGCACGGGAGCCGGGACTACAACCGCTTTCACTACGGTAGATGACGGAACTCCGAGAGGAGCCGCACCTAACGCCGCTAGGAACCGCAAAACACGGCTCCTATGACAACGCGGGTTGAGCGAAATCCGGGTGAAAGATGCCCGACGGAACGTCGACATCACCACCCAACTGGCAGACCCCAGGGAGATCCCTGGGACGTACTCGGTTCTGCCGTTAATGAAATATGCCGGAATCTTCCATAAGCAGATCTTCCTCCTCCGCCGTCGCCTCTTGAGCCAAGGTCGGAGGAAGGACAGGTGCTCGTCCTCCGCAGAACTAGCCGGACAACTGAAAGGTTGCCCTGCACCAGCCTGCATAGTCGGGATCGTGGACTGCAGACTCAAACATTGCCTTAAACTGGGCCACCCATACGCCCAATGCTGAGTCCATCCGCTCGTTCAAAAGCTCTTCAAGACCCTTTACTGACGCCTGATCCCCCTTGGCCGCCTTGTCCCTCGCGATTCTCTCCAAACGTGCACGTCGATCACGATCGAACTCCGCCACCAACTCCGACGACCACTTCGCGCACACATCACAAGGGCCTCCAACCTTGCACCTAACACGCAAGCCACACAGTGATGACTACCGAACTTGCGTTTCATGAACCTGTTACACCTTTGACACAGTGTCCTGGTTTTTGGTCTTCTGCGAACACAGAGTAAGAATTAAAACGATGACGAGCAATATGCACAATTGACTTGATTGTAAGATAGAATTACTTAGAAATATTAACTTTCTCTTAAATTAATGATAATCAAGCCTTTAGGCAGGAAATATTTGAAACTTTTTAGAATGAAATTTTATAAAACAGACTTGAAATTAACTAACGTTAATAAATCCAAGAAATTCCGATCGCTACAAACACCCTCGACAGTCAAGCGAGAGCTAAAAATCAGCATCAAAATTAGTGCATAGACATGCCAAGCCAAAACATAACGATAAACATGGGCGCCGCCATCTTGGCTACGGGCGCATCCATCTTGGAAGGAACCGAGTCGCAAGAGAAATTAACCGAGTACCCGGATAAGATTAAACAGTTAACGGATACCGGAGCGACTCCAACAATGGCTACCATTTTAAAATAATGTGCCAATTTAAGAAATTTTAAGTCATTACGGCACGAATGTATAAATTCTAGATTAATACAACCTGCTCCTGTGATGACTTTCCCTTTCCTTCCATTACGCCAGCAATGAATTAGCGAAAACACGCGTAAATCCATAAATTTGGCACAAATTTCGAGCCTAAAAACACATGCGACTTGTTAAGTCAGCAAAATAAGCGAATCTGACTGTGATTGGGAATTGACTCGGTACCTGGGGCTATGGTAATTCCCGGACACAGTATGGGCAGGACCAGGAGAGTGTGGAGTTTTTAATTGTTTATTTTAAGCTAGACTAGATAATAGGCATTATCATAATAGTAGATCTGGTAAGTATTATTCGAAGTAGAAAACACATGCATATTAATGTAAGACACACAAGAAGATGTACATGCTAATTTGGAATATTATTGCTAGGATAAATAATTTTTGGTGAAATACAATGTATCTCACTATGATGATCTTATATAAAAGAAGCATTCCAGAGAATTCCAAGTCTCACCCTTCGACTACTTCAATTGACCGTGGCCTTTGACTCCAAGATAAATAATGGTTTCAGGCTGGTATTGTTTGCCTTTTCCATAACTTTGACCGCTTGACCCACAGATCAATACACTTGTTCATGACCTCACACCTAATTCCCAACACAAGATTAGTGTAGATTTCTTCAGTAGAAGCCGACTTATCATGGTGGCAGACACACATGGTCATAACAGCAGTCTCATGGCAAGACACTAATGTTGATTGTTGCACAGCGCATATCATGACCATTGATGACTAAATCAAAAGGTCCATTCATTTTCCTGATGACAATATATGCTTAACCCTTTCATCGATGAATTCCCCATTTCTCATTTTCAAGGCACCCATTAGAGCTGGGCGGTCTGACGGTAGTACCGTGAGGACCGCGGAATACCGTGAACCGATACCGTGACTGTTGACATTTCCAAATACCGTGAATACCGTCCATAATGTTTGCGCAATATTTGAAAAATATATTCATAAATAAAATCTGACTTGACCAAGGGTAAATAAATGCTAATAGTGCCAAAAATACAGGCATCCTTAACTATTAGCCGAGTTGAGGTGAAAGGGTCGTTGTAAAAACAAACGTCAAGACGTCAATTACAAAATAATGACAGGAAGAATTGTATGTCAAACGTACGTCTTGAAAGTCTCACGGTAAAATTGCTTTATTTAAAACATCTAAACTCATTCTCTGGCCGTCCGCCGGTAGTAATTACACTATAATATTTTCCCTATTCCCGTTTCTATTATTTGTAATTTATTACTCCAAGCATTTTGTCACCGAACAAACACGCTAGAATAACAAAATAACATACAAACTGCGTGCTATTCAAACACAACAGCGATCTCGCACAGACATATCTGATTGGTTGTTCATGAACTAGACCGTGGGAAAATACATTACTATGCTGAATTTATCAATGAAAATTTACTAAAACGTAGTATTTGCTCACGCCATTTTGATCACGTGCTAATTTATTAACAACGAGCAGCGTTGAAGTCGTTATTTTTTATTTTTCTGGCTTGTTTTAAGAAATTTCTTTAAGGATTAAATCCAGTTTAAGTAACGACACCTAAAAATTATAGTGTTTTAGTTTTTGTAATTCATTTTTCAAATGGCTACACGTCGGAAGTTCGCGGAAATAGCTTTTTACACGCATTGTTCACGTGAAGCATGGCGAGTAACGAGTCTGCACATCGGGTACTCGGTAATTATCAGAAGCTTTGGAATCGGCTATATTCAATGTCGTGTTATATGTATGTGTATTGCAGGAAATGTCAATTTCCCTTTCTCCGAGATCTAGCAATACTCACCATTCTGTTACTTCTGATATACAGCTGGCCCTGACAGCGGCTCTAGGATTATAGACTTAGAAAGCTTTACCGACTCCTGGGAACCGGGTACCCGGCTCCCCACTGCCGAGTACCCGTTTACCATAGAGCTCATATTGTTTGCATAGCCACCAAACAAGAGAAAACTATGGCTTGCCTCCGTGGGGCTGGGAGGCTGGGTCCGTAACAGAATGGTGAGTATTGCTAGATCTCGGAGAAAGGGAAATTGACATTTCCTGCATTCTCCTTCGATCAATACTCACCATTCTGTTACTTCTGATATACACCAGATTTGATCAGTAACCTGGTGGGAAGGGGCAAGCCATACATGCTAATTTTGCCCCTTGGAGAAAGATTTTAGACTTCAAACTTGACTAACGGAGACCTAAAAGGACCGTCAAGTTCACGGAACCGAATCACATTCGCGTCACAGCCCCCCCCCCCTTTTTCCTCCTAAGAAAAGGGAGAGAACTAACGAACATGTATCTCGCCTGAAACACCAATATGCCAAGAGGGTTAACTACTCCCTGCATATCGTTTGTATTAGCCTGGGAATGAGCATGAATATATAAGATGAATGAACATGATACATATACATAATACAAAAAACTCTCACTTGTTGAATTACCTTATGATAACAGGACTTCAGACGTACCGCCTACAACCATACACCGGTTCGGCCATCAGTGACACAATCTGGTTGACATCCTCTCGCTTGACCATGCCTGCTTTAGGTTCTTTTCTTACCAAAGTGAAAAAAGGGGAAAAGCAGTGTGGTCACTAACTATCGTTTCAAAACAGCTAAAGCGAGTGGATTGGCTGAGTCTGACACATCCCTCATATAGTAATCCGTAAATGAGGACTCACAGTGCCATTGTGCAACGGCCATGATGTCCTCTAACGGAACACCATTGTAAAGGGCGGTCGAGGCGGCTATTCCTCTAACATCGTGTGCCCTTACGCCCTGCACCTGGTGCCCAGTCGCCATCTCATGAGTAGTCTGAATGCATTCGACCACCCAACGAGAGATAGTATCCATGGATGCGGCGCCATAAGGCTTTTTATGGCAGATCCACAGATGTCTATCGTTCGACCGTAACGAGTCAGTCCGTTTCTTGTACTTAGTCAAAGCACGGACCGGGCACCAAACACTGGCATCACGATCAAACCTGGTTAACTTCGGTATAATGATCGGTTTGCCGGGATATCTCAAAGATTGGTTCTTTGACATAAATTCTGCTCTTGGCAGAAGACGCAGACCTTCTCCAGAAACAATAAATCGGTTCCTCTCTGCCGAAAGCGCATGGATCTCACTGCGCCTTCTAGCTGAGGAAGCTGCCAATAGAAAAACCGCCTTTAGAGTCAAATGCTTTAGACTAGCCGAACGCAACGGTTCGAATGGGTGCTTGGCCAGTACATTAAGCACTAAAGATAGACTCCAGGCTGGAATGACTACCGGTTGTCTCGGTCGGAGATTGCTCATTCCCTTCAACATCACGTTTAACTGGGTCACCTCTGGACTATCCCTGTTGGCTAGACAAGGGATAACTGATGCCAAAGCTGACTTGTATCCAGCAATTGTGACGGGAGCTAGTCCTGTAAAGAACAGCTCACAGAGAAAGTCTGCTATTTGCTGAATAGTGGATTGAAAGGTATCAATACCCTTTTCTTCACACCAGTCTGCAAATCTGTTAACCTTGTTGTTATATGACTTGAAGGTTGACCTCCTTCTCGCAGCCGCGATGAAATCAGCAGCCTGTCGAGAAAAGCCTTCCGACGTGGAACGTTGTTTGACAACATCCACGCAGTCAATTTGAACATTTCGGGACGCTCGTGTAGGAAGCGTCCCTTGGCCTGGGAGATTATGTTCGGAATCTCGGGCAACTGCACAGGATTTTCCACCAGCAGATCTAGAAGATCCGTGAACCACGCCCTGCTCGGCCAATACGGCGCTATTAGCAGGACCAGACACGGTTCCTCCCTGACCTTCACCAATACCTTCGGTAGAAGAATGGTGGGTGGATACGCGTAAGCGTGCATCCCTCTCCAGCTTATCGCCAGAGCGTCTGTATCGACGGCATTTGGATCTGGAATCGGCGAGACATATGTCATGATTTGAGCATTTTCCTTTGTGGCGAACAAGTCCACGTTGGGTTTGCCCCAATGCTCGAAGATCCGTCGTAGAACTGGAGGGTTGAGGGACCATTCTGTTGGCAGGATTCTCTGTCTGCGAGACAAAGCATCCGCCAGAATGTTCAATCGGCCAGGAATATGAGCTGCTTTCAAAACAACCGAGTAATTCCTGCACCATTGAATCAAGTGCCACACCCTGATGCACAGGGTGGGCGACCTGGTCCCTCCTTGGCGATTTATATATGATACTACTGTCGAATTGTCCGACCGTATCAATATCACCTTGCCCCTGATCATCGGAAGGAATTCTTCCAACGCCAGTTCCACTGCCATCATTTCCAACAGATTGATATGCAGCTGACTCTCCGGGAGAGTCCATGTGCCCGAGACCTGGTGTTCTCCCAGGCAGGCACCCCACCCTTCCAGCGATGCATCCGTGTAAACGGACAGCTGGGGGTGGGGTAGGTGCAGCGAAACCCCTATTAGGAGATTCTGACGCTGTTTCCACCATAGAAGATGCGACATTATCGGCTCCAAAACTGGCACCAGTTTTGACAGGGGTTCTGTTCTCTGTTTCCACAGAGACATCAGATACAACTGGATAGGTCTTCGCATTAGAGCAGCGTACGGGATAACCTGCTCCATGGAGACCATCATGCCCAGCATCTGAAGGAACCGCCTCGCCTGAATGTGGTTTCCCACTCGAAAACTCCCGAGGATGGCTAACAGAGACACCACTCTGGGCTCTGACGGGTAAACCCTGCCCTCCTCGAGGTCGAATCGCATCCCCAAATAAACGAAATGTTGAGTGGGTGTCAACTCGGATTTCTCCTCGTTGACTAACCAGCCTAGATCTGAAAGTAACTTCAGAGTCAGAGCAGTATCCACGTTCAACCTGGCTGCCGAGTCTGCCTTGAGCAGCCAGTCGTCTATGTAGGTGTGTAGCGCCACGTTCTCTTTTCTGAGAAACGCTGTCACCGCAAGGACCACTCTTGTGAAAACCCTCGGAGCTGTCGACAGGCCAAACGGGAGAACTGTAAACTCCCATACTTGATTCTGAAACGCAAATCTCAGAAACCTGTGCCAACTCCGATTGATCGGAATGTGGAAATATGCATCTTTCAGATCGATCGATACACACCACATTCCTTTCCTCAATCCCGCCATTACCGACCTCGGTGTTTCCATCTGGAACCGAGGCGTATGGATAAACCAATTTAATGGCCTGAGATTGAGTATGGGTCTCCATCCCCCCGTGCTCTTGGGGACAAGGAACATGTTTGAATAGAAGCCTGGAGTGTTCCGGTTTGCTGGTTTTATTGCTCCCTTCAGAAGCAAACCCGACACTTCCTTTTGAACGGCTTCTAACTTGTCTGGCTCCCTTGGTACGGGTGTCCAGACTGGTGCCAAAGACAGATTTTGTGGCGGAAAGTCCCACCACTCCGGCATGTAACCCTGGGATAACCATCCCAGGACCAGACTGTCTGACGTCACACCTCGCCAAGCCTCGACGAAACGCATGAGCCTTCCACCCACCATAGACGCCTCGACGTCTAACGGGGTTGTCCGGCTCGCAGTCCGCCCCCCCCCCTTTCTTAACGAGAGAGAGTGAGAACCATTTCGTTCTAGGCACGACGGGTATAACTGGCACCGCTGTTCCTGTCGCACAGGTGCGGTCCAGGCGGATATGAAGGGAGCTTGCGTACCCTCAGGTACGCTTCGGCCCCTTCTGTCCGCCCTTTGAGGCCTTACCCTTACCCTTCCCCTTGCCCTTACCACCTCTAGGGCGGTCCGGAGCAACATTGGGGAGGGTAGGCGCCTCTACAGCCTTCCTGGGTTTCTTCGCCGGCGGCGGCTCCGAAAACCCAGCCGAAACAGACGTCGCAATAGGCCTGGCTTTCGCCTTGCCCTTATGCTTTTTCTGTTTCTTTGAAGGCTGTACTGTTAGCGGCTTACCCACAGCCCCTAGTGCGTGCGCTTGCCGCACTAGCTCTAGCTGTAGATTTACCGCTAACCGATTCTGCGCAATACTGGCGGTGTCCTCTAAGATGGCCCGCGCTTGGCCACCAAAGATGCTAGGCCCTGTCAGGGGCGTCCCAAGAAGACGCTCCTTGACTGCCGTAGCCGGACGCATATGGTCAATGACCATTTGCCTCCTGGACTTCGTCACACGCGCTTGCACCCTTGCCAATGCGTCCATTGACAGCACCAAGCCGTCATTAACGCACGATAGCGCCACAGGTGGCACAGGGTGGCCTGCCCCCGCTTCAGCCCACACCGACTGAAGTAGACGATAGGAGTGATTGACAGCGCTCATGGCTGCCCTCACACCCTCATCGCATAGGGCCAGGACTTCTTCCTGGTGTACCTGGGCCTTATCCACTAGTGCCGGACCGGGACCACCCGAACCGGCACTTTGGACGCCCAGTACCCATCGGTCATCCTCCGTGACCGACGGGACTACACCATACCTGTCGTATTCACCCCGCGGAATACGGCACCTTGCCCGCACCTCCCTGGAGGCCGCAGGGAGCTGACCCTTGGTCATTAGTTGTTTGCTATAAATAGCATCCAACAAATCAATGAACCGTGGATCCAGTCCCACTGACTGGATCCGGGCCGCGGGCAAAATCCCCGTCCTAATCGACGCAACCGACGGACGGGGCGCATCTTCATCGGCCGTGGCCGAAACCACAGACGGGTCAACTCTGGCTAGCCACGCCAGAGCATCAGACCAGTCTAACTCCGAAGAAGATACCCCCGCAAACACGTCACCCGTTGACATGCTTACGGGTCTGCCAGCCATGGCCTCCCGGCCAGGAGCCACGGCTGACACGCCAGGCACTCCGCTACCACATGGTTCCGCCGCCACCCCATGAAACACTCCGGTCCATGGGGTAGGTCCGCACGGAAAACCGTACGGACCCGTAACCGTCGCGGAACCATAGCCGGCCACGGGCGCCAACGGCACCCCATGTCCGGCTGCCAGACCAGGCGAGATAGGTGAGTACCACGCCTGGCCCGGCACACCGGTTCCCCTGACGGCTGGTGACAAACCAAGCCGCGCGGAACCGGTGCACGGTAACGGATTGGCCTCAGCCGCAGGCGGAGCCGCTGACCTGGCTTGCGCCAAACCAGACAAATGGAGGCCGGTTCCGTCCAGGACGGAATCAACCTCCATATTCTCCACCTGCGGCTTCACGGGCCGCAGCAACCTCTCCTCCTCGGCCTCATCGTCTTCAGACTCCGAAGAGCCGTCACTAGACGAATAAACCGTGGAGCCGTCCTGGCGGACGGCTCCCACACCTGACGGACCGGCCACCGCTACTGGACCACCCGGAGGTGGCCGCAGAGAGACAGAACCCGTCTGGCCGAAGCCAGACGGACCCGCCAGGGGGCCGTACGAGACGGCCCCCTCGGTAACCAGTCCAGAATCCTGTCCGAGGACAGGATCCGTACCAGGCATGGGGAGAAACTGCCCCCCAACCTTTGGTAGCAGGGACGACACCAGCGTGGTCAGAACGCTATGCAGAAAAACCCTGCAGAGCCGGACCAAACCACGCCGGCGGTGCCATCTCCGCCACCTCCAGCTGGGGACGTGGAGCACCCGCACCGGCCGAACCGGGCGCTCCACGATTTACTCTCGGTCCGCCTGACCCCGCGTCAGACCCAGCCAAGTCCTTCTGGGCAAGGAACTTAACCATCGTTTCGACGGACCACACTGCACAAACATTACACCTATGATCTATATTACACAGGGCACACCTAAAACAGACATGGTCCTTGAACATTACACGGACAAACTTATGGCAGTCGTCACATGATGGCGGGGCTGGCTTGGCCTATAAAATAAGCACAAACCTACAATAAACAAGCGGAACGAGACACGGATGGAAGGCAGACAATTAATTTTCAAATATTTTGACTCATAAATTAACCGTAACCTCCCGCACCCCACCCCGCCACGTTACAACAACGATCGCATTGATTATGACGACAAGAACGCGGCGGGCACAACACACCCATAATAGATCCTACAGGATGTGTAACGGCTCCAGGAATCATATCGCATAGCATTCAGGGTATATTTACTAATCAATATAAATTATACTCCTAACGAACGCAGCACGATATGTGAAGAAAACAACAAAATGTATAACAACTGCTGTCCCACACGGTAAAACCGCAGACCACGCATCTACTCAAGAATTTTGAAACCACCGATCATTGCAAACCGATCGTGATTGCACGTAAACTTGATCATTCTAAAGTTTCCGGTACCATTTTTAGTACGCAGCACCCAGAACAAGATGCGCGATTAATGAAAAAATTTTTCTTCACATAAACATCCGAGCGACCGGGTGTGACGTCACCCGCTCGGATTCTACGGAGAACGACGTCAGCCGATATTCGTGTTAGAAATACCGTAGCAAACACCTATTTTCATATCTGCCGATCGCCTGTTGGGGTTTAAAGAAGGCGATCGTCTGGCATATATCGTTGCTAGCACACGTCCCAGATTCTATGGGGTTAGAAATTGGAACATGCGACACAACGAAATTTAGAGACCTAAGTCTTTTAACTATGGATATAAAGAACAATACAACCTGGTTATCTTGGGCGGTATTCTCCATAGTCCTTAGTTATCCTTTCAGAACACACAAACTATCACTGATTAAAGACTTAGATTCTTTTAAAAAACACTAAAATCCTTAATGCGAAAAGCATGTATTGCACTTGTTGCTATGCAAACAAGAATGAGCTCTATGGTAAACGGGTACTCGGCAGTGAGGAGCCGGGTACCCGGTTCCCAGGAGTCGGTAAAGCTTTCTAAGTCTATAATCCTAGAGCCGCTGTCAGGGCCAGCTGTATATCAGAAGTAACAGAATGGTGAGTATTGATCGAAGGAGAAAGGCCTGTTTCGCGAGTAACAGAATATACGACTCCAACAGAAATAAAAGAGTACAACACTCGCCCTATTAAATACTCGCAGATTTTGTCTGGACTCTGTTTATCAAAGCGCTCGACCGCCAAATAAAATTTACCAATTGCTGCTCGCACGCATTAATAGCAAGAACAATCCAGATTGAAAATAGTGCACCCTGATGTCTCAAACAGCGGGTTATAGTTAGCGAGTCGACCACACCCTTTGACCGATATTCCCGTGAATGATATTACGTCAATAAAAATAGTGAACTAATAAAATCGTGAAACTAAACAGTCGCAATAGCCATGTTTTTCTTCTCTAAATCAGGTAGCCGATTTAGTTATTTTACTTATATTTACCGTTGATTGGAGATGGAAGTGAAAAGGAAATGGAAATTTTTTTCTAATTTCGTGGCATGCCTCAAGCTCAGATGACGGTATACCGTGGTACCGCGCTATTTTTTCATGGTACCGATACCGCCAGCTCTAGCACCCATATAGGAAAACTAAGGCAGCAATGTCTCAGTCAAATTAATTCCAGAATATTCAACAGAATAAGTTTTATATCAAAGCATTTACTTTTTCAAGGATTTGTCGGTGAAGTGTTAAATGAAGTCTCATAGCGATTTCGCATGTGTCACATTAGGTACAAGGCAGAAATTAATTAATGGCAAATGTGTGTCTTATTTATGAGCTGTACTGTAAAGACAAAATCGTTGCACAATTATTTATAACATAATTACCGGAATATATATTTAGTGTCTGTATTACTTCTGTATTATTCATATCTATTTATCTGTATCTTGCCATGTTCAAATGTGTGGATAAAAGTATTGTACAATCAGTCTACCGATATTTAAGCTGTACAGATGTGATTTCTCCAGACTCTACACTGAAAACAAATAATTTGCCATCTTTCTTACTATAAAATTAAATGTCTCATTGTAGCATATATACATGTATATAAGATTTTTAAGATTTAACGTGTAAAACATTTAATAAAATCAACGATTTTGGTTACAATGCATAATGTTACATTGCAATTAGTTATATCTATATTAACCCTTTAACACTCAAATCGGCCAAAAACAGTTTCTACAGCGTCTTGGGAAATGTCAATTTGCAGACCAAGAAAAAGTTATTTTTGAAAATTTACCACTGAAGTGACTGGCTCGATAACCAAGCCAGTCATTTCGGTAGTAAATTTTCAAAAATAGTTTTCTCTTGGTCTGCAAATTGACATTTTCTTCGAGAAAATAGAAATTTTCTTGAACAAATTTAATGTTTAAAGGGTTAAACAATATGCTATAGTTTCATCCATGTCACTGACAAGCGAGCCATTCCAGCGGCCAATTTTCAAAAACAGTCCTCTTTTGGTCCGTAAATGGATATTACTGAGAAACAGGCAGAAGTCAATTTTCCTGGTTTGGACATTGGAGGATAAAGCATAGTACATGAATGCGTCGTGAATGAGCAGATTCATGTATCAGTACGACACTTACTCTTTATAACACAATGAGGAGTCCCCTCAGGCAACCATTTTCCCTGATCTGTACACAAGCTCAGTTGATGCTGCTCCAATGTATAGCCAGCATCGCAATGATAGGATATCACATCTCCAGCAGGATACTGTGGCTTCATGGGTTTAATCCAGCCATTCGCTAAGTGTGCAGGCACAGGGCATGTTGAATGCATTTTTTCTAAAATGGTAACAAATGAACCAAATAATAGTTGTGAAATAGGCATCGTAGTCAGAAATGATAATGATGTGACTAATAGAGAGACAAGGCTGACATATATTCTAAAAGATATTAATGATCAGAGAAAAAAAACTATCTGAAATTTACCAAGCGAAGACATATGTTGCGCGATTTACCATCAAGTGCTATATGTTCAGAATTAAAAGACTAAAATGATACTTTAACCATTTCAAGATCACTGCACAGACACCTCTTGCAGGTCTTGCCCATTTAAGGATTAAGCTACAATTCCTGAACTTTTGATGACATATTCATGAAGAATGCAGGAAATGTCAATTTCCCTTTCTCCGAGATCTAACAATACTCACCATTCTGTTACTTCTGATATACAGCTGGCCCTGACAGCGGCTCTAGGATTATAGACTTAGAAAGCTTTACCGACTCCTGGGAACCGGGTACTCGGCTCCCAACTGCCGAGTACCCGTTTACCATAGAGCTCATATTGTTTGCATAGCCACCAAACAAGAGAAAACTATGGCTTGCCTCCGTGGGGCTGGGAGGCTGGGTCCGTAACAGAATGGTGAGTATTGTTAGATCTCGGAGAAAGGGAAATTGACATTTCCTGCATTCTCCTTCGATCAATACTCACCATTCTGTTACTTCTGATATACACCAGATTTGATCAGTAACCTGGTGGGAAGGGGCAAGCCATAAATGCTAATTTTGCCCCTTGGAGAAAGATTTTAGACTTCAAACTTGACTAACGGAGACCTAAAAGGACCGTCAAGTTCACGGAACCGAATCACATTCGCGTCACAGTCCTCCCCCCTTTTTCCTCCTAAGAAAAGGGAGAGAACTAACGAACATGTATCTCGCCTGAAAACACAAATATGCCAAGAGGGTTAACTGCTCCCTGCATACTCCATGTATTAGCCTGGGAATGAGCATGAATATATAAGATGAATGAACATGATACATATCCATAATACAAAAAACTCTCACTATTGAATTACCTTATGATAATTGGACTTCAGACGTACCGCCTCCAACCATTCACCGGTTCGGCCATCAGTGACACAATCTGGTTGACATCCTCTCGCCTGACCATGCCTGCTTTAGGTTCTTTTCTTACCGAAGTGAGAAAAGGGTGAAAAGCAGTGTGGTCACTAACTATCGTTTCAAAACAGCTAAAGCGAGTGGATTGGCTGAGTCTGACACATCCCTCATATAGTAATCCGTGAATGAGGACTCACAGTGCCATTGTGCAACGGCCATGATGTCCTATAACGGAACACCATTGTAAAGGGCGGTCGAGGCGGCTATTCCTCTGACATTGTCTGCCCTTACGCCTTGCACCTGGTGCCCAGTCGCCATCTCCTGAGTAGTCTGAATGCATTCGACCACCCAACGAGAGATAGTATCCATGGATGCGGCGCCATAAGACTTTTTATGGCAGATCCACAGATGTCTATCGTTCGACCGTAACGAGTCAGTCCGTTTCTTGTACTTAGTCAAAGCACGGACCGGGCACCAGACACTGGCATCACGATCAAACCTAGTTAACTTCGGTATAATGATCGGTTTGCCGGGATATCTCAAAGATTGGTTCTTTGACATAACCTCTGCTCTTGGCAGAAGACGCAGACCTTCTCCAGAAACAATAAATCGGTTCCTCTCTGCCGAAAGCGCATGGATCTCACTGCGCCTTCTAGCTGAGGAAGCTGCCAATAGAAAGACCGCCTTTAGAGTCAAATGCTTTAGACTAGCCGAACGCAACGGTTCGAAAGGGTGCTTGGCCAGTACATTAAGCACTAAAGATAGACTCCAGGCTGGAATGACTACCGGTTGTCTCGGTCGGAGATTGCTCATTCCCTTCAACATCACATTTAACTGGGCCACCTCTGGACTATCCCTGTTGGCTAGACAAGGGATAACTGATGCCAAAGCTGACTTGTATCCAGCAACTGTGACGGGAGCTAGTCCTCAAAAGAACAGCTCACAGAGAAAGTCTGCTATTTGCTGATAGTGGATTGAAAGGTATCAATACCCTTTTCTTCACACCAGTCTGCAAATCTGTTAACCTTGTTGTTATATGACTTGAAGGTTGACCTCCTTCTCGCAGCCGCGATGAAATCAGCAGCCTGTCGAGAAAAGCCTTCCGACGTGGAACGTTGTTTGATAACATCCACGCAGTCATTGAACATTTCGGGACACTCGTGTAGGAAGCGTCCCTTGGCCTGGGAGATTATGTTCGGAATCTCGGGCAACTGCACAGGATTTTCCACCAGCAGATCTAGAAGATCCGTGAACCACGCCCTGCTCGGCCAATACGGCGCTATTAGCAGGACCAGACACGGTTCCTCCCTGACCTTCACCAAAACCTTCGGTAGAAGAATGGTGGGTGGGTACGCGTAAGCGTGCATCCCTCTCCAGCTTATCGCCAGAGCGTCTGTATCGACGGCATTTGGATCTGTAATCGGCGAGACATATGTCATGATTTGAGCATTTTCCTTTGTGGCGAACAAGTCCACGTTGGGTTTGCCCCAATGCTCGAAGATCCGTCGCAGAACTGGAGGGTTGAGGGACCATTCTGTTGGCAGGATTCTCTGTCTGCGAGACAAAGCATCCGCCAGAATGTTCAATCGGCCAGGAATACGAGCTGCTTTCAAAACAACCGAGTAATTCCTGCACCATTGAATCAAGTGCCACACCCTGATACACAGAGTGGGCGACCTGGTCCCGCCTTGGCGATTTATATATGATACTACTGTCGAATTGACCGACCGTATCAATATCACCCTGCCCCTGATCATCGGAAGGAACTCTTCCAACGCCAGTTCCACTGCCATCATTTCCAACAGATTGATATGCAGCTGACTCTCCGGGAGAGTCCATGTGCCCGAGACCTTGTTCTCCCAGGCAGGCACCCCACCCTTCCAGCGATGCATCCGTGTAGACGGACAGCTGGGGGCGGGGTAGGTGCAGCGAAACCCCTAATAGGAGATTCTGACGCTGTTTCCACCATAGAAGATGCGATATTATCGGCTCCAAAACTGGCAACAGTTTTGACAGGGGTTCTGTTCTCTGTTTCCACAGAGACATCAGATACAACTGGATAGGCCTTCGCATTAGAGCATCGTACGGGATAACCTGCTCCATGGAGACCATCATGCCCAGCATCTGAAGGAACCGCCTCGCCTTGAATGTGGTTTCCCACTCGAAAACTCTTGAGGATGGCTAACAGAGACACCACTCTGGGCTCTGACGGGTAAACCCTGCCCTCCTCGAGGTCGAATCGCATCCCCAAATAAACGAAACGTTGAGTGGGCGTCAACTCGGATTTCTCCTCGTTGACTATGCAGCGTAGATCTGAAAGTAACTTCAGAGTCAGAGCAGTATCCACGTTCAACCTGGCTGCCGAGTCTGCCTTAAGCAGCCAGTCGTCTATGTAGGTGTGTAGCACCACGTTCTCTTTTCTGAGAAACGCTGTCACCGCAAGGACCACTCTTGTGAAAACCCTCGGAGCTGTCGACAGGCCAAACGGGAGACTGTAAACTCCCATACTTGATTCTGAAACGCAAATCTCAGAAACCTGTGCCAACTCCGATTCATAGGAATGTGGAAATATGCATTTTTCAGATCGATCGATACACACCACATTCCTTTCCTCAATCCCGCATTACCGACCTCGGCGTTTCCATCTGGAACCGAGGCGTATGGATAAACCAATTTAATGGCCTGAGATTGAGTATGGGTCTCCATCCCCCTGTGCTCTTGGGGACAAGGAACATGTTTGAATAGAAGCCTGGAGTGTTTCGATTTGCTGGTTTTATTGCTCCCTTCAGAAGCAAACCCGACACTTCCTTTTGAACGGCTTCTAACTTGTCTGGCTCCCTTGGTACGGGTGTCCAGACAGGTGCCAAAGACAGATTTTGTGGTGGAAAGTCCCACCACTCCGGCATGTAACCCTGGGATAACCATCCCAGGACCAGACTGTCTGACGTCACACCTTGCCAGGCCTCGACGAAACGCATGAGCCTTCCACCCACCATAGACGCCTCGATGTCTAACGGGGTTGTCCGGCTCGCAGTCCGCCCCCCCCCACTCTTTCTTAACGAGAGAGAGAGAACCATTTCGTTCTAGGCACGACGGGTATAACTGGCACCGCTGTTCCTGTCGCACAGGCGCGGTCCAGGCGGATATGAAGGGAGCTTTCGTACCCTCAGGTACGCTTCGGCCCCTTCTGTCCGCCCTTTGAGGCCTTACCCCTAACCTTCCCCTTCCCGCCTCTAGGGCGGTCAGGAGCAACATTGGGGAGGGTAGGCGCCTCTACAACCTTC
Source organism: Chaetoderma sp. LZ-2023a (assembly GCA_034401795.1). NCBI lineage: Eukaryota > Metazoa > Mollusca > Caudofoveata > Chaetodermatida > Chaetodermatidae > Chaetoderma > Chaetoderma sp. LZ-2023a. Next base: position 64,658,954 of record CM067373.1, read on the forward strand.
CTGGGCTTCTTCGCCGGCGGCGGCTCTGAAACCCCAGCTGAAGCAGAAGTCGCAACAGGCCTAGCTTTCGCCTTGCCCTTATGCTTCTTCTGCTCCTTTGAAGGTTGTCCCGTTAGCGGTTTCCCCCACAGGCCCTAGTGCATGCGCTTGCCGCACTAGCTCTAGCTGTAGGTTTACCGCTAACCGATTCTGCGCGATACTGGCGGTATCCTCTAAGATGGCCCACGCTTGGCCACCGAAGATGCTAGGCCCTGTCAGGGGTGTCCCAAGGAGACGCTCCCTGACTGCCGTAGCCGGACGCATATGGTCAATGACCATTTGCCTCCTGGATTTCGTCACACGCGCTTGCACCCTTGCCAATGCGTCCATCGACAGCACCAGGCCGTCATTGACACATGAAAGCGCCACAGGTGGCACAGGGTGGCCTGCCCCGCTTCAGCCCACACCGACTGAAGGAGACGATAAGAGTGGTTGACAGCGCTCATCGCTGCCCTCACACCCTCATCGCATAGGGACAGGACTTCTTCCTGGTGTACCTGAGACTTGTCCACAAGTGCCGGACCGGGGTGACCCGGCACGGCACTCTGGACGCCCAGTACCCATCGGTCATCCTCCGTGACCGACGGGACTACACCATACCTGTCGTATTCCCCCCGCGGAATACGACATCTTGCCCGCACCTCCCTGGAGGCCGCAGGGAGCTGACCCTTGGTCATCAGTTGTTTGCTATAAATAGCATCCAACCATTCTATGAACCGTGGATCCAGTCCCACTGACTGGATCCGGGCCGCGGGCAAAATCCCCGTCCTGATCGACGCAACCGACGGACGGGGCGCATCTTCATCGGCCGTGGCCGAAACCACAGACGGGTCAACCCTGGCTAGCCACGCCAGAGCATCTGACCAATCTACCTCCGATGAAGACACCCCCGCAAACACGTCACCCGTTGACGTGCTCACGGGTCTGCCAGCCACGGCCTCCCAGCAAGGAGCCACGGCTGACACGCCAGGCACTCCGGTACCACACGGTTCCGCCGCCACCCCATGAAACACTCCGGTCCATGGGGTAGGTCCGCACGGAAAACCGTACGGACCCGTAGCAGTCGCGGAACCATAGCCGGACACGGGCGCCCACGGCACCCCACGTCCGACCAGGCGAGATAGGTGAGTACCACGCCCGGCCCGGCACACCCGTTCCCGTGACGGCTGGTGCCAAACCAAGCCGCACGGAACCGGTGCACGGTAACGGATTTGCCTCAGCCACAGGCGGAGCCGCTGACCTGGCTTGCGCCAAACCAGACAAATGGAGGCCGGTTCCGTCTAGGACGGAATCAACCTCCATATTCTCCACCTGCGGCTTCACGGGCCGCAGCAACCTCTCCTCCTCGTCTTCAGACTCCGAAGAGTCGTCACTAGACGAGTCAACCGTGGAACCGTCCTGGCGGACGGCTCCCACACCTGACGGACCGGCCACCGCTACTGGACCACCCGGAGGTGGCCGCAGAGAAACAGAAACCCGTCTGGCCGAAGCCAGACGGGACTGCCAGGGGGCCGTACGAGACGGCCCCCTCGGTAACCAGTCCAGAATCCTGTCCGAGGACAGGATCCGTACCAGGCATGGGGAGAAACTGCCCCCCAACCTTTGGTAGCAGGGACGACACCAGCGTGGTCAGAACGCTATGCAGAAAAACCCTGCAGAGCCGGACCAAACCACGCCGGCGGTGCCATCTCCGCCACCTCCAGCTGGGGACGTGGAGCACCCGCACCGGCCGAACCGGGCGCTCCACGATTTACTCTCGGTCCGCCTGACCCCGCGTCAGACCCAGCCAAGTCCTTCTGGGCAAGGAACTTAACCATCGTTTCGACGGACCACACTGCACAAACATTACACCTATGATCTATATTACACAGGGCACACATAAAACAGACATGGTCCTTGAACATTACACGGACAAACTTATGGCAGTCGTCACATGATGGCGGGGCTGGCTCGGCCTATAAAATAAGCACAAACCTACAATAAACAAGCGGAACGAGACCCGGATGGAAGGCAGACAATTAATTTTCAAATATTTGACTCATAAATTAACCGTAACCTCCCCGCACCCCACCCCGCCACGTTACAACAACGATCGCATTGATTATGACGACAAGTACGCGGCGGGCACAACACACCCATAATAGATCCTCCAGGATGTGTAACGGCTCCAGGAATCATATCGCATAGCATTCAGGGTATATTTACTAATCAATATAAATTATACTCCTAACGAACGCAGCACGATATGTGAAGAAAACAACAAAATGTATAACAAAACTGCTGTCTCACACGGTAAAACCGCAGACCACACATTTACTCAAGAATTTTGAAACCACCGATCATTGCAAACCGATCGTGATCGCACGTAAACTTGATCATTCTAAAGTTTCCGGTACCATTTTTAGTACGCAGCACCCAGAATAAGATGCGCGAATTAATGAAAAATTTTTCTTCACATAAACATCCGAGCGACCGGGTGTGACGTCACCCGCTCGGATTCTACGGAGAACGACGTCAGCCGATATTCGTGTTAGAAATACCGTAGCAAACACCTATTTTCATATCTGCCGATCGCTTGTTGGGGTTTAAAGAAGGCGATCGTCTGGCATATATCGTTGTTAGCACACGTCCCAGATTCTATGGGGACAGAAATTGGAACATGCGACACAACGAAATTTAGAGACCTAAGTCTTTTAACTATGGATAATAAAGAACAATACAACCTGGTTGTCTTGGGCGGTATTCTCCATAGTCCTTAGTTAATCCTTTCAGAACACACAAACTATCACTGATTAAAGACTTAGATTATTTTAAAACACTAAAATCCTTAATGCAAAAAGCATGTATTGCTCTTGTCGCTATGCAAACAAGAATGAGCTCTATGGTAAACGGGTACTCGGCAGTTGGGAGCCGAGTACCCGGTTCCCAGGAGTCGGTAAAGCTTTCTAAGTCTATAATCCTAGAGCCGCTGTCAGGGCCAGCTGTATATCAGAAGTAACAGAATGGTGAGTATTGATCGAAGGAGAAAGATGTGACTGAAGAAACAAAATATCTGAAATCAGATAAATATCTGAAAACTGTGATCACTGAATGATTCCTTCACTGCTGAATTGACCATACTAGAGGGTGGGAAGATTTATAAGAGTATCCTGGGGAAGCTAAGATATTACGTCTTGCTACCAAAGTGCTAGATGTATTACATGTATTGTGCATGCATAAGCAATGCTGGTGACTGATTTACCTTTCTGTATACATTCTGGCTTTTTAGATGGCTCCCAATAGCCACCAGTTGTGCATACCATCTGACGAAAGCCATCAAGCACATAGCCATCAAAGCAATTGTAGATTATAACCCTTCCAGGAGTGTAGTACTGTGTAGCTGGAGGAGGGTCTCTCCAGCTGTTATTAATTGGTCCTGGGTCATGACATGTAGCCACTAAAAAGATAAAAGCAGACAAGCATATTATACGTCATGATATTTAAAGCATGCCTTGGTCATACATAATAATAATAATAATAATAATAATAATAATAATTTTGAAGAGGGTACAAACTCGATCAATAAAATAACTTGTTCCCAGAGGTCCTCAATTATTTACATTTGGAAAATCATATTTACAAGCAGAAAATGATATGATTACCTGTACAGAAAAATACAAATATAATTATATCCTACTGAATGGCTAATGCATAAGTGATCAAGATACATGGTGTTAAAGTTAATAAAATTGAATCTCTGAAACTGGCATCCATCATATATAACAAAATGTTTCTGCTGAATTTGTGAAATTAATTTGAATTTATACCATTGCTTCCAGTCAAATCACTTTCAAAACATTCAACAGCTTTCCTGTATGGTTGCCTTGAAAATTGAAATTTTAAAAACTTTCATCCGTAAAACGTGTACCAGTAATCTGTACAACAGGTTACTTACATATATAACTTGGCTGGAAATCGGCTAGCCTAATTTCTATGTTATGTAAATTTGGGTGTCTCTATAATTATCAAATTATACAAACACAGGATAAAAGCCCGGACAGTAAATTGAATGATACATAAGTAATGGGCCTTTCCATTTTTAGCTATGCCCCGCCCATCTCTAGCTAAGCTCCACCCACACCTTGCTCGTGTTGGGATCGATCGACCTCTGAACTCCCTGACTATCAATTTCCAGAAAACAATACAGGTAAGCTATTGAATATTCTGGAACTAATTTGATGGGGCACTGTTGGCAGCAACAGCGTCCAGTCAAATTAGTTTCAAAATATTCAACACCATGTTTATTAAATAAGAGACATACAATTCGTACGTGTTATTCTATTAGGAGTTAAAGACAGGCCAAATAGATTCATTTATCATATGATAGATGGATACTCTGGACGTGCTGGAAAGGTGAATTACATCGTTACATGTTTTATAATGCCATGTAAATATTCCATATCATTTCCGTTTCTAGCATGTCAAGGACGAGACGCTGTTTGGAGTTACTTTGATTTAGTGAATGCTAGTTCATTGAGAGCAGTGTATTTCACACCTGTACCTGCATTGACTTGATTTGATTCAGTCGATTATTAACTGAGATGACAAAGTATGCTAGTGAGCCAGTTTTCTCCAGATCTTGTCCATTCACTAAAGATTTTTAAAACTTGTGTCTAGGTTTTTTTGTTGATAGACAGAAGACAGTAAGTAGTCTTGTGGCTCATATCATCATACACCACTCCGCGGGTCAATGAAGTTTATCCATATATTATATGACATCCTAATCAACTACATAACGTGTAGGATGACATCATAATCATGACGTCCTAAGATTATGACGTCCTGGGTGATTCAGTCTTTAACGCTATAATAGTCTGAAACGTATGAATTGTATGTCTTTACCTGGCAGTTAATAAACATCATGTTGAATATTTTTAACTAAGTGGACTCCCAGTCAAATTAGCGTCAAAATATTTAACAGCTAATGTGTATCATTTTCTGGAAATTTCCTAGCCCAATAAAGTCAGTCATTTACGTAGTAATATTTCAACAAGGTTGATAGAATCTCAGTAGTTACGGGCATCACTGTGACCTTGACACTTGACCTTTTGATCACAAAATTGGCTAACCTCTTCGGAATCCATGGTTGGTCATGATCTCTCTAGTGGAACAAGAGTTATTCACAAATGTGTCTTTCAGGCACATAGTTTTCAAAATAATTATTTTAAACAGGTTGACCTGGTCTTGACATTTTGACCCCTCATTTATCACATATCCTTGGTACCTCACGGGAAACATTCCACCTAAGTATGGTCACGATCTCATGAGTAGAACCAGTAGTTACATTGACAAATGTGTCTTTCAGGTAGTTTTCAAAATAATCACTTTAACCATTTAACACTCATATCACCCAAAAATGGCTTCAGCAGTGGTCTCGAGAAATGTCCATTTGCAGATCAAGAAGACTTTTTGAAAATTTACCATTGGAATGACTGGCTCGATAACCGAGTCAGACATTCCACTAGTAAATTTTCAAAAGTAGTCTTCTCTTAGTCTTAAAATGGGCATTTTAAGAGAAAATTGAATTTTTAAAAACAAATTCGAGGCTTAAAGGGTTAAACTGGTCACATATACTGATCATACCAAAATGTTCTTCTCTTGCTGGAGGTGAAGTCACTGCTAGTGGCAATCTGGAAACGCTGCTGGCACATACATAACATACAGCAAGCAGGAAAACCAGGGCTTTCATTCCTTCTGCATGATTACTCATCCTTAAAGATATTGCTGCAATTAAAAATAAAACATAATTTGTAACTAATTACATATTAAAAACCTCTACAATTAATAAATGAGCCAGGGAGCCTTTCTATGATGCTCATTACAGTCCCTGCATTAATTGGAGTAACCATTTTATTGTGGAAAATGGAAACATTGTACTTAGGCAATATCATCAATCTACCCCCACAGAGGTTTACTATGGGCTGCCAGTTGTACACCTTTCAGTCTGCGATTTCACCAACTTTCCATGACTAAATTTACTAAATTCCATGACCTCCAAGAAACAATATATAGGTCAAAGAGTCAAGTTTGTTTCAAAATGATCAACAGCATATCATGAATCATATGGGAATTTACTACAATGTAGTATATCTAAGGGAAGATTTTACAATTGCCAGCAAATTTTTAATCAAATCTAAGATCGCGTCCACTAGATAGTTTAGTGTTTGACAACATCTAGAAAACAGCGCATGCTTTTACGAGTCGGCAAATATACCATTCTTTTATTGTGGATCAAATATTTTTCCTGTAATCTCGCCATTCGGCAGATCTCACTGGTGGCTTTTAAAAAGTAAAATGCGAAAGCAACTGTTTATGAAATATCACGCATCCTCAGGGAATTCTGTTAGCCAAATAATATGCCAAACTCTTATTTACAAACAAATGTTTGAGGCCAAACGCTGTATTAACCCTCTGGCTCCTATGGAACTACAAACAGAGATTTGGCAGAAATGCCAAGTTACTATTTGCTTAAAGAGTCAGATTCCCGACAAGCTCACTTCATTTCACTTTGGAAATTCCTCCCATATACTGGAGCACCTTATTTCATTTTGGAAATCCCACCCATATACTGGAGCACCTAATTTCATTTTGGAAATCCCTCCCATACACTGGAGCACCTCATTTTATTTTAGAAATCCCTCCCATATACTGGAACACCTCATTTCATTTTAGAAATCCCCCCATATACTGGAACACCTCATTTCATTTTAGAAATCCCTCACATATACTGGAACACCTCATTTCATTTTAGAAATCCCTCACATATACTGGAACACCTCATTTCATTTTAGAAATCCCACCCATATACTGGAACACCTCATTTCATTTTAGAAATCCCACCCATATACTGGAACACCTCATTTCATTTTAGAACACCTCATTTCATTTTAGAAATCCCTCACATATACTGGAGCAACTCATTTCATTTTAGAAATCCCTCACATATACTGGAACACCTCATTTCATTTTAGAAATCCCTCACATATACTGGAACACCTCATTTCATTTTAGAAATCCTTCACATATACTGGAACACCTCATTTCATTTTAGAAATCCCTCACATATACTGGAACACCTCATTTCATTTTAGAAATCCCTCACATATACTGGAACACCTCATTTAATTTTAGAAATCCCTCACATATACTGGAACCTCATTTCATTTTAGAAATCCCTCACATATACTGGAGCACCTCATTTCATTTTGGAAATCCCTCCCATATACTGGAGCACCTCGCATATGAGTAAAACACAAAGGTAGAAACAGGATGATAATGTATAAATTTATTCGAAGCATATTTATATGACATAGATTTGTTGACTAATACATGTATAGTATATATGTATTATTAAGCTAGTAATATAGTGTTAAGTGTTAAAACAGTGATCATCTTTATCTAAAAAGTGATATAGTAATGTATAGTAATATAGTATTATGTTATAATATGAGAACTTCTCCAAATAGCTGCAGGCAGACTAAAAATTGAGAATCTCTTTATGAACGAATCCAAAACAGAGTTCACCCATATATACCTATCTACAAAGCATGAAACCAAAGAAAATGATGATCCACGGCAAACCATAGAGGAAAAGTAAAATCCTGGGCTCGCTGTTTTGCACTACTGCTGACATTGCTGCCAGGCCTGGGGTCAAATGAATACGGTTGATCAAATACAAATACAGGATTTCTATTTCTTTCAAATACAAATATAATCTATCACATATATACACCTGTGCAAAAGTTAAGCACCAGCAAAAACAATAGAACGTAGAAACATGATGGTACAACTAGGCTGCCATACTTTTTGTCCCCGCGTTAGCTGACATAATTCCAAGTACGAAATGCACATGCATGCATGACTTCACGCCGCTTGATGTCCGTGCGTGGCGGGAAACAGCACACGTGTTCAGTTATGTAAAAGTCCAGTTTGAGGTGTAGAACATTACATACAGATTTAGGCGACAAGATTAGGAATTTTGTGTTCATGACCGTGATTTATTTGTACAGAGAGAATTAGCTCTTGATTGTGAACCGCTATGGCAAGACGAAGGTTAAGTGATCGTGTGAAATGGCAAATCATAGGCATGCATACCACTGGTATGTCATGCAGAGAGATTGGCAGACAGCTGAACATTAACCATACTGTAATCAGTCGTTTGATTGCAAAACATGGCCAAACTAACGAGGTGAAGGACAGGCCTAGATCTGGAAGACCGAAGAAGACTACTGCCCGTGATGATCGAGCCCTAGTACGCCTTGTTAGGAGATCTCCATTCACCAACAGCAGAGTGCTCAGCCAGCAATGGGAAACGCGCAATAGAGTGTCAATGTCTACCGTCAAAAGGAGACTGTATGCTGCTGGCATGAAAGCTAGGAGACATGTCAGACGTCCTCTCCTCACTGCACACCACAAAGAGGAGCGTCTGAGGTGGTGCAACGAAAGAAGACACTGGAACATGAGATCCTGGAGACGGGTACACTGGTCCGATGAAAGTCGGTTCCTGCTTCATGCCACAGATGGTCGAACTCGTGTATGGAGGTCCAGACGCACGGCGTACGACCAACGTAACATCATGGAAGAAGTTCCATTTGGTGGAGGTTCTGTTATGATATGGGGGTGCATCTCATTTGATTGTAAGCTGGATCTGTTGACTGTACCTGGAACACTAAATGGACAAAGATATCAAGATTCCATACTGGATAGAGTTGTGGTCCGTCATTTTGTAAATCATACACCTGGAACCCACCCTATATTCATGGATGACAACGCCCGACCACATCGTGCTAGAGCTGTGCATGAATACCTCCGCCAGAATACCATCGAAACCCTACCATGGCCAGCAAGGAGCCCTGACATGAACCCTATTGAGCATATCTGGGACATTCTGGGAAACATGGTGAGAAGGAGGGATCCTCCTGTGCAGAACCTACAGGAATTAACAGACGCACTCCATCTTGAATGGCAACGAATACCACAATGGCGTATCAGTCGGTTGGTGACCAGCATGAGACGTCGTGTCCAGGCCGTCATCCAGGCACAAGGTGGATATACCCGGTATTAATAATGACAGTCTCAAACTCGTGCACAGATGTTAAACTTCGTTTTCAGACACCATTAATGACAATCTAGCCACGTGTGTCAACTGTAGGGCAATAGTTGTCAGTTGTGTCAACGTAACCATATTCAGGCCTCGTTTTCAAGTTCAAACAAAAACATACAGTGTTTCCCCACCATCATAATCAGCATTCCTCTAGTTGCATTATTACCTCTTGCACTAAGATGGATGGGTACATAAATGTTAATGCTATTGCTTTCTTCATAGCACATGAATATACCCTCGCATGTGCGTAAAAATAGGGTGGTGCTTAACTTTTGCACAGGTGTATAGATGCAAATTAATAATTCAATGTCTATATTTCAATCATGTCACATATTAAGAGCAGATGTTGTAAATCCCTTTTTATCTAATTATTCAGTTGCTTGTCCAAAAAATCTTTCCTAATTTTTACATTCTTTTTAAATTCTTTTGCAGTTTAATGATAGGTTACAATAACATTATAGGCATACAGAAACGCTTTGAGGACAGGTATGTACAAGACAGTAACAGTACCTGTCTGACACAGGCAAGGTGAAGGTGATCTGGATCATTAGCTGATGTGACTAACAGCTACAGGTAATCCAGAGCACTTTATATATATATATCTACCACAACAAGTCCTCTATTTTTGCATGCATGAATACTTCTCATATACTGGATACAGAATTTAATCTTTTGTACATGTATTGATAATGAATTACAATAATAATATTACATATATATATATTTCAAATTACGGGATTGCCCTCAAATAGATTATATCAGGAAACGCTACGCTGAGTGCTGGTGTGCTGAATGGCCGGAGACTGATTTTTTTCGGCCTTTATAAATACTCTATGGCTCGGGCACCGGTCAAAATTTTGGTGTCCCTTTTCAGCGGTGTCCCTACACCTGTTGATAACGTTGTCGGTGCCTTAGTCAGCAACAACTAATTAGTCAAATTGTTCTTCAAATCCGTAGAAAGTGTTGACTGAAATTTATGATGATTATTTTAGGATACATAGACTGAAAGCTGTTGCGACTTTCCAAAAGAAATTTGTATCAAATATATAGCAGGTAGTAATTGCATTATGTACTAATTATTTTGACAACAATTTGACTGGATGTTGGTGCTGTCATTGATAGCAACAACTTTCACGCAAATTATTCTCAATGTATATAAAAGCATTCTCCTATTTTCCCCTGGACATTTACAAACTTTCTCTGAACAGTATGGAAATACAGACTGTTGAATGTACTGCCGTGAATACGCCCTACATGCATGCTTACACTTCAAAAGCTGGAGGACAAACGACTATTCGCATGTGTAAGCGGGTTAGTTTTGTTTGAGAAATTCTGGCTTGTGCAGCCAATAGACTCAACGAATATGGCGTCCAATAGTTACTATGATTATGGAGTCAGGGCATTGCATGCTGGGTAATTTGAACAGGCATCTCATATCTCATGCAAAAGTGTCTATATTTAATGGAACACGAGAGCTTTAAGGTCAGGAAAACCCTATTTTGTGGATGTGATTTTCCATTCCTGTGGGCCATCCGACACAGTCGACACTACCCGCACGGGACATGTGGTGGTATACGGCAGTAGAGCGGCGTGGCCTGAGACCATGTACTGAGGTCAGGGGCGGTGCGCTCCAGTCACCGTGGCAAACCAGGCGTTTGACGCTCCATAGCTCCTAAGGGTGGATTCAGGCTTTATGCGTTTCGTTCCAAGGTTTTTGAATACTCGTCAGAGGTTTTTTGAGGGAGGGGAAACATTGTTCAGAATGTTTCATGTTCAAGTGTCAGAGGTCATGTCATTGACGTAGTGTGTAGAATTGTATAAAATGAGGGTTTGATTGGGAAATACTCAGCTTGGAACATATTGATGAAGTAGTGTCCCTTGTGGTGGGAACTCCGGGCCAAAAAGATGAAAGAATCTTTTTTTGGTAGTTTCTGCCATTGGCCCAGGTTTACTAAAAGAAACGAAAAAACCAAAACGATGTCGGATAGGCGTTTTTAATGCTGGATGCTCGTAGAGCTGTGCTCAAAATGGCCAAGCTGCTCACGATATCGTTTTGCAAATGAAAACGATATCACTATATCATCAGACCTTCTTATATCTCGAGAAAAAGTTGAAATCGATTCTCTAAAATCGTTAAAAGAATAGACAATGCCACGAAAATTTAACACACAATTTCCTGTTGTAGATTCTTGCTGTCTTACGATTATACTTAATGCATGCCTCATAACGATCGTGGGAGTGAAATTATTAAATGGGATGGCCTAGATATGGCGTATGCTTTAATAAACATCGTTTATTACATCAAAGTTAGACCAAGATTTGGCTTAAAATGTTATCGCAAAAAGATATAAATCACATGATGATCCACTAAGGACGAGTTTAGGTTGTCACTCTCGCGTTACTTGAGTGGTGCGAAAATGTAAATATTTGTACCCGGTGGGTACCTTCGCCGACGCATTTAAATAGGAGGGCAGAATCGAGTATCTACCCGGGTAGCTATGAGTGATAGCTTAAACTCACCCTATGGCCTATGCTACGATCTAAATTTCCATTATGAAGAGAAAACTAGGTTCGCATTGACTAACTTCACGTACTAGCCAATGAAAACGTAGGAAGAACAGTTATAAAGTTTCTAGAAGAAAACTGTGAACATGTGCACGATCATGCGCAGTCATGCCAGTGTGTTCTTTTTTTGATAGTTTTCATTCCTGATAGAAGAGTTAACTGTACTGTGTGATCAATCGCATCGTATTAGCCAATCAAAATGTAAGAGAAGCATAACTAGAAGAGAGCATCTAGAACATTGTGCAAAAATAAATATCTTGCAACATTGGAAGAAGAGTTATAAAGTTTCTAGAAGAAAACTGTGAACATGTGCATGATCATGCGCAGTCATGCCAGTGTGTTGTTCTTTTTTCAATAATTCTAATTCCCGATAGAAGAGTTTAATATACTTTGTGATAAATTGCATCGTACTAGCCAATCAAAATATAAGAGGGGCATAACTAGAAGGGAGCATCTAGAACATTGTGCAAAAATAAATATCTTGCAATAATGGATGCTAGCGATCTTTTTGATATATATGACTTGCTAAAATTGAGGTGCTTTAGATAAATAACACTGACTTTGTGTAGAATTAAGTACCAGTAAATTAATTTAATATCAGTTAAACCAGCGAGGACTAAATAAATACTGTTGGTGCATTAGAAATTTGCTAGTCAACGAAATATGGTATCTTTAAATTTTTCACGATCAAATAGATTATCGATATCGTATCATAGGTTGAAAAATTTATAAAATCAGAAATTGCGAGCAACAACCACACCCCTAGATGCTCGGCAAAGTGACAGTGTCCTGGTCGTTAACTGTGGTGTGCCGCCTACAACCAAGACATCTAGTTAGCCCTTAGGGGAGCTGCGGTATGCTGCCTAACAGGAAGACTGACCCGCCAAACCTGTTCAGTGTGACTATCTGTCAAAAGGTGGTTTCTACATCTACCACATACATCACCCATTTTTCTTATGTATTCTAGGGTTGGTAACTTTAACCGTTGTAGCCCTTTATTGTATGATAGGTCTTTTAGTCCTGGCACACTGTACTCTTTCTAGCATGTCCTTCTCTTTTTCCTGTACAGGAGACCAGACCAGATTCCATGAATTAATATCTAGGAGATTTGTGTTTATGATGTAGCCCCAAAAAATAAGATCTGGGTTGTTCTGCAAAATGTCTGCATATTGCCTCTTGCAACAACCAAGCCACAGCCTTGTTTTGATGTTACCATAATTTTAATTGCATAGAGGTGATTTATGCCAACATATTTCTTTTTATTTTACATTATTCAGGGTTTGTAAGCCTTTCATGGTTTGTACACCTTTTAAGGATTTGAAAAATGTTGACTTTCCATGACTAAAATTAACAAATTTGACCTCCAAAAATCAATATCTCAGAACCAGACTTTTTTTAAATATTACTGGAATGGTATACCTGTATATGTAGAGCTATTATCCCTATAATATACCTATAAAATTATTTTTACAATATTTCAAAACCAATTTGACTGAAAATAATTGCACCTCCAGGTAAATTAATTTAAATTATCTTGAAACTAATTTCACTGTGCATTAATATATAAATATAGAGATCCAACATTATATAGGAATGATTTAAAGATTAACCCTTTCACAGACACATTCTTGAAGAACTAAATTTTGTAATACTTATTCTGTTGAATATTTAGAAATTAATTTCACTGGAAGCTGTTGCTGCCTAAGCCAGCAATGACTTCCAGACAAATTAGTTTCAAAATATTCAACTGACTACAGTTTTCTTGTATGGTTGCCTTGAAAATGAGATATCAGGAATTCAACGGTGAAAGGGTTAAGAGCACTAGCTATTATCATCATGTCATAACTAACTAGACACAAGATTCAATGTTATTTAATTCATTAATTTTTGCATATATTTAACGTCACAACAGGTAGTCCACCAATGTATATTATAATATAAACCTATCAAATAAATTCAAAATATTTTAACACCGTATTGCAATAACCAATATTGTGGGCTATGTTGTCAGTAATAATTGCATTCTATGTAATATCTGTAAATCTTACATGTAACATTCTTAAATGATGAAATACGTTTATAAAACTCAAACTGACAAGTCATTGTATTGTCGTAAGTCCAACCAACATAAAATGACCCAAAACAACGTAAGAAATAAAATGAGGGTAGATCTCTTCTTAAGTTGGAAGGCCAAATTAGATCTCTTTTGAGATTGGAGGCATTCCACTGAACTTTATCTCGGACTACAAGGAGACCTTCCAAATAACAAGAATTCCGCGGAATTAAATGTCTCGCCTGTCTCCTGTTTGTCACAGTTCCCTTTACCTTTAACCTTCTGCCCTCAATGTTATTATGCTGCTTCCTACCATTATAGGTAACCATGTATCCAAGTTTAGTTGCAATAGGCTTAACCAATCCTGAAATATAAGCTGAAAGGTTTTGTTAAACAAAAACTTAATGTTGAAAAAGCAGAGTTCTGTATCAAGTTCAAAATGACCTTGACCTTTGACCTCATTCCCCCAACATTATCATGCTGCTTCCTAACATTATAGGTAACCATGTATGTATCCAAGTTTAGTTGCAATAGGCGTAACCAATCCTGGAATATAAGCTGAAAGATTTTGCTAAACGCAAAAACTTAATGTTGAAAAAGCAGAGTTCTGTATCAAGTTCAAAGTGACCTTTGACCTTGTGACCCCAACATCATCATGCTGCTTCCTAACATTATAGGCAACCATGTATCCAAGTTCAGTTGCAATAGACTTAACCAATCCTGAAATATAAGCCGAGAAGTTTTGCTAAACACAAACACTTAATGTTGAAATAACAGTTCTATATCAAGGCCACAGTGACCTTGACCTTTGACCATGTGACGTCAACATCATCATGCTGCTCCCTAACATTATAAGTAACCATGTATCCAAGTTCAGTTACAATAGGCGTAACCAATCCTGAAATATAAGCCGTGAAGCTTTGCTAAACGCAAAACCTTAATGTTGAAATAACAGTTCTGTATCAAGGTCACAGTGACCTTGACCTTTGACCTTGTGAAAACAACATCATCATCATCATGTTGCTTCCTATCATTATAGGTAACCATATATCCAAGTTTAGTTGCAATAGGCTTAACCAATCCTGAAATATAAGCTGAAAAGTTTTGCTAAATGCAAAAACATAATGTTGAAATAACAGAGTTCTGTATCAAGGTCACATTGACCTTTGACCTTGTGACCCCAACATCATCATGCTGCTTCCTATCATTATAGGTAACCATGTATCCAAGCTTAGTTGCAATAGGCGTAACCAATCCTGGAATATAAGCTTAAAGATTTTGCTAAACGCAAAAACTTAATGTTGAAAAAGCAGAGTTCTGTATCAAGTTCAAAGTGACCTTTGACCTTGTTCCCCAACATCATGATGCTGCTTCCTAACATTATAGGCAACCATGTATCCAAGTTCAGTTGCAATAGACTTAACCAATCCTGAAATATAAGCCGAGAAGTTTTGCTAAACACAAACACTTAATGTTGAAATAACAGTTCTATATCAAGGTCACAGTGACCTTGACCTTTGACCGTGTGACGTCAACATCATCATGCTGCTCCCTAACATTATAAGTAACCATGTATCCAAGTTCAGTTACAATAGGCGTAACCAATCCTGAAATATAAGCCGTGAAGCTTTGCTAAACGCAAAACCTTAATGTTGAAATAACAGTTCTGTATCAAGGTCACAGTGACCTTGACCTTTGACCTTGTGAAAACAACATCATCATCATCATGTTGCTTCCTATCATTATAGGTAACCATATATCCAAGTTTAGTTGCAATAGGCTTAACCAACCCTGAAATATAAGCTGAAAGTTTTGCTAAATGCAAAAACATAATGTTGAAATAACAGAGTTCTGTATCAAGGTCACATTGACCTTTGACCTTGTGACCCCAACATCATCATGCTGCTTCCTATCATTATAGGTAACCATGTATCCCAGTTTGGTTCCAATTGGATCAGGTATTGCTGAGATATAAGGCAATAACTTTTGTTTAACGCAAAAACCTAACATAAAATATTAACAAAGATTATACCGTGAACTTTAACCCCCATAACCTTGACCGCATGATGTCTACATCTTGCACGCTGCTTCCTTTTGATGTATATCACCATGTACCCAACTTTGGTTCCAATTGGATCAGGCATCGCTGAGATATAAGGCAATAACTTTTGTTTAATGCAAAAACTTAACATAAAATATTAACAAATATTATACCATGACCTTTGACCCCCATTACCGTGACCTCATGATGCCTGCATCTGCATGCTGTTTCCGTTAAATGTAAATCACCAGATATCCAAGTTAGGTTCCAATTGGATAAGGCATTGTTGAGATATAAGGCAATAACTTTTGTTTAACGCAAAAACTTAACATAAAATATTAACAAAGATTATACCGTGAACTTTGACACCATAAACTTGACCTCGTGATGCCTGTACCAGCGTGCTGCTTCCTTTTGATGTATATCTCCATGTACCCAAGTTTGGTTCCAATTGGATCAGGCATTGTTGAGATATAAGACAATAACTTTTGTTTAACGCAAAAACTTAACGTAAAATATTAACAAAGATTATACCGTGACCTTTGACCCCATAACCTTGAAGGCATGATGCCAGCATCATCGTAATGCTTCCCTTCAATGTATATCTCCTTGTATCCAAGTTTGGTTCCAATTGGATCAGGCATTGCTGAGATATAAGACAATAACCTTTGTTTAACGCAAAAACTGAAACGTAAAATATTAACAAAGATTATACTGTGACTTTTGACCCATGTAACCTTGAACTCATGACCGCTTTATCGGTGGGCTGCTTCCATTCAATGTATATCACCATGTACCCAAGCTTGGTTCCAATTGGATCAGGCATTGCTTAAAAGGTTACGCCGCCGCCGCCGGAAAAGTGATACCTATGTCTCGATCCTGCTTCGCAGGCGAGCCAAAAACAGATTTTACAACCTCGCAAATGCCAATATCGCATAATTATTAATAATAAATATGTACAGACACTAATGATTTTAAAACAATTTGAGCAATAAATTGAAGGAAATTTAAATTTCCCTTTCTCCGAGATCTAACAATACTCACCATTCTGTTACTTCTGATATACAGCTTGCCCTGACAGCTGACTCTAGGACTATAGACTTAGGAAGCTTTACCGACTCCTTGGAACCGGGTACTCGGCTCCCAACTGCCGAGTACCCGTCTACCATAAAGCTCATATTGTTTGCATAGCCACCAAACAAGAGAAATCCATGGCTTGCCTCCGTGGGGCTGGGAGGCTGGATCCGTAACAGAATGGTGAGTATTGTTAGATCTCGGAGAAAGGGAAATTTAAATTTCCATCATTCTCCTTCGATCAATACTCACCATTCTGTTACTTCTGATATACACCAGATTTGGTCAGTAACCTGGTGGGAAGGGGCAAGCCATAAATGCTACTTTAGCCCCTTGGAGAAAGAGTTAGACTTAAACTTGACTAACGGAGACCTAAAAAAGGACCATCAAGTTAACGGAACCGAATCACATTCGCATCACTGCCCACCCCCACCCACCCTTTTTTCTCCTAAGAAAAGGAAGAGAACTCACGAACATGCGTCTCGCCTCAAAACACAAATATGCCAATAGGGTTAACTGCTCTTTGCATATACACATGTATTAGCCTGGGAATGAGCATGAATATATAAGTTGAATGAACATGATATATAAACATAATACAAAAAACTCTCAATCTTGAATTACCTCATGATAAATGGACTCCAGACGTACCGCCTCCAACCATTCACTTGTCCGGCCATCAGTGACACAATCTGGTTGTCATCCTCTTGCTCGACCATGTCTGCTTTTAAATTCTTTTCTTACCAAAGTGAAAAAAGGGAGAAGAGCAGTGTGGTCACTTAACTATCGTTTCAAAACAGCTAAAGCGAGTGGATTGGCTGAGTCTGACACATCCCTCATATAGTAATCCGTGAATGAGGACTCACAGTGCCATTGTGCAACGGCCATGATGTCCTCTAACGGAACACCACTGTAAAGGGCGGTCGAGGCGGCTATTCCTCTAACATTGTGTGCCCTTGCGCATTGCACCTGGTGCCCAGTCGCCATCTCATGAGTAGTCTGAATGCATTCAACTACCCAACGAGAGATAGTATCCATGGATGCGCGCCATAAGGCTTCTTATGGCAGATCCATTGATGTCTATCGTTCGACCGTAACGAGTCTGTCCGTTTCCTGTACTTAGTCAAAGCACGGACCGGGCACAAGACACTGGCATCACGATCAAACCTTGTTAATTTTGGTATTATAATCGGTTTGCCGGGATATCTCAAAGATTGATTCTTTGACATAAACTCTGCTCTTGGCAGAAGACGCAGACCCTCTCCGGAGACAATAAATCGGTCCCTCTCTGCCGAAAGCGCATGGATCTCACTGTGCCTTCTAGCTGAGGAAGCTGCCAATAGAAAGACCGCCTTTAGAGTCAAATGCTTTAGACTAGCCGAACGCAACGGTTCGAAAGGGTGCTTGGCCAGTACATTAAGCACTAAAGATAGACTCCAGGCTGGAATGACTACCGGTTGTCTCGGTCGGAGATTGCTCATTCCCTTCACCATCACATTTAACTGGGCCACCTCTGGACTATCCCTGTTGGCTAGACAAGGGATAACTGATGCCAAAGTTGACTTGTATCCAGCGATTGTGACGGGAGCTAGTCCTGAAAAGAACAGCTCACAGAGAAAGTCTGCTATTTGCTGAATATAGTGGATTGAAAGGTATCAATACCCTTTTCTTCACACCAGTCTGCAAATCTGTTGTTATTATATGACTTAAAGGTTGACCTCCTTGTCGCAGCCGCGATGAAATCAGCAGCTTGTCGAGAAAAGCCTTCCGACGTGGAACGTTGTTTGATAACATCCACGCAGTCAATTTGAACATTTCGGGACGCTCGTGTAGGAAGCGTCCCTTGGCCTGGGAGATTATGTTCGGAATCTCGGGCAACTGCACTGGGTTTTCCACCAGCAGATCTAGCAGATCCGTGAACCACGCCCTGCTGGGCCAATACGGCGCTATTAGCAGGACCAGACACGGTTCCTCCCTGATCTTCACCAATACCTTCGGCAGAAGAATGGTGGGTGGATACGCGTAAGCGTGCATCCCCCTCCAGCTTATCGCCAGAGCGTCTGTATCGACGGCATTTGGATCTGGAATCGGCGAGACATAAGTCATGATTTGAGCATTTTCCCTTGTGGCGAACAAGTCCATGTTGGGTTTGCCCCAATGCTCGAAGATGCTTCGTAGAACTGGAGGGTTGAGGGACCATTCTGTTGGCAGAATTCTCTGTCTGCGAGACAAAGCATCCGCCAGAATGTTCAATCGCCCAGGAATGTGAGCTGCTTTCAAAACAACTGAGTAATTCCTGCACCATTGAATCAAGTGCCACACTTTGATACACAGTGTGGGTGACCTGGTCCAGCCTTGGCAATTTATGTATGATACTACCGTCGACTAGTCCAACCGTATCAATATCACCTTGCCCCTGATCATCGGAAGAAACTCTTCCAATGCCAGTTCCACTGCCATCATTTCCAACAGATTGATATGCAGCTGGCTCTCCTGGAGAGTCCATGTTCCCGAGACCTGGTGTTCTCACAGGCAGGCCCCCACCCCTCCAGCGATGCATCCGTGTACACGGACAGCTGGGGGTGGGGTAGGTGCAGCGAAACCCCTACTAGGAGATTCTGACGCTTTTCCCACCATACAAGATGCGACATTATCGGCTCCAAAACTGGTACCAGTTTTGACAGGGGTTCTGTTCTCTGTTTCCACAGAGACATCAGATACAACTTGATAGGTCTTCGCATTAGAGCAGCGTACAGGATCACCTGCTCCATGGAGACCATCATGCCCAGCATCTGAAGAAACCGCCTCGCCTGAATGTGGTTTCCCACTCGAAAACTCTTGAGGATGGCTAACAGAGACACCACTCTGGGCTCTGACGGGTAAACCCTGCCCTCCTCGAGATCGAATCGCATCCCCAAATAAACGAAATGTTGAGTGGGTGTCAACTCGGATTTCTCCTTG
The DNA here is from genome assembly GCA_034401795.1 of Chaetoderma sp. LZ-2023a. Lineage (NCBI taxonomy): Eukaryota > Metazoa > Mollusca > Caudofoveata > Chaetodermatida > Chaetodermatidae > Chaetoderma > Chaetoderma sp. LZ-2023a. Next base: position 64,678,829 of record CM067373.1, read on the forward strand.
TTGACTATCCAGCCTAGATCTGAAAGTAACTTCAGAGTCAGAGCAGTATCCACGTCCAACCTGGCTGCCGTATCTGCTTTGATCAGCCAATCGTCTATGTAGGTGTGTAGCGCCACGTTCTCTTTTCTGAGAAACGCTGTCACCGCAAGGACCACTCTTGTGAAAACCCTTGGAGCAGTCGACAGGCCAAACGGGAGAACAATAAACTCCCATACCTGATTCTGAAACGCAAATCTCAGAAACCTGTGACAACTCCTGTTCATTGGAATGTGGAAATATGCATCTTTCAGATCGATCGATACACACCACATTCCCTTCCTCAATCCTGCCATTACCGACCTCGGCGTTTCCATCTGGAACCGAGGCGTATGGATAAACCAATTTAATGGCCTGAGATTGAGTACGGGTCTCCATCCCCCTGTGCTCTTGGGGACAAGGAACATATTTGAATAGAAGCCTGGAGTGTTCTGGTTTGCTGGTTTTATTGCTCCCTTCAGAAGCAAACCTGACACTTCGTTTTGAGTGGCTTCTAACTTGTCTGGTTCCCTTGGTACGGGTGTCCAGACAGGTGCCAAAGACAGATTTTGTGGCGGAAAGTCCCACCACTCCGGCATGTATCCCTGGGATAACCATCCCAGGACCAGCCTGTCTGACGTCACACCTCGCCAAGCCTCGACGAAACGCATGAGCCTTCCACCCACTATAGACGCCTAACGGGGTTGTCCGGCTCGCGGTCCGCTTCCCCCCCCCCCCCTCTCTTAACGAGAGAGAGAACCATTTCGGTCTTGGCTCGGCAGGTCTAACTGGCACCGCTGTTCCTGTTGCACAGGTGCGGTCCAGGCGGATACGAAGGGAGCTCTCGTACCCTCAGGTCCGATCCGCTCCCTTCTTTCCGCCCTCTGAGGACTTACCCTTCCTGCCTCTAGGGCGATCAGGAGCAACATTGGGAGGGTAGGGGCCTCCACAACCTTCCTGGCTTTCTTCGCCAGCGGCGGCTGAGAAAAGCCAGACGAAGCAGCAGCCGCACTAGGCTTAGCTTTCGCCTTGCCTTTATGCTTCTTCTGCTTCTTGGAAGGTTGAACAGTCAACGGCTTCCCTACAGGCCCTAGTGCGTGCGCTTGCCGCACTAGCTCCAGCTGTAAGTTTACCGCCAACCAATTCTGCGCAATGCTAGCAGTGTCCTCTAGGATGGCCCACGCCTGGCCACCGAAGATGCTAGGACCTGTCAGGGGCATCCCAAGAAGACGCTCCCTGACTGCCGTAGCCGGACGCATATGGTCAAGAACCATTTGCCTCCTGGACTTTGTCACACACGCCTGCACCCTTGCCAGTGCGTCCATAGACAGCACCAGGCCGTCATTGACGCATGAAAGCGCCACAGGTGGCACAGGGTGGCCTGCCCCCGCTTCAGCCCACACCGACTGAAGAAGGCGATAAGTGGTTGACAGCACTCATAGCTGCCCTCACACCCTCATCACATAGGGACAGGACTTCCTCATGGTGTCCCTGGGATTTGTCCACCAGTGCCGGACCGGGGCCACCCGCTCCAGCACTCTGGACACCCAGAACCCATCGGTCATCCTCGGTAACCGATGGTACCACACCATACCTGTCGTATTCCCCCCGTGGAATACGACACCTTGCCTGCACCTCCCTGGAGGTCGCAGGGAGCTGGCCCTTGGTCCCGAGCTGCTTACTATAAATAGCCTCTAGCAACTCGATAAACCGTGGATCCAGTCCAACAGACTGGATCCGGGCTGCGGGCAAGATCCCCGTCCTAATTGATGCAACCGACGGATGGCGCGCATCCTCCTCGGCCGTGGCCGAAGCCCCAGACGGGTCCACCCTGGCTAGCCAAGCCAGAGCCTCAGACCAGTCTACTTCCCGTTGCCGCGTTCACGGACCTACCAGCCACGGCCTCCCGGCTAGGAGCCGCGGCTGACACGCCAGGAACTCCAGTACCATACGGTTCCGCCGCCACCCCATGGAACACACCAGTCCATGGAGTAGGCCCACACAGAAAACCGTGCGGACCCATAGCAGACACGGAACCGTGGCCAGACACGGGCACCAACGGCAACCCACGTCTGACCGCCGGACCAGGCGAGATAGGTGAGTACCACGCCTGGCCCGGCACACCCATCACCGTGTCGGCTGGCATCAAACCAACCATCACGGGACCGGTGCCCAGTACCAGATTGGCCTCAACCACGGGTGGAGCCGCTGCCCTGGCTTGCGCCAAGCCAGACAGATGGAGGACGGTTCCATCCAGGATGGAATCAACCTCCATATTCTCCACCCGTGGCATCACAGGCCGCAGCAACCTCTCCTCCTCAGCCTCCTCGTCTTCAGACCCCGAAGAGTCGTCACTAGACGAAGAAACCGTGGAGCCGTCCTGGCGGACGGCTCCCATGCCTGACGGACCGGCCACCGCTACTGGACCACCCGGAGGTGGCCGCAGAGACAGAACCCATCAGGCCAGAGCCCGACGGAACTGCCAGGGGGCCGTACGAGACGGCTCCCTCGGTGACCAGTCCAGAACCCTGTCCAAGGACAGGGTCCGTACCAAGCATGGGGAGAGACTGCCCAACAACCTTCGGCAGCAAGGACGACACCAGCGTGGGCAGAACGCTATGCAGAAAGCCCTGCATAGCCGGACCAAACCATCTCCGCCACCTCCAGCTGAAGACGTGGAGCGCCCCCACCGGCCGAACCAGACGCTCCACGATTTAACTTTGGACCGCCTGACCCCGCGTCAGACCCAGCCAAATCATTCTGGGCAAGGAACTTCAACATCATATCCGCGGACCACACTGCACACACATTACACCTACTATCAAGGTTACATGCAGTACATCTAAAGCAGACATGGTCCTTAAACAGGACCTGGATGAACTTGTGGCACTCGTCACATGATGGCGGGGCTGGCTTGGCCTATAAATAAGCACAAACCTACAATAAGCAAGCGGAACGAGACAAGGATGGAAGGCAGACAATTAATTTTCAAATAAATTGACCATAAATTAACTGTAACCCTCCCGCACCCCACCCCGCAACGTTACAGCAAAGATCGTATTGATTATGATGACAAGAACGAAGCTGGCATAAATACACCCATAAATTGATCCTCCAGGATGTATAACGGAACCAGGAATCATATCGCATAGCATTCGGGGTATATTTACCAATCAATATAAATTATACTCCTAACGAAAGCCAAAACGATATGTGAAGAAACAACAAAATGTAAACAAACTGCTGTAGCACATGGTAAAACCGCAGACCACACATCTAAATCAAGAATTTTGAAACCACCGATCATTGCAAACAGATCGTGATAACACGCAAAACTTGAACATTCCAAAGTTTTCTGGTACTATTTTTAGTACGCAGCACCCAGAACAAGATGCGCGAATTAATGAAAAAAATGTTCTTCACATAAACTTCCGAGCACCACGGGTGTGACGTCACCCGCTCGAATTTTACAGAGAACGACGTCAGCCGATATTCGTGTTACAAATACTGTAGCATAACACCTATTTTCATATCTGCCGATCGCCTGTTGGGGTTAAAGAAGGCGACCATCCGGCATATCTCGTTGTTAACACACGTCCCAGATTCTTTGGGGTTAGAAATTGGAACATGCGACGCAAACGAAATTTAGAGACCTAAGTCTTTTAACTATGGAATAATAAGGAAATATACGACCTGGTTATCATCGGCGGTATCCATATTATCCAAATATCCTTGCAGAAGAGTCACTAGCTATCACAATCACAGTTTACACAAAGATTTAGGCTTTTATTTCTCAATCCTTCCAACTGCTAAAAGCATGTATATCTCTTGTTGCTATGCAAACAAGAATGAGCTCTATGGTAGACGGGTACTCGGCAGTTGGGAGCCGAGTACCCGGTTCCAAGGAGTCGGTAAAGCTTTCTAAGTCTATAGTCCTAGAGCCAGCTGTCAGGGCCAGCTGTATATCAGAAGTAACAGAATGGTGAGTATTGATCGAAGGAGAATCACTATTACCTAATCAGTAAATGCATTCAGCAGCATATTTACTGGCGAGATTTCTTGTTTACTTGGGCGATTTCGTCCCGGCCAACTTGGTTAGATTACATTCTTCTGCATATTAATCATCCTCCACCATAGGGCGAGTTTACCCCATCACTCACGTAGCTACTCGAAGCTCCCCTCCTATTTATGTGGATCTTTTGGGCTTGTAAACTCATTATTTATCAAAATTAGATCAAATGGAATACTAAGGATGATTTGGGGATTGTGTTTACAATTAAATGTGGTGGTTAAATCTGATTTATGGGCATTAACAACTTTGAGTTGTGCAAGAAAACATACAACAAATCAGTCTTAAACAACACAGTAAGTTTGTTTTTATTGAGCACACAATACATATATAGGTATATTTTTTAAAGTAAAAACATGCATAAATAAATATACACACACGATAATATAATCGATAATTAAGCACACGCAAAGTTACCAGGTTCCGTTACACTTTTTCACTGCGTCCCTCGTGCGTCCCCGGGGATGCAGAGGGTTATTTTTATGCGTCCCTCTGCCATTTTTATGCGCATATACGCGCAAAAGGACGCATAAGGGCAACTCTGTGCCGAACACTCTGCAACTAAGTACTTGGCATTTCAGGACGTGGTCTGCAGCGAAAGACAGAAAATTATATGGCGATTCGACGGAGTACCTAACTGGTTTTCTCAATGACAAAGGTGTTACCTTGTTATTGTTAGCTTGTTTATTGTAGCACTTTGTGTTGTGATTAGTAATTATTCGACAAGCTGGCATATAAACACAATGAACACAGGCGTGAATCGATTATAATTGTACTCATGTACTGATAAAATGCGACGGAAAAGTACACACTTCAGATTTTTTAAAAACATAAATTTTTTGACGATTTTCCGATTTTCCCTCAATTACATCGTAAAAATCGCAATTTTAAAAATAAATTGAACTTCACGATTAAATCGAAAAATCGTGCAAGCCTAGCGGGAAGGCCAATAGTGTATCAACGTATAGAGGCCACATTGGTGAAATATGTTAATGAACGTCGTTCCGCTGGTATCCGTATAACAGGTACTGCCCTTCGAAGAGAAGCCCTTCGTCTAAATAAAATAATACCCACAAAGTTTGAACGCATCTTGTGGGTGGTACAGTAGATTTATTAAATGCAACAATTTAACACAGAGAAGAGCAATGCATATTATCCAGAAATGTAGGGACCTTGTGGATAAGCGTGTGGACATTTAATTTCCTTAAATGTCATTAAAATCCGGAAATTTCGTAAATTATACTATAGCCGATATAGGCAACATGGATGAAACACCTGTGTGGTTGGAAATGCCAGGAACGTCCATGTTAAATACAAAAGGTGAACATGATATATCTGTATCATCAACTGGACATGAAACAGATTGCTTAACTGGGACATTGGCGGCGATGGTAGATGGGACAAAATTGGCACCACTTGTATTATTACCTGGCATATGGCAAACGATATTCCAACTGGAATTATTGTGTATATGTGTGGGACTGGAAAAGTCATTGGTGAATGAGAAAACCATTCAATTTTGGCTACAACGTGTGAGGAGGGAATAATGCGAGAAACCGTCTTTTGATGTGGGATTCGTTTAAGGGCCACCTTACAAATGGTGTAAAGAAAGCCGCACGCGAGACGTAAAACAGCAATATTGCGTGCATACCTGGCGGATGCACTAGTAAGCTACAGCCAGCCGACGTCAGTTGGAACGCGCCGTTCAAGAAGATTATGTCTAAGCGCTATGATGAATGGGTGTTTTCCGGCCCTATAGAGTTAATGAAAGGTGGAAACCAAAAGCCGCCGACTAAGGCTATCGTATTGCATTGGGTGGAAGAGTGCTGATACTCTGTCACGCCTGAGATCTTTCGGGGCTCATTTAAGAAATGTGGTATTAGCAATGAAATGGATGGAAGTGAAGATTATTTAATTAACAACCAGGAAGAGAGTGACGACAAGGATCCATTTGCTGGCTTCGACGATGACGACGTACAAGAAGCAACAGATTTCAGAGATAATGTTATCCTTAGGGTTGCACGATTTTTCGATTATTCGATTAATCGCGATTATATAATTCAAAATGATCGTGGGCGATTATAAAATGAAATAATCGTATAATCGCCATGTTGAAATTTTTGTCAAGGCCCTTTTACGCTTGTGAAACTCTGCTCGCGTTACCAAGCATGGTAAACAAACATCCGGCTATCAGCCGAATGTGTGAATGATTAAATAAACTAAATAAATAAATAACTGATTTGTTTGTATTGACTCATGATTAGTTTTAGATGAATAAAGATTGTTCACTTGGTCGTTATTTATCATTGTTGTTGTAATCACGCATGCTTATCCCGCGTTCCCCATTCTCTGAATAGTTATGCGCTAACGGTTTTCCCAAAAAAGTTCTAGAACTGATACGACGGAAATTCAACGCATTTTCTCACCTAAAAATTCTCACCGCCTACGCCTATGTTTAATGTATACATCAAAACATCCCCGGGGAAGTGAAATTATTTGATTTGAGCGCCTAAATATTGCGTATCCTTTAATAAACGTCGTTTATTACATCGAAATTAATCCACAATTTGATATAAAATGGCGTCACGAATAAAATACAAATCACGTGATTCGCCTCCAATTGAAGTTTATTTTAGAGCGAGTACTCGGATATAAATATTCTGGAATCGGGGACTCGGAACTCGGGAATTTCTATATATTATCATTGCGCGATAGGAACTGCGTACTATACTGATCTGAATAACCGATACCCGTTTGATAAACTCCCTTTAGCGTATAATATCTCGCGAGAACACGCCGCCTCCCATCGCGAAAGATCCACTGGCTCGCCAACTTAAGAAGCCGGCTATATTGTCGTTCGTAATAATTCAATTTGGATCATTTAATGTTGATCGGCGTTACAAAATTGATGCGCATTTACTCCCGTACTTGTTTGGTACATAAATTTGGTCTTACAATATATTTATAAGGAAGCTATTTAATCACGCCAAGATTGTTTTAAGCGCATTTTAACTACAAAACTGTGGAATAAACTTTATTATATCTTGAACATACGTGGCCTACTATTAGTATTAATCTGGTGGTCTAGATTTACAAATTCGAGGCCTGTATTGACTTCTAGAGGGGCGGGAAATGTATCAGGGCAGAGATCTGTCTTAAGTAGACACACCCTGTGACACGATTGTTATTATTATACACGCTGTTCTTACAAATTATCTGCTGAGGGTGGGCTTCTAATACAGAGTTTTGCCGTTTTGAAACTGCTAAGAAATCATTGGAGCTCATATGTCAAAGTTAGGGGGTGGACTTCTATTAGAGCATAGGCTACAATTAAACGAAATACGGTACCTTCGTTTTCCGTCGAGAAAAATCTTGATACATTCCTTTGTTTGCAATCAGCAACTGGCGTATTCTGTCCATGTATGTATACCCATCTGCCTAACCCATAATCTTACAATCTGCAGTAGCATAATAACGTCCTCTAAGCAGCATTGACGTAGTTAATATAGTTCATGATTAATCGTATGATCGCGATTATTTTTCTTAAATGATCGCGATTATGAAAAGTGAATAATCGTGCAACCCTAGTTATCCTGCATGAAAGTGATGAGGAGCGTGCCAGCAGTAAAGAGGAGAGGTCAGGCAGTGACCCGGATAGCGATGGTCATTAACATTGTTTACGTTACTGTACCCTTTGGCCTTTGTATATATGTGCGTCATTTCACGGAATTTTAATGACATTCTAACTGTCTTAACATTGTATTTTGTGAACTTGTGCATCGTTTTAACGAATTTTAATAACATTCTAAACTGAATTTTGTGAACTTGTGTTTGAAGATTAAGACATGGTTCGTACACCTTTCTATGTGTGAAATTCCATGACTTTTCATGACCAAAATAAACAAATTCCATGACTTCCAGAGATTAATATCTAGCAGATTTGTGTTTATGATGTAGCTACATAAATTACGATCTATGGTGTTCTACAAATGTCTGAATATTGCGTCTTGCAACAACCAAACCAAAGCCTTGTTTTGGTACGCTCTTGCCATAATTTTTATTGTATAAGGAGTGACGGCGGTAATTTATGTCAACATATTTCCTTTATTTTTCATGATTACCATTTTCCATCACTTTTCCATGACCTGTGATGACAAATGCTGATTTTCCATAACTTTCCAGGCCTGGAATTAAAAATTTCAAATTCCATGACTTTCCAGGATTTCCATGACCAGTACGAACCCTGTTAAGACACAGAGGATTCACACTTTTCTGAATACTGGTAAGTTTTTTTTTCACTGTCGCTTCTCAGAAACATGGGGGGGGGGGGGGGGCGGCGGTATAATTGGGATGGACGGTTAAATTAACATGAATATGGTACATTGTTTTTACCTAGATGCATTTTTTTTCTCATGATGTAACTTCAATAATCAATTGCCATGTCTCAGACAACTGACCAAGCATGTCAATATCGCTCAATTTGTAATTTATCTCTGGCGTTGAAAGCGTTAAAATATTATGCAATTATAAATATAAAATTATGCAATTATAAATATAAAATTATGAGTTCTTGTTTAAAATGTGCATGGAGAGATGGAGGAACTCTGTTGTTTGGTGGAGGGTTCATCCGAAAGACCCCTTATGCTACGCGCCTGGAGAATATGGAACACCATGACAAAGATAATAGATATAGCAAGATGGGAAATACTTGCATGCTTTGTGACTTTGACGTCATAACAGGGGCATTAACTTGTAACGCGAATGATGCGGTAACGTAAATCCCCCTGGATGCGGGAAACGAAGCGAAACAGACAAAATAAATAAATAATTAGCCAAACAAGGTAAACAAACAAACATGTAAAAAACAAACAGATATGGCGCACTGTGGTGAATTTAAAGATGGAAAATCAAAAGCTAATAAATGTTGCCTGATCATAGTTGTTGGGGCTTTGCGACTGGATGCACAAATTAAAAGGGGAAGAATGAAAATTGTGTGTTTTTTAGTTCCCGAAAGATAACGAAAGGTTAGAAATTCATGTTATAGTCTTACTATATGCTACATCATGCCTATAATTTAACACCTAATAGGGGGTGGGTGGGACTGGTTGTAATGGGAGTTGTATGCCTTCAAATATCATGAACATTGGCCTACGCATTGCGAATGTAATTGGTGTAGGCAAGAAGATATGTATCTGATGACAGTCAAGAAAATTAGGGTACTACAATCTTTGAATGACACTATTCTAAGAACAGCATACATACATACGAATGGAGCGGGCACATGGACGCACACACGCGCATCCATTAAGTTAATGCTAATACAGGAACTTATTTTGAGCACCTGTTTTCCGATAGAGAAAATAATATCAGGGCTGGCATGTGCGTCACGGCAGCACAACACTGCCATGGCACTTTCTGAGCTAGCAAAATAAAACAAAATTTAATACAGTTATATATCGCAACCATTTCTAGTTTCCAACTCTATAAATTTATTAATTAAATATTACCTGCTAAATTTTTTTCAACATATATTAGAACTTGTGCCCAATCCCTTTATACACATGATACAATAATTATATGGCAGCAAACTGTAAAATAGTATGCCAAATAATATAACTATTTTTACACATATCGAATTCATTTATCTAAACATATATGGAGAGAGAGAGAGAGAGAGAGAGAGAGAGAGAGAGAGAGAGACTTCATAGCATCGTAGACTGTATCCAATATATAATAGTGCAATTCTCATTGAATAAGAAAAAATAAACAAATAAAAAAGAAAAAAATAATTCTGGCAGATAATTCTCGGGATAATGCGTCACAATTCATTATAACGTACTCCGTATCTTGCTATATATTATCTTTGACCATGACTGACCATTATACAAATTTTTTCGCCAAAGCCGCGAGCGATAGGCTTACCACTAAATAACCGAAATAAACCAGTTACCGGTTTTCGTAGTTTTTGGTGTGTGTTTTTGGCGTGTGTAGTCACCATATTGACCACTTTGGAAAAAGTAAAGGGTGTTGGTAGGTATGATGAGTTGTACTTTGGATGAGTTAGGAGCCGTCAATTGACCCAAAATGAGTTTGACTGGAATCTGGAGTGGATACCATCATACCTTCCTTGTCTGTTGTCACTTGTCCTCACTCCGTGGTTGGTAACGTTGGTACCACAGACTCTAGTCGCGTGTCTACTACTATTTAAGCAACATTACTAACTACCAAAAAGCACAGACCACATCGATGTATCGCTTAATATCCGCAATATTCTTCCAGCATTTCAATAATATGTTTTTCTAACAATAAACATTGATTAATTTTATAACTTTATGCAAAAGTGCATTTACGAACCGGAAGTGAATGTGAGCTGTTGTTTGCGCATGTTTTTATTATTATTGATTATAGTTTGTGTCTGATAAATAGTTTCTGAAAGATTGGTTTTCTTTATCACATATCAATATGTGTTATCGGCCTTATCGCAAGTAATACGTAAATATATACTTACTACACTCCAAAGTTGCGTCGGTTATTATTACAATAGGGATCTGTATCGTTAGCATTCGAACGTGTTCATAAAGACGAACATAGATATGATTATCTAAACATGTGAAGTGTACTATAGATTAATGTTGTTATTGTGTGTTAAATTATAAAATCATGCTCATTTTTCTTATTTATTCACTCATAACTTATCATTCAGTAACTTGATGTAAGAATTAATACAACGCGACTGTTTCATTAAAGTTTCACATTGTGTTTGAGAAGCTGAAAATTACTTGTTACATCTGTGAAGTAGTAGTAACAGATTCAAGATTCAAGTTTCAAGTTTCAAGATTCTTTATTTCCATACAGACTAGAGCAATTCGACCCTAACACAATCGGGCATTTTAAAATCCAGATTGGAATATAACATCAACCTATGGAGGGTGAGTATTTAACCGAATTCGTGGAAGCAAAGATATTATAATTACATATACTAGATAAGATAAGATAAGACGTGGTTACAGAGGACTAGAGCCTGTTACCATTCAAGACCGATTAAGTCCTACATTTGTTTTATGTGTAAGGTGTCCATCGTTTCATAGGCTCGCCTTCAGATGGATTACCTATTGTAGAGATGTAAACAGTGGTGTAGTCGCAAAATTTGAACGTCCGGTGTGCTGGGCAGCAGCAGGAGCGCAGGGAGGGGGTGACAATATTATTTCTATGGGGCAGGTGTCTGAGCAGGCAGAGAAGCTCTAGCACGCTCCGGTCCACTGGATGTAAATTCATGACTATAGCTGTTATATAAAGTTAGGCTGCTTTGATAGAGGCCTAAAGTGCGTGCTTAAATGTAATAAAACGGAATAAATCTTAACATATGATGATTCCATTCCATATAAATTAATATAATTGTTCTAAGTTGTGAAATTGAATTAGAGGCACAAGTCCCTAATTCAAATTCACAATTAAAGCAATTATATTAATTGAAGTCCTTGAAAATGAGTATTTGAAGTCCTTGAAAATATGTAGTTGACGTCTTTGACAATGACATTTGTGAATCCTTGAAAATGCCTAATGGATGTCCTTGAATTTTTTTGTCTGCAGCGCTTTAAAATGGCCCATTGACGTCCTTGAAAAAACTTCGCTGAATGACCTGAACATGGCGAATGGAAGTCCTTGAATATGGTTGGTTGAAGTCTTTGAAAATTACTAAAGTCCTTAAAATGCTTATCTGAAATTCTTGAAAATTACTTTAGTGTAAGTTCTTGGAAAATCTTAGCTATATTGCTCCAAAATGGTTAGTTAAAATCCCTGAAAGTGAGAATGGGTTCTTGAAAACAGTTATTTAATGTCCTTTAAAACTAATGGAAACCCTTGAAAATTATTATTTGAAATCATTGTTCAAACATGACTAATGGGAGTCCTTGAAATGGCTAATGTAAGTCCTTGAAAATGGCCGAGAGAAGTGTTTGGTAATAACATGTGGAAGTTCTGGAAAATGGCTGATGAAAGTCCTTGAAAATGATTATCTGAAGAGCTTGAAATGATGTATGGACGTTCCTGAAAATTAAGACTAGAAGTCTTTAAAAATGGTCCTTTGAAATGATATTATGATGAAAGTCCTTAATGATGTACTTCCAAAACAAGTGCCACGAATGGACTTCCTATTTTATTCGCCACAGATTTTAAGCCAAAAATGTATGCGAACCATTTTGGACTCCCAAATTCTATTTGTATAGACATTAGTGTAAGCTCTGAATAGAAGTCCTTGCAAATATGTATTTAATGTTCTTCCAAATGACTAATGAGAATCCTTGAAAATGATTTTTTGTTGTCCTTCAAAATGACTAATGAAGGTTCTTGCATTGAAAACTATTAATTATTGAAGTTTTTTAAAATGATCATCTGAAATCCATAGAAATGACTATTAAATGCCGGTCGTTAAAAAGCTTAGCCGCATTCTTTCAAAATGGAAGTCCTTGAAAATGATTAATGGCAGTCCAAGAAAATGACTAATGGAAGTCAGTGGCATGGCTAGCTGAAGTCTGTGACACTGGTTTACTGAGGTCCATGACAATGGTTTGCTGTAGTCCTTGGATATGTGTAATGCAAGTCCGTGAAAGAGGTTAGCTGAAGTCTGTGACACTAGTTTGCTGAAGCCCTTGAAAATGATTAATGGAAGTCATTGAAAGAGGTTAGCTGAAGTCTGATAATGGTTTGCTGAAGTCATTGGAGTTGACTAATGGTAGTCCTTGAAAGAGCTAAGTCCATGTCAATGGTTTGCTGAAGTACATGACAATGGTTTGCTGAGTTCATTGAAGATGAATTATGGAAGTCCTTGAAAGAGGTTAGCTGAATTCTCCTTTGATCAATACTCACCATTCTGTTACTTCTGATATACAGCTGGCCCTGACAGCTGGCTCTAGGACTATAGACTTAGAAAGCTTTACCGACTCCTTGGAACCGGGTACTCGGCTCCCAACTGCCGAGTACCCGTCTACCATAGACCTCATTCTTGTTTGCATAGCAACAATAGCATACATGCTTTTTGCAGTGGAGAGATTCAGGATTAATTTCTAAGTCTTTTGTCTGTGATAGTGATAGCTAGTGATTCTCTTGCAAGGATAATTGGATATTATGGATACCGCCGATGATAACCAGGTCGTATAATTCCTTATTATCCATAGTTAAAAGACTTAAGTCTCTAAATTTCGTTGTGTCGCATGTTCCAATTTCTGACCCCAAAGAATCTGGAACGTGTGTTAATAACGAGATATGCCGGATGATCGCCTTCTTTAAACCCCAACAGGCGATCGGCAGATATGAAAATAGGTGTTTGCTACGGTATTTCTAACACGAATATCGGCTGATGTGATGCTCGGATGTTTATGTGAAGAAATTTTTTTTTCATTAATTCGCGCATCTTGTTCTGGGTGCTGCGTACTAAAAATGGTACCGGAAACTTTGGAATGTTCAAGTTTACGTGTTATCACGATCGGTTTGCAATGATCGGTGGTTTCAAAATTCTTGATTAGATGTGCGGTCTGCGGTTTTACCGTGTGCTACAGCAGTTTGTGTACATTTTGTTGTATCTTCACATATAGTTTCGGCTTTCGTTAGGAGTATAATTTATATTGATTGGTAAATATACCCCGAATGCTTTGCGATATGATTCCTGGTTCCTTTATACATCCTGGAGGATCAATTATGGGTGTATTTATGCCCGCATCGTTCTTGTCGTCATAATCAATGCGATCTTTGCTGTAACGTTGCGGGGTGGGGTGCGGGAGGGTACAGTTAATTTATGGTCAAATTATTTGAAAATGAATTGTCTGCCTTCCGTCTGTGTCTCGTTCCACTTGCTTATTGTAGGTTTGTGCTTATTTATAGGCCAAGCCAGCCCCGCCATCATGTGACGAGTGCCACAAATTCGTACGGGTCCTGTTTAAGGACCATGTCTGTTTTAGGTGTACTCCATGTAACCTTGATAGTAGGTGTAATGTGTGTGCAGTGTGGTCCGCGGATATAATGTTAAAGTTCCTTGCCCAGAAGGATGTGGCTGGGTCTGACGCTGGGTCAGGCGGTGCGAAGGTAAATCGTGGAGCGGCCGGTGGGGGCGCTCCACGTCCCCAGCTGGAGGTGGCGGAGATGGCACCGCCGGCGTGGTTCGGTCCGGCTATGCAGGGTTTTCTGCATAGCATTCTGCCCACGCTGGTGTCGTCACTGCTGCCGAAGGTTGGGGGGAAGTTTCTCCCCATGCCTGGTACGGACCCTGTCCTAGGACAGGGTTCTGGACTGGTCACCGAGGGAGCCGTGTCGTACGGCCCCCTGGCAGTCCCGTCGGGCTCCGGCCTGATGGGTTCTGTCTCTCTGCGGCCACCTCCGGGTGGTCCAGTAGCGGTGGCCGGTCTGTCAGGTGTGGGAGCCATCCGCCAGGACGGCTCCGGGGTTGCCTCGTCTAGTGACGACTTCGGAGTCTGAAGACGAGGAGGCCGAGGAGGAGAGGTTGCTGCGGCCTGTGATGCCACGGGTGGAGAATATGGAGGTCGATTCCGTCCTGGACGGAACTGTCCTCCATCTGTCTGGCTTGGCGTAAGCCAGGGCAGCGGCTCCGCCCATGGTTGAGGCCAATCTGGTACCAGGTGCCGGTCCCCTGACGGTTGGTTTGACGCCAGCTGACACGGTGACCGGTGTGCCGGGCCGGGTGTGGTACTCACCTATCTCGCCTGGTCCGGCGGTCAGACATGGGGTGCTGTTGGCGCCCGTGTCTGGCCACGGTTCCGCGTCCACTACGGGTCCGTACGGTTTTCCGGGCGGACCTACCCCATGGACTGGTGTGTTTCATGGGGTGGCGGGGGAACCGTTTGGTACCGGAGTGCCTGGCGTGTCAGCCACGGCTCCTTGCCGGGAGGCCGTGGCTGGCAGGCCTGTGAGCGCGTTAACGGGTGACATGTTCACGGGTGTGTCCTCCTCGGAAGTAGACTGGTCGGAGGCTCTGGCTTGGCTAGCCAGGGTGGACCCGTCTGTGGTTTCGGCCACGGCCGAGGAGGATGCGCCCCATCCGTCGGTTGCATCGATTAGGACAGGGATCTTGCACGCGGCCCGGATCCAGTCGGTTGGACTGGATCCACAGTTCGTAGAGTTGCTGGAGGCTATTTATAGCAAGCAGCTTACGACCAAGGGCCAGCTCCCTGCGGCCTCCAGGGAGGTGCGGGCAAGGTGTCGTATTCCGCGGGGGGAATACGACAGATGTGGTGTGGTACCGTCTGTCACCGAGGATGACCGATGGGTTCTGGGTGTTCAGAGTGCTGGAGCGGGTGGCCCCAGTCCGGCACTTGTGGACAGGTCCCAGGCACACCAGGAGGAAGTCCTGTCCCTATGCGATGAGGGTGTGAGGGCAGCTATGAGTGCTGTCAACCATTCTTATCGCCTTCTTCAGTCGATGTGGGCTGAAGCGGGGGCAGGCCACCCTGTGCCACCTGTGGCGCTTTCGTGCGTCAATGACGGCTTGGTGCTGTCTATGGACGCACTGGCAAGGGTGCAAGTGCGTGTGACAAAGTCCAGGAGGCAAATGGTTCTTGACCATATGCGTCCGGCTACGGCAGTCAGGGAGCGTCTTCTTGGGACACCTCTGACAGGGCCTAGCATCTTCAGTGGCCAGGCGCGGGCCATCCTAGAGGACACTGCCAGCATTGCGCAGAATCGGTTGGCGGTAAACCTACAGCTGGAGCTAGTGCGGCAAGCGCACGCACTAGGGGCTGTAGGGAAGCCGTTAGCTGGCCAACCTTCGAAGGAGCAGAAGAAGCAGAAAGGCAAGGCGAAAGCTAAGCCTGCTGCGACTTCTGCTTCATCTGGATTTTCTCAGCCGCTGCCGGCTAAGAAAGCCGGGAAGGTTGTGGAGGCACCTACCCTCCCCAATGTTGCTCCGGATCGCCCTAGATGCGGGAGGGGCAAGGGGAAGGGTAAGGGTAAGTCCTCCAAGGGAGGAAAGAAGGGACGGATCGTACCTGAGGGTACGAAAGCTCCCTTCATATCCGCCTGGACCGCACCTGTGCAACAGGAACAGCAGTGCCAGTTATACCTGCCGAGCCAGGACGGAAATGGGTCTCTCTCTCGTTAAGAAAGGGGGGGTGTGGGAGCGGACCGCGAGCCGGACAACCCTGTTAGACGTCGAGGCGTCTATGGTGGGTGGAAGGCTCATGCGTTTCGTCGAAGCATGGCGAGGTGTGACGTCAGACAGTCTGGCCCTGGGATGGTTATCCCAGGGGTACATGCCGGAGTGGTGGGACTTTCCGCCACAGAATCTGTCGTTGGCACCTGTCTGGACACCCGTACCACGGGAACCAGACAAGTTAGAAGCCGTTCAAAACGAAGTTTGGGGTTTGCTTCTGAAGGGAGCAATAAAAGCAGTGAACCAGAACACTCCAGGCTTCTATTCCAATATGTTCCTTGTCCCCAAGAGCACAGGGGGATGGAGACCCGTACTCAATCTCAGGCCATTAAATTGGTTTATCCATACGCCTCGGTTCCAGATGGAAACGCCGAGGTCGGTAATGGCAGGATTGAGGAAGGGAATGTGGTGTGTATCGATCGATCTGAAAGATGCATATTTCCACCTTCCGATGAACAGGAGTTGTCACAGGTTTCTGAGATTTGCATTTCAGAATCAAGTATGGGAGTTTATTGTTCCCCCGTTTGGCCTGTCGACAGCTCCAAGGGTTTTCACAAGAGTGGTCCTTGCGGTGACGGCGTTTCTCAGAAAAGAGAATGTGACGCTACACACCTACATAGATGACTGGCTGATCAAGGCAGACTCGGCAGCCAGGTTGAACGTGGATACTGCTCTGACTCTGAAGTTACTTTCAGATGGATAGTCAACAAGGAGAAATCCGAGTTGACACCCACTCAACATTTCGTTTATTTGGGGATGCGATTCGATCTCGAGGAGGGCAAGGTTTACCCATCAGAGCCGAGAGTGGTGTCTCTGTTAGCCATCCTCAAGAGTTTTCGAGTGGGAAACCACATTCAGGCGAGGCGGTTTCTTCAGATGCTGGGCATGATGGTCTCCATGGAGCAGGTGATCCCGTACGCTGCTCTAATGCGAAGACCTATCCAGTTGTATCTGATGTCTCTGTGGAAACAGAGAACAGAACCCCTGTCAAAACTGGTACCAGTTTTGGAGCCGATAATGTCGCATCTTGTATGGTGGGAAAAGCATCAGAATCTCCTAGTAGGGGTTTCGCTGCACCTACTCCACCGCCAGCTGTCCGTGTACACGGATGCATCGCTGGAGGGGTGGGGGGCCTGCCTCGGAGAACACCAGGTCTCGGGCACATGGACTCTCCAGGAGAGCCAGCTGCATATCAATGTGTTGGAAATGATGGCAGTGGAACTGGCGTTGGAAGAGTTTCTTCTGATGATCAGGGGCAAGGTGATATTGATACAGTCGGACAATTCGACAGTAGTATCATACATAAATCGCCAAGGCGGGACCAGGTCACCCACACTGTGTATCAAAGTGTGGCACTTGATTCAATGGTGCAGGAATTACTCGGTTGTTTTGAAAGCAGCTCACATTCCTGGGCAATTGAACATTCTGGCAGATGCTTTGTCTCGCAAACAGAGAATTCTGCCAACAGAGTGGTCCCTCAACCCTCCAGTTCTACGAAGGATCTTCGAGCATTGGGGCAAACCCAACATGGACTTGTTCGCCACAAGGGAAAATGCTCAAATCATGACTTATGTCTCGCCGATTCCAGTTACGCGTACCCACCCACCATTCTTCTGCCGAAGGTATTGGTGAAGATCAGGGAGGAACCGTGTCTGGTCCTGCTAATAGCGCCGTATTGGCCCAGCAGAGCATGGTTCACGGATCTGCTAGATCTGCTGGTGGAAAACCCAGTGCAGTTGCCCGAGATTCCGAACATAATCTCCCAGGCCAAGGGACGCTTCCTACACGAGCGTCCCGAAATGTTCAAATTGACTGCGTGGATGTTATCAAACAACGTTCCACGTCGGAAGGCTTTTCTCGACAAACTGCTGATTTCATTGCGGCTGCGAGAAGGACGTCAACCTTCAAGTCATATAACAACAAGGTTAACAGATTTGCAGACTGGTGTGAAGAAAAGGGTATTGATACCTTTCAATCCACTATTCAGCAAATAGCAGACTTTCTCTGTGAGCTGTTCTTTTCAGGACTAGCTCCCGTCACAATTGCTGGATACAAGTCAGCTTTGGCATCAGTTATCCCTTGTCTAGCCAACAGGGATAGTCCAGAGGTGGCCCAGTTAAATGTGATGGTGAAGGGAATGAGCATTCTCCTTCGATCAATACTCACCATTCTGTTACTTCTGATATACAGCTGGCCCTGACAGCGGCTCTAGGATTATAGACTTAGAAAGCTTTACCGACTCCTGGGAACCGGGTACCCGGCTCCCCACTGCCGAGTACCCGTTTACCATAGAGCTCATTCTTGTTTGCATAGCAACAAGTGCAATACATGCTTTTCGCATTAGGGATTTTAGTGTTTTTTAAAAAGATTCTAAGTCTTTAATCGGTGATAGTTTGTGCGCTAAAGGAATAACTAAGGACTATGGAGAATACCGCCCAAGATAACCAGGTTGTATTGTTCTTTATATCCATAGTTAAAAGACTTAGGTCTCTAAATTTCGTTGTGTCGCATGTTCCAATTTCTAACCCCATAGAATCTGGGACGTGTGCTAGCAACGATATATGCCAGACGATCGCCTTCTTTAAACCCCAACAGGCGATCGGCAGATATGAAAATAGGTGTTTGCTACGGTATTTCTAACACGAATATCGGCTGACGTCGTTCTCCGTAGAATCCGAGCGGGTGACGTCACACCCGGTCGCTCGGATGTTTATGTGAAGAAAAATTTTTTCATTTATTCGCGCATCTTGTTCTGGGTGCTGCGTACTAAAAAATGGTACCGGAAACTTTAGAATGATCAAGTTTTTTCGTGTGATCACGATCGGTTTGCAATGATCGGTGGTTTCAAAATTCTTGAGTAGATGCGTGGTCTGCGGTTTTACCGTGTGAGACAGCAGTTGTTATACATTTTGTTGTTTTCTTCACATATCGTGCTGCGTTCGTTAGGAGTATAATTTATATTGATTGGTAAATATACCCTGAATGCTATGCGATATGATTCCTGGAGCCGTTACACATCCTGTAGGATCTTTTATGGGTGTGTTGTGCCCGCCGCGTTCTTGTCGTCATAATCAATGCGATCGTTGTTGTAACGTGGCGGGGTGGGGTGCGGGAGGTTACGGTTAATTTATGAGTCAAAATATTTGAAAATTAATTGTCTGCCTTCCATCCGTGTCTCGTTCCGCTTGTTTATTGTAGGTTTGTGCTTATTTTATAGGCCAAGCCAGCCCCGCCATCATGTGACGACTGCCATAAGTTTGTCCGTGTTATGTTCAAGGACCATGTCTGTTTTAGGTGTGCCCTGTGTAATATAGATCATAGGTGTAATGTTTGTGCAGTGTGGTCCGTCGAAACGATGGTTAAGTTCCTTGCCCAGAAGGACTTGGCTGGGTCTGACGCGGGGTCAGGCGGTCCGAGAGGAAATCGTGGAGCGCCCGGTTCGGCCGGTGGGGGTGCTCCACGTCCCCAGCTGGAGGTGGCGGAGATGGCACCGCCGGCGTGGTTTGGTCCGGCTATGCAGGGTTTTCTGCATAGCGTTCTGCCCACGCTGGTGTCGTCCCTGCTACCAAAGGTTGGGGGGCAGTTTCTCCCCATGCCTGGTACGGATCCTGTCTTCGGACAGGATTCTGGACTGGTTACCGAGGGGGCCGTCTCGTACGGCCCCCTGGCGGGTCCGTCTGGCTTCGGCCAGACGGGTTCTGTCTCTCTGCGGCCACCTCCGGGTGGTCCAGTAGCGGTGGCCGGTCCGTCAGGTGTGGGAGCCGTCCGCCAGGACGGCTCCACGGTTTATTCGTCTAGTGACGGCTCTTCGGAGTCTGAAGACGATGAGGCCGAGGAGGAGAAGTTGCTGCGGCCCGTGAAGCCGCAGGTGGAGAATATGGAGGTTGATTCCGTCCTGGACGGAACCGGCCTCCATTTGTCTGGTTTGGCGCAAGCCAGGTCAGCGGCTCCGCCTGCGGCTGAGGCCAATCCGTTACCGTGCACCGGTTCCACGCGGCTTGGTTTGTCACCAGCCGTCAGGGGAACCGGTGTGCCGGGCCAGGCGTGGTACTCACCTATCTCGCCTGGTCTGGCAGCCGGACATGGGGTGCCGTTGGCGCCCGTGGCTGGCTATGGTTCCGCGACGGTTACGGGTCCGTACGGTTTTCCGTGCGGACCTACCCCATGGACCGGAGTGTTTCATGGGGTGGCGGCGGAACCATGTGGTAGCGGAGTGCCTGGCGTGTCAGCCGTGGCTCCTGGCCGGGAGGCCATGGCTGGCAGACCCGTAAGCATGTCAACGGGTGACGTGTTTGCGGGGGTATCTTCTTCGGAGATAGACTGGTCTGATGCTCTGGCGTGGCTAGCCAGAGTTGACCCGTCTGTGGTTTCGGCCACGGCCGATGAAGATGCGCCCCGTCCGTCGGTTGCGTCGATTAGGACGGGGATTTTGCCCGCGGCCCGGATCCAGTCAGTGGGACTGGATCCACGGTTCATTGATTTGTTGGATGCTATTTATAGTAAACAACTGATGACCAAGGGTCAGCTCCCTGCGGCCTCCAGGGAGGTGCGGGCAAGGTGCCGTATTCCGAGGGGTGAATACGACAGGTATGGTGTAGTCCCGTCGGTCACTGAGGATGACCGATGGGTACTGGGCGTCCAGAGTGCGGGGTCGGGTGGTCCCGGTCCGGCACTAGTGGATAAAGCCCAGGTACACCAGGAAGAAGTCCTGGCCCTATGCGATGAGGGTGTGAGGGCAGCCATGAGCGCTGTCAATCACTCCTATCGTCTACTTCAGTCGGTGTGGGCTGAAGCGGGGGCAGGCCACCCTGTGCCACCTGTGGCGCTATCGTGCGTTAATGACGGCTTGGTGCTGTCAATGGACGCATTGGCAAGGGTGCAAGCGCGTGTGACGAAGTCCAGGAGGCAAATGGTCATTGACCATATGCGTCCGGCTACGGCAGTCAGGGAGCGTCTTCTTGGGACGCCCCTGACAGGGCCTAGCATCTTTGGTGGCCAGGCGCGGGCCATCTTAGAGGACACCGCCAGCATTGCGCAGAATCGGTTAGCGGTGAATCTCCAGCTAGAGCTGGTGCGGCAAGCGCACGCACTAGGGGCTGTGGGCAAGCCGCTAACCGGACAGCCTTCGAAGAAACAGAAGAAGCATAAGGGCAAGGCGAAAGCCAGGCCTATTGCGACTTCTGTTTCGGCTGGGTTTTCTGAGCCGCCGCCGGCAAAGAAACCCAGGAAGGCTGTAGAGGCGCCTACCCTTCCCAATGTTGCTCCTGACCGCCCTAGAGGTGGTAAGGGCAAGGGGAAGGGTAAGGGTAAGGCCTCAAAGGGCGGACAGAAGGGGCCGAAGCGTACCTGAGGGTACGCAAGCTCCCTTCATATCCGCCTGGACCGCACCTGTGCGACAGGAACAGCGGTGCCAGTTATACCCGTCGTGCCTAGAACGAAATGGTTCTCACTCTCTCTCGTTAAGAAAGGGGGGGGGGCGGACTGCGAGCCGGACAACCCCGTTAGACGTCGAGGCGTCTATGGTGGGTGGAAGGCTCATGCGTTTCGTCGAGGCTTGGCGAGGTGTGACGTCAGACAGTCTGGTCCTGGGATGGTTATCCCAGGGTTACATGCCGGAGTGGTGGGACTTTCCGCCGCAAAATCTGTCTTTGGCACCAGTCTGGACACCCGTACCAAGGGAGCCAGACAAGTTAGAAGCCGTTCAAAAGGAAGTGTCGGGTTTGCTTCTGAAGGGAGCAATAAAACCAGCAAACCGGAACACTCCAGGCTTCTATTCAAACATGTTCCTTGTCCCCAAGAGCACGGGGGGATGGAGACCCATACTCAATCTCAGGCCATTAAATTGGTTTATCCATACGCCTCGGTTCCAGATGGAAACACCGAGGTCGGTAATGGCGGGATTGAGGAAAGGAATGTGGTGTGTATCGATCGATCTGAAAGATGCATATTTCCACATTCCGATCAATCGGAGTTGGCACAGGTTTCTGAGATTTGCGTTTCAGAATCAAGTATGGGAGTTTACAGTTCTCCCGTTTGGCCTGTCGACAGCTCCGAGGGTTTTCACAAGAGTGGTCCTTGCGGTGACAGCGTTTCTCAGAAAAGAGAACGTGGCGCTACACACCTACATAGACGACTGGCTGCTCAAGGCAGACTCGGCAGCCAGGTTGAACGTGGATACTGCTCTGACTCTGAAGTTACTTTCAGATCTAGGCTGGTTAGTCAACGAGGAGAAATCCGAGTTGACACCCACTCAACATTTCGTTTATTTGGGGATGCGATTCGACCTCGAGGAGGGCAGGGTTTACCCGTCAGAGCCCAGAGTGGTGTCTCTGTTAGCCATCCTCGGGAGTTTTCGAGTGGGAAACCACATTCAGGCGAGGCGGTTCCTTCAGATGCTGGGCATGATGGTCTCCATGGAGCAGGTTATCCCGTACGCTGCTCTAATGCGAAGACCTATCCAGTTGTATCTGATGTCTCTGTGGAAACAGAGAACAGAACCCCTGTCAAAACTGGTGCCAGTTTTGGAGCCGATAATATCGCATCTTCTATGGTGGAAACAGCGTCAGAATCTCCTAATAGGGGTTTCGCTGCACCTACCCCACCCCCAGCTGTCCGTTTACACGGATGCATCGCTGGAAGGGTGGGGTGCCTGCCTGGGAGAACACCAGGTCTCGGGCACATGGACTCTCCCGGAGAGTCAGCTGCATATCAATCTGTTGGAAATGATGGCAGTGGAACTGGCGTTGGAAGAATTCCTTCCGATGATCAGGGGCAAGGTGATATTGATACGGTCGGACAATTCGACAGTAGTATCATATATAAATCGCCAAGGAGGGACCAGGTCGCCCACCCTGTGCATCAGGGTGTGGCACTTGATTCAATGGTGCAGGAATTACTCGGTTGTTTTGAAAGCAGCTCATATTCCTGGCCGATTGAACATTCTGGCGGATGCTTTGTCTCGCAGACAGAGAATCCTGCCAACAGAATGGTCCCTCAACCCTCCAGTTCTACGACGGATCTTCGAGCATTGGGGCAAACCCAACGTGGACTTGTTCGCCACAAAGGAAAATGCTCAAATCATGACATATGTCTCGCCGATTCCAGATCCAAATGCCGTCGATACAGACGCTCTGGCGATAAGCTGGAGAGGGATGCACGCTTACGCGTATCCACCCACCATTCTTCTACCGAAGGTATTGGTGAAGGTCAGGGAGGAACCGTGTCTGGTCCTGCTAATAGCGCCGTATTGGCCGAGCAGGGCGTGGTTCACGGATCTTCTAGATCTGCTGGTGGAAAATCCTGTGCAGTTGCCCGAGATTCCGAACATAATCTCCCAGGCCAAGGGACGCTTCCTACACGAGCGTCCCGAAATGTTCAAATTGACTGCGTGGATGTTGTCAAACAACGTTCCACGTCGGAAGGCTTTTCTCGACAGGCTGCTGATTTCATCGCGGCTGCGAGAAGGAGGTCAACCTTCAAGTCATATAACAACAAGGTTAACAGATTTGCAGACTGGTGTGAAGAAAAGGGTATTGATACCTTTCAATCCACTATTCAGCAAATAGCAGACTTTCTCTGTGAGCTGTTCTTTACAGGACTAGCTCCCGTCACAATTGCTGGATACAAGTCAGCTTTGGCATCAGTTATCCCTTGTCTAGCCAACAGGGATAGTCCAGAGGTGGCCCAGTTAAACGTGATGTTGAAGGGAATGAGCAATCTCCGCCCGAGACAACCGGTAGTCATTCCAGCCTGGAGTCTATCTTTAGTGCTTAATGTACTGGCCAAGCACCCATTCGAACCGTTGCGTTCGGCTAGTCTAAAGCATTTGACTCTAAAGGCGGTCTTTCTATTGGCAGCTTCCTCAGCTAGAAGGCGCAGTGAGATCCATGCGCTTTCGGCAGAGAGGAACCGATTTATTGTTTCTGGAGAAGGTCTGCGTCTTCTGCCAAGAGCAGAATTTATGTCAAAGAACCAATCTTTGAGATATCCCGGCAAACCGATCATTATACCGAAGTTAACCAGGTTTGATCGTGATGCCAGTGTCTGGTGCCCGGTCCGTGCTTTGACTAAGTACAAGAAACGGACTGACTCGTTACGGTCGAACGATAGACATCTGTGGATCTGCCATAAAAAGCCTTATGGCGCCGCATCCATGGATACTATCTCTCGTTGGGTGGTCGAATGCATTCAAACTACTCATGAGATGGCGACTGGGCACCAGGTGCAGGGCGTAAGGGCACACGATGTTAGAGGAATAGCCGCCTCGACCGCCCTTTACAATGGTGTTCCGTTAGAGGACATCATGGCCGTTGCACAATGGCACTGTGAGTCCTCATTTACGGATTACTATATGAGGGATGTGTCAGACTCAGCCAATCCACTCGCTTTAGCTGTTTTGAAACGATAGTTAGTGACCACACTGCTTTTCCCCTTTTTTCACTTTGGTAAGAAAAGAACCTAAAGCAGGCATGGTCAAGCGAGAGGATGTCAACCAGATTGTGTCACTGATGGCCGAACCGGTGAATGGTTGTAGGCGGTACGTCTGAAGTCCTGTTATCATAAGGTAATTCAACAAGTGAGAGTTTTTTGTATTATGTATATGTATCATGTTCATTCATCGTATATATTCATGCTCATTCCAGGCTAATACAAGCGATATGCAGGGAGTAGTTAACCCTCTTGGCATATTGGTGTTTTCAGGCGAGATACATGTTCGTTAGTTCTCTCCCTTTTCTTAGGAGGAAAAAGGGGGGGGGGCTGTGACGCGAATGTGATTCGGTTCCGTGAACTTGACGGTCCTTTTAGGTCTCCGTTAGTCAAGTTTGAAGTCTAAAATCTTTCTCCAAGGGGCAAAATTAGCATGTATGGCTTGCCCCTTCCCACCAGGTGACTGATCAAATCTGGTGTATATCAGAAGTAACAGAATGGTGAGTATTGATCGAAGGAGAATGCAGGAAATGTCAATTTCCCTTTCTCCGAGATCTAACAATACTCACCATTCTGTTACGGACCCAGCCTCCCAGCCCCACGGAGGCAAGCCATAGTTTTCTCTTGTTTGGTGGCTATGCAAACAATATGAGCTCTATGGTAAACGGGTACTCGGCAGTGGGGAGCCGGGTACCCGGTTCCCAGGAGTCGGTAAAGCTTTCTAAGTCTATAATCCTAGAGCCGCTGTCAGGGCCAGCTGTATATCAGAAGTAACAGAATGGTGAGTATTGTTAGATCTCGGAGAAAGGGAAATTGACATTTCCTGCAATCTCCGACCGAGACAACTGGTAGTCATTCCAGCCTGGAGTCTATCTTTAGTGTTTAATGTACTGGCCAAGCACCCTTTCGAACCGTTGCATTCGGCTAGTCTAAAGCATTTGACTCTAAAGGCGGTTTTTCTATTGGCAGCTTCCTCAGCTTGAAGGCGCAGTGAGATCCATGCGCTTTCGGCAGAGAGGGACCGATTTATTGTCTCCGGAGTGGGTCTGCATCTTCTGCCAAGAGCAGAGTTTATGTCAAAGAATCAATCTTTGAGATATCCCGGCAAACCGATCATAATACCGAAATTAACTAGGTTTGATCGTGATGCCAGTGTCTGGTGCCCGGTCCGTGCTTTGACTAAGTACAGGAAACGGACTGACTCGTTACGGTCGAACGATAGACATCTGTGGATCTGCCATAAGAAGCCTTATGGCGCCGCATCCATGGATACTATCTCTCATTGGGTAGTCGATTGCATTCAGACTACTCATGAGATGGCGACTGGGCACCAGGTGCAAGGCGCATGGGCACACGATGTTAGAGGAATAGCCGCCTCGACCGCCCTTTACAGTGGTGTTCCGTTAGAGGACATCATGGCCATTGCACAATGGCACTGTGAGTCCTCATTTACGGATTACTATATGAGGGATGTGTCAGACTCAGCCAATCCACTCGCTTTAGCTGTTTTGAGACGATAGTTAAGTGACCACACTGCTCTTCACCCTTTTTTCACTTTGGTAAGAAAAGAACCTAAAGCAGGCATGGTCGAGCGTGAGGATGACAACCTGATTGTGTCACTGATGGCCGGACCAGTGAATGGTTGGAGGCGGTACGTCTGAAGTCCAATTATCATAAGGTAATTCAATAGTGAGAGTTTTTTGTATTATGTCTATATATCATGTTCATTCATCATATATATTCATGCTCATTCCCAGGCTAATACATGTGAATATGCAAGGAGCAGTTAGCCCTCTTGGCATATTTGTGTTTCAGGCGAGATACATGTTCGTGAGTTCTCTCCCTTTTCTTAGGAGAAAAAAGGGGGGGGGGGTGTGGCAGTGACGCGAATGTGATTCAGTTTCGTTAACTTGACGGTCCTTTTAGGTCTCCGTTAGTCAAGTTTTTAAGTCTAAATCTTTCTCCAAGGGGCAAAAGTAGCATTTATGGCTTGCCCCTTCCCACCAGGTTACTGATCAAATCTGGTGTATATTAGAAGTAACAGAATGGTGAGTATTGATCGAAGGAGAATGAAGGAAATGTCAATTTCTCTTTCTCCGAGATCTAACAATACTCACCATTCTGTTATGGACCCAGCCTCCCAGCCCCACGGAGGTAAGCCATGGATTTCTCTTGTTTGGTGGCTATGCAAACAATATGAGCTCTATGGTAGACGGGTACTCGGCAGTTGGGAGCCGAGTACCCGGTTCCAAGGAGTCGGGAAAGCTTTCTAAGTCTATAGTCCTAGAGCCAGCTGTCAGGGCCAGCTGTATATCAGAAGTAACAGAATGGTGAGTATTGTTAGATCTCAGAGAAAGGGAAATTGACATTTCCTTCATTCCGTAACAATGGTTTGCTGAAATTCTTGGAGATGCCCAATGAAAGGCATTGAAAGAGGTTAGCTGAAGTCTGTGACTATAGCTGAAGTATGTGACTATAGCTGAAGTCTGTGACTATGGTTTGCTGAAGTCCTTGGATATGACTAATGGAAGTCCTTTAAAGAGACTAACTGAAGTCTGTGACAATGGGTTGGTGAAGTCCTTGGATATTACCAATGGAAGTCCTTGAAAGAGGCTAGCTGAAGTTCTTGACAATGGTTTGCTGAAGTCCTCGGAAATGACTAATGAAAGTCCTTGAAAGAGGTTAGCTGAAGTCTGTGACAATGGTTTGCTGAAGTCTGTGGATACGACTAATGGAAGTCCTTGAAAGAGGTTTGCTGAAGTCCTTGGAGATGCCTCAAAGTCAGAAGCAATGTGTCAAAGTTAGATCAATGTGTAACATGTTTTGTAGCCACATTGTGTTTTCGTATTTGATGGATTCTGAAGCTGAAATTGTGTTTATCTATGGTTTTGCATATTCTGATTTCAAATTTGACATTTTCGAAACTGTGGGATAAACGTTTTTTCGGCCATTTTGGATCTTTTCTCTGCCAAATGCTCTCATGTAGGCCTACTAAGGCAATATGAAATTTAAACTCCCTTCTCGAGAACAACTGGGTTGATTTCAAGTATATTTTGCAAAAAGCATCCTTGCAGTATAGGCATACATGTTTGTTCAAACGAAGGTGGTCGGTCAATTTACCCGGCAGACTTATTGGATTATGGCAAATTTTTTGAAATGCCTTTGAAAATCTTCTTTTTCTAATTCACTTTTGAGATCGATTCAAAAATCATGAAAAGTCATCTAGGGCAACAGCTGAACCAAGTTCATTTAGCGGCCATCTTGGAGTTTTACTTTTCATGGAAATGAGTTCTCCAAAACTGCTGAATGAATCGGGCCACATTTTTTGAGATATGATTATGGACTAAGTGCCATTAAAGTTTATTCAAGGGAAGTTGATACATAAAGTAACATAGCCGCTGTGTTCTTGTCACAATTCTGGTCAACTCCTTAGGGTTCTACTTATAGCTGATGGCCTTTCTAGTTAAAATACCTATGTTCCAGGTGAGCGATACAGGCCCCTTGGACCTCTTGTTGTACATAACTCTGATGGTTATTTCATTGACTATGACGAGTGAAAGGTAGAAACAATCAAGGAATTGTTCAAAGACTACTTCAATGACACAGAAAACGAGCCTCTACCCTGCAAAAGCCAATAACGGAATCAGAAACTAGAAAAGCTTTAGCATCTCTAGCGAATGGTTGTGCATGTTGGCCTGGCAGCATTAATAATGAACTTCCCAAAGCCTAAAAAGTAAAAAAAACCACCCAGACTTCTTTCCAACATGAGGCCAATATGACTTTTGAACAGCAGGTGAAAAAATTCTATCAAATGTGACAGTATCTCATATCAGAGATTGCCAAATTTACTGGAAAGTTGTTTTAAGAGAAGATGTCGTTGTGCTGACATAGTCTGGGCACAACGAATGTGAATATCAGTAGTACTATCAAAGCATTGAGACTTCTACAGGATGGGAATCGGCATATCATGTGCATTTGATATTGTCAAGAAACCATAGCTCCTTCAATTTCTCCATCAAACTGGCTGCTATGATGACAGACTATGCCTGCTGAGATTTCTGTTGACAAACACAAACTAAGTGTCTGTGTCAAATCAATGCCTTCTGCACAGTTTGAAACATCAATAGGATCACTACAATGTGATGCTTTATCACTTGTGCTTTTCACTTGTTACCTCTCCACAGCACTATCATCTGTTCGAGCACACTACAAGACCAAGCTCTCCAATCTGAATGATAGTCATGCCACTAGAGATGGAGAATCCAGACGGTGTCGACGTTATTGACGAGGAAGAAGGTTCTCTTGATGTACTACTTCCAATAGCTGCAGAACACCTCAAGGCTGCAAACCTCTTCGTAAAGCAAAGTTCACTTATGTATACCTATCGGACTCCAGAGTAATGAATGATGAGGGTACCCTCCCCCCCCCCTCCCGCACCAAATCTGGACAAGAAGTGAGGGAAGAGCAGAATCTTGGGTCCTCTCCTACCAGGAGTGGCATCCTATGCACTCCACACAACCGTAAAGTAATATAGTAGTGCTGTGATCGGAGACGCTTCTTTCCGCCAAAAAGCCGCCCACCCTCAATTTGGACTCTTAGGTCCATGGCACTTCACTTGGAACTCCCCTAAATCACAAGTCACCGGCAGACTTTTTAACTGCCTTCCCCCATTACCTCCTGACTGCCACATGTCTTGAACACCACAAATCACGACCGAGCTTGTTCTAGCAGGCCAGAGAGCCGCCTTTGAGTAGCCAGTAGCTGTAGGCTAAGGAAAGCTGAGCCTCCATTCACTGCGTTCCTCAGCTCGCCCTTCTCTTCTGCACCTCTTCCGAGTGCCGCCTCCCCACACCCACTGCGAATGACCTCAATGACACGCTCAACTTACACTGCTGAGACAGCACCACATGGACGGATTCATGCCAGGCACAGTGCCTCTTTTGCATGATTAAGCTTTTAGCGGGTCCTATGACCCTTGCCTTCTTTTATTGCTTAAGCACAACTCTAATTGGAACTCAGCGAGGCATGATCTTCTCTGTCGAATAGCAACTCCTCTTCTTTTTCGACGGTTTGGCTGGCAGTCAGGATAAACTCGCCTAATCACTCGACCCTGCGGTTATCACCCTTTTTGATTTGGTGACCGAACTAGATAACCACAGCATTACCTGGAATCCTTTTCGAACCGACCGCATCTTCATCCATCAGCCGTCGCTTTAGACGTCTGTAGCACCTACACTCAACAGGGATTTACTTAACTCTTTCCATCTAGTTACATGAGTCGACCGTCACATCTGAAACTCGGTAAGATTTCCCTTGGACCTCATCAAGTGCCTCTTGATGTCACACAAGCCAGTATTCATCTCCGAGCAGAAGTTTTGCCTGACTACGAGGGTAGAGGTTCTCCCGTAATCTAATTGATAGCATCTTTCTGCGGCCACAAAAGGCCATAAACCATAATCCATTTCAAGATCTCAAAACCACCACCTAGCGCGGGATCCCCTAAATAAAGGGGATATGTACACACAGAAGGACAGCTTCAGGATGACTACAGAGAACGACGGATCAACCAGGTGGTGCCCACCAAAGTATCAAGCGAAGATTCCACTTCGACCGCTCGCCAAATTAGAAGCACACCACACATTTCCACCTTAAGCGGAAAGGTAAACAACTTAGGAAAAAGAACTAGCACCAATGACTTTATAACGACCGATTAACGCTGTATAGACGAATCAGATGATTCGTGACCGCTAGCGACATAGCGACCGCAGGGAGAATTTCTGCTGTCTCTCCCACTCCTGGAATCGATCGTGGACCATGACCCCAGTTAGAGCTACTTCCCAAGAGATAGCCTTTTGTCGCTCGAACAGATCCTACCGCCTCCGGAGCCTTGACATGAGTTAGAATAATGTACCGCCTGAGGACAAGGATGCAAACTGCTCCCCTCACCGCCCCGCCTGCACACCTTTCGGCCAATAGAAAATACTGTGCACGAGGCCACTAAAAATAACTTTGTTAAGAGCTGTCCCTGTGACTACACTCGCCCCCCCCCCCCCCTCTTCACTAGCTCCCTGAGAGAGGATCACCTAAATGAGAGTAAGCTCGGATGCAGGTAGGAATGATCGAAAACAACCTGTGGTAAAAAAGTCACCTGCGCTGCCGCTTTCCAAGTCCCGCATTACACGTTTCGGAAGAGGAAGCACACATTGGCTTGCAATCACACACGCACACACACACACACCATTTCCCAGCAGATAACCCTTTCTCCTTCGATCAATACTCACCATTCTGTTACTTCTGATATACAGCTGGCCCTGACAGTGGCTCTAGGATTATAGACTTAGAAAGCTTTACCGACTCCTGGGAACCGGGTACTCGGCTCCCAACTGCCGAGTACCCGTTTACCATAGAGCTCATTCTTGTTTGCATAGCAACAAGAGCAATACATGCTTTCTGCATTGAGGATTTTAGTGTTTTTTGTGAAAGAAAATCTAAGTCTTTAATCTGTGATAGTTTGTGTGTTCGTGAAAGGATTAACTAAAGGATACTATGGAGAATACCGCCGAAGATAACCAGGTTGTATCGTTCTTTATTATCCATAGTTAAAAGACTTAGGTCTCTAAATTTCGCTGTGTCGCATGTTCCAATTTCTGACCCCATAGAATCTGGGACGTGTGCTAACAACGATATATGCCAGACGATCGCCTTCTTTAACCCCCAACAGGCGATCGGCAGATATGAAAATAGGTGTTATGCTACGGTATTTCTAACACGAATATCGGCTGACGTCGTTCTCCGTACGATCCGAGCGGGTGACGTCACACCCGGTCGCTCGGATGTTTATGTGAAGAAAAATTTTTCATTAATTCGCGCATCTTGTTCTGGGTGCTGCGTACTAAAAATGGTACCGGAAACTTTAGAATGATCAAGTTTATGTGCGATCACGATCGGTTTGCAATGATCGGTGGTTTCAAAATTCTTGAGTAGATGCGTGGTCTGCGGTTTTACCGTGTGATACAGCAGTTTGTTATACATTTTGTTGTTTTCTTCACATATCGTGCTGCTTTCGTTAGGAGTATAATTTATATTGATTAGTAAATATACCCCGAATGCTATGCGATATGATTCCTGGAGCCGTTACACATCCTGGAGGATCTATTATGGGTGTGTTTAATGCCCGCCTCGTTCTTGTCGTCATAATCAATGCGATCGTTGTTGTAACGTGGTGGGGTGCGGGAGGGTTACAGTTAATTTATGAGGCAAATTATTTGAAAATTAATTGTCTGCCTTCCATCCGGGTCTCGTTCCGCTTGTTTATTGTAGGTTTGTGCTTATGTTATAGGCCAAGCCAGCCCCGCCATCATGTGATGAATGCCATAAGTTTGTCCGTGTCGTGTTCAAGGACCATGTCTGTTTTAGGTGTTCCCTGTGTAATATTGATCATAGGTGTAATGTTTGTGCAGTGTGGTCCGTTGAGATGATGGTTAAGTTCCTTGCCAGAAGGACTTGGCTGGGTCTGACACGGGCTCAGGCGGTCCGAGAGTAAATCGTGGAGCGCCCAGTTCGGCCGGTGGGGGTGCTCCACGTCCCCAGCTGGAGGTGGCGGAGATGGCACCGCCGGCGTGGTTTGGTCCGGCTATGCAGGGTTTTTCTGCATAGCGTTCTGCCCACGCTGGTGTCGTCCCTGCTACCAAAGGTTGGGGGGCAGTTTCTCCCCATGCCTGGTACGGATCCTGTCCTCGGACAGGATTCTGGACTGGTTACTGAGGGGGCCGTCTCGTACGGCCCCCTGGCAGTCCCGTCTGGCTTCGGCCAGATGGGTTTCTGTTTCTCTGCGGCCACCTCCGGGTGGTCCAGTAGCGGTGGCCGGTCCATCAGGTGTGGGAGCCGTCCGCCAGGACGGTTCCACGGTTGACTCGTCTAGTGACGACTCTTCGGAGTCTGAAGACGAGGAGGCCGAGGAGGAGAGGTTGCTGCGGCCCGTGAAGCCGCAGGTGGAGAATATGGATGTTGATTCCGTCCTGGACGGAACCGGCCTCCATTTGTCTGGTTTGGCGCAAGCCAGGTCAGCGGCTCCGCCTGTGGCTGAGGCAAATCCGTTACCATGCACCGGTTCCGTGCGGCTTGGTTTGGCACCAGCCGTCACGGGAACGGGTGTGCCGGGCCAGGCGTGGTACTCACCTTTCTCCTTCAATCAATACTCACCATTCTGTTACTTCTGATATACAGCTGGCCTTGACAGCGGCTCTAGGATTATAGACTTAGAAAGCTTTACCGACTCCTGGGAACCGGGTACTCGGCTCCCAACTGCCGAGTACCCATTTACAATAGAGCTCATTCTTGTTTGCATAGCAACATGAGCAATACATGCTTTTTGTATTAGGGATTTTAGTGTTTTAAATAATCTAAGTCTTTAATCGGTGATAGTTTGTGTGTTCTGAAAGGATTAACTAAGGACTATGGAGAATACCGCCCAAGACAACCAGGTTGTATTGTTCTTTATTATCCATAGTTAAAAGACTTAGGTCTCTAAATTTCGTTGTGTCGCATGTTCCAATTTCTGACCCCATAGAATCTGGGACGTGTGCTAACAACGATATATGCCAGACGATCGCCTTCTTTAACCCCCAACAGGCGATCGGCAGATATGAAAATAGGTGTTTGCTACGGTATTTCTAACACGAATATCGGCTGACGTCGTTCTCCGTAGAATCCGAGCGGGTGACGTCACACCCGGTCGCTCGGATGTTTTGGTGAAGAAAATTTTTTTCATTAATTCGCGCATCTTATTCTGGGTGCTGCGTACTAAAAATGGTACTGGAAACTTTAGAATGATCAAGTTTACGTGCGATCACGATCGGTTTGCAATGATCGGTGGTTTCAAAATTCTTGAGTAGATGCGTGGTCTGCGGTTTTACCGTGTGAGACAGCAGTTTGTTATACATTTTGTTGTTTTCTTCACATATCGTGCTGCTTTCGTTAGGAGTATAATTTATATTGATTAGTAAATATACCCTGAATGCTATGCGATATGATTCCTGGAGCCGTTACACATCCTGGAGGATCTATTATGGGTGTGTTTGTGCCCGCCGCGTGCTTGTCGTCATAATCAATGCGATCGTTGTTGTAACGTGGCGGGGTGGGGTGCGGGGAGGTTACGGTTAATTTATGAGTCAAAATTATTTGAAAATTAATTGTCTGCCTTCCATCCGGGTCTCGTTCCGCTTGTTTATTGTAGGTTTGTGCTTATTTTATAGGCCAAGCCAGCCCCGCCATCATGTGACGACTGCCATAAGTTTGTCCGTGTAATGTTCAAGGACCATATCTGTTTTAGGTGTCCCCTGTGTAATATAGATCATAGGTGTAATGTTTGTGCAGTGTGGTCCGTCGAAATGATGGTTAAGTTCCTTGCCCAGAAGGACTTGGCTGGGTCTGACGCGGGGTCAGGCGGTCCGAGAGTAAATCGTGGAGCGCCCGGTTCGGCCGGTGGGGGTGCTCCACGTCCCCAGCTGGAGGTGGCAGAGATGGCACCGCCGGCGTGGTTTGGTCCGGCTATGCAGGGTTTTCTGCATAGCGTTCTGCCCACGCTGGTGTCGTCCCTGCTACCAAAGGTTGGGGGGCAGTTTCTCCCCATGCCTGGTACGGATCCTGTCCTCGGACAGGATTCTGGACTGGTTACCGAGGGGGCCGTCTCGTACGGTCCCCTGGCAGGCATGTCTGGCTTCGGTCAGACGGGTTCTGTCTCTCTGCGGCCACCTCCGGGTGGTCCAGTAGCGGTGGCCGGTCCGTCAGGTATGGGAGCCGTCCACCAGGACGGCTCCACGGTTGACTCGTCTAGTGACGGCTCTTCGGAGTCTGAAGACGAGGAGGCCGAGGAGGAGAGGTTGCTGCGGCCTGTGAAGCCGCAGGTGGAGAATATGGAGGTTGATTCCGTCCTGGACGGAACCGGCCTCCATTTGTCTGGTTTGGCGCAAGCCAGGTCAGCGGCTCCGCCTGCGGCTGAGGCCAATCCGTTACCTTGCACCAGCCGTCATGGGAACGGGTGTGCCGGGCCAGGTGTGGTACTCACCTATCTCGCCTGGTCCGGCAGCCGGACGTGGGGTGCCGTTGGCGCCCGTGTCCGGCTATGGTTCCGCGACTGTTACGGGTCCGTACGGTTTTCCGTGCGGACCTACCCCATGGACCGGAGTGTTTTATGGGTGGCGGCGGAACCGTGTGGTAGCCTGGCTCCTTGCCGGGAGGCCGTGGCTGGCAGACCCGTGAGCACGTCAACGGGTGATGTGTTTGCGGGGGTGTCTTCATCGGAGGTAGATTGGTCAGATGCTCTGGCGTGGCTAGCCAGGGTTGACCCGTCTGTGGTTTCGGCCACGGCCGATGAAGATGCGCCCCGTCCGTTGGTTGCGTCGATCAGGACGGGGATTTTGCCTGCGGCTCGGATCCAGTCAGTGGGACTGGATCCACGGTTCATAGATTTGTTGGATGCTATTTATAGCAAACAACTAATGACCAAGGGTCAGCTCCCTGCGGCCTCCAGGGAGGTGCGGGCAAGATGTCGTATTCCGCGGGGTGAATACGACAGGTATGGTGTAGTCCCGTCGGTCACGGAGGATGACCGATGGGTACTGGGAGTCCAGAGTGCCGGGTCGGGTGGCCCCGGTCCGGCACTAGTAGATAAGTCCCAGGTACAGCAGGAAGAAGTCCTGTCCCTATGCGATGAGGGTGTGAGGGCAGCGATGAGCGCTGTAAATCACTCTTTCGTCTCCTTCAGTCGGTGTGGGCTGAAGCGGGTGCAGGCCACCCTGTGCCACCTGTGGCGCTCTCATGTGTTAATGACGGCTTGGTGCTGTCAATGGACGCATTGGCAAGGGTGCAAGCGCGAGTGACGAAGTCCAGGAGGCAAATGGTCATTGACCATATGCGTCCGGCTACGGCAGTCAGGGAGCGTCTTCTTGGGACGCCCCTGACAGGGCCTAGCATCTTTGGTGGCCAAGCGCGGGCCATCTTAGAGGACACCGCCAGTATCGCGCAGAATCGGTTAGCGGTAAATCTACAGCTAGAGCTAGTGCGGCAAGCGCACGCACTAGGGGCTGTGGGCAAACCGCTAATGGGACAGCCTTCAAAGAAGCAGAAGAAGCATAAGAGCAAGGCGAAAGCCAGGCCTGTTGCGACTTCTGTTTCAGCTTGGTTTTCGGAGCCGCCGCCGGCGAAGAAACCCAGGAAGGTTGTAGAGGCGCCTACCCTCCCCAATGTTGCTCCTGACCGCCCTAGAGGCGGGAAGGGCAAGGGTAAGGGTAAGGCCTCAAAGGGCGGACAGAAGGGGCCGAAGCGTACCTGAGGGTACGCAAGCTCCCTTCATATCCGCCTGGACCGCGCCTGTGCGACAGGAACAGCGGTGCCAGTTATACCCGTCGTGCCTAGAACGAAATGGTTCTCACTCTCTCTCGTTAAGAAAGAGGGGAGGGGGGGCGGACTGCGAGCCGGACAACCCCGTTAGATGTCGAGGCGTCTATGGTGGGTGGAAGTCTCATGCGTTTCGTCGAGGCCTGGCGAGGTGTGACGTCAGACAGTCTGGTCCTGGGATAGTTATCCCAGGGTTACATGCCGGAGTGGTGGGACTTTCCGCCACAAAATCTGTCTTTGGCACCTGTCTGGACACCCGTACCAAGGGAGCCAGACAAGTTAGAAGCCGTTCAAAAGGAAGTGTCGGGTTTGCTTCCGAAGGGAGCAATAAAACCAGCAAACCGGAACACTCCAGGCTTCTAGTCAAACATGTTCCTTGTCCCCAAGAGCACAGGGGGATGGAGACCCATACTCAATCTCAGGCCATTAAATTGTTTTATCCATACGCCTCGGTTCCATATGGAAACGCCGAGGTCGGTAATGGCGGGATTGAGGAAAGGAATGTGGTGTGTATCGATCGATCTGAAAGATGCATATTTCCACATTCCGATGAATCGGAGTTGGCACAGGTTTCTGAGATTTGCGTTTCAGAATCAAGTATGGGAGTTTACAGTTCTCCCGTTTGGCCTGTCGACAGCTCCGAGGGTTTTCACAAGAGTGGTCCTTGCGGTGACAGCGTTTCTCAGAAAAGAGAACGTGGCGCTACACACCTACATAGACGACTGGCTGCTCAAGGCAGACTCGGCAGCCAGGTTGAACGTGGATACTGCTCTGACTCTGAAGTTACTTTCAGATCTACGCTGCATAGTCAACGAGGAGAAATCCGAGTTGACGTCCACTCAACATTTCGTTTATTTGGGGATGCGATTCGACCTCGAGGAGGGCAGGGTTTACCCGTCAGAGCCCAGAGTGGTGTCTCTGTTAGCCATCCTCAGGAGTTTTCGAGTGGGAAACCACATTCAGGCGAGGCGGTTCCTTCAGATGCTGGGCATGATGGTCTCCATGGAGCAGGTTATCCCGTACGCTGCTCTAATGCGAAGACCTATCCAGTTGTATCTGATGTCTCTGTGGAAACAGAGAACAGAACCCCTGTCAAAACTGGTGCCAGTTTTGGAGCCGATAATATCGCATCTTCTATGGTGGAAACAGCGTCAGAATCTCCTAATAGGGGTTTCGCTGCACCTACCCCACCCCCAGCTGTCCGTTTACACGGATGCATCGCTGGAGGGGTGGGGTGCCTGCCTGGGAGAACACCAGGTCTCGGGCACATGGACTCTCCCGGAGAGTCAGCTGCATATCAATCTGTTGGAAATGATGGCAGTGGAACTGGCGTTGGAAGAGTTCCTTCCGATGATCAGGGGCAAGGTGATATTGATACGGTCGGTCAATTCGACAGTAGTATCATATATAAATCGCCAAGGCGGGACCAGGTCGCCCACTCTGTGTATCAGGGTGTGGCACTTGATTCAATGGTGCAGGAATTACTCAGTTGTTTTGAAAGCAGCTCATATTCCTGGCCGATTGAACATTCTGGCGGATGCTTTGTCTCGCAGACAGAGAATCTTGCCAACAGAATGGTCCCTCAACCCTCCAGTTCTGCGACGGATCTTCGAGCATTGGGGCAAACCCAACGTGGACTTGTTCGCCACAAAGGAAAATGCTCAAATCATGACATATGTCTCGCCGATTCCAGATCCAAATGCCGTCGATACAGATGCTCTGGCGATAAGCTGGAGAGGGATGCACGCTTACGCGTACCCACCCACCATTCTTCTACCGAAGGTTTTGGTGAAGGTCAGGGAGGAACCGTGTCTGGTCCTGCTAATAGCGCTGTATTGGCCGAGCAGGGGCGTGGTTCATGGATCTTCTAGATCTGCTGGTGGAAAATCCTGTGCAGTTGCCCGAGATTCCGAACATAATCTCCCAGGCCAAGGGACGCTTCCTACACGAGCGTCCCGAAATGTTCAATGACTGCGTGGATGTTATCAAACAACGTTCCACGTCGGAAGGCTTTTCTCGACAGGCTGCTGATTTCATCGCGGCTGCGAGAAGGAGGTCAACCTTCAAGTCATATAACAACAAGGTTAACAGATTTGCAGACTGGTGTGAAGAAAAGGGTATTGATACCTTTCAATCCACTATCAGCAAATAGCAGACTTTCTCTGTGAGCTGTTCTTTGCAGGACTAGCTCCCGTCACAGTTGCTGGATACAAGTCAGCTTTGGCATCAGTTATCCCTTGTCTAGCCAACAGGGATAGTCCAGAGGTGGCCCAGTTAAATGTGATGTTGAAGGGAATGAGCAATCTCCGACCGAGACAACCGGTAGTCATTCCAGCCTGGAGTCTATCTTTAGTGCTTAATGTACTGGCCAAGCACCCTTTCGAACCGTTGCGTTCGGCTAGTCTAAAGCATTTGACTCTAAAGGCGGTCTTTCTATTGGCAGCTTCCTCAGCTAGAAGGCGCAGTGAGATCCATGCGCTTTCGGCAGAGAGGAACCGATTTATTGTTTCTGGAGAAGGTCTGCGTCTTCTGCCAAGAGCAGAGGTTATGTCAAA
This sequence comes from Chaetoderma sp. LZ-2023a, assembly GCA_034401795.1. NCBI lineage: Eukaryota > Metazoa > Mollusca > Caudofoveata > Chaetodermatida > Chaetodermatidae > Chaetoderma > Chaetoderma sp. LZ-2023a. The sequence goes on from CM067373.1 coordinate 64,717,449, forward strand.
GAACCAATCTTTGAGATATCCCGGCAAACCGATCATTATACCGAAGTTAACTAGGTTTGATCGTGATGCCAGTGTCTGGTGCCCGGTCCGTGCTTTGACTAAGTACAAGAAACGGACTGACTCGTTACGGTCGAAGGATAGACATCTGTGGATCTGCCATAAAAAGCCTTATGGCGCCGCATCCATGGATACTATCTCTCGTTGGGTGGTCGAATACATTCAGACTACTCACGAGATGGCGACTGGGCACCAGGTGCAGGGCGTAAGGGCACACGATGTTAGAGGAATAGCCGCCTCGACCGCCCTTTACAATGGTGTTCCGTTAGAGGACATCATGGCCGTTGCACAATGGCACTGTGAGTCCTCATTCACGGATTACTATATGAGGGATGTGTCAGACTCAGCCAATCCACTCGCTTTAGCTGTTTTGAAATGATAGTTAGTGACCACACTGCTTTTCCCCTTTTTTCACTTTGGTAAGAAAAGAACCTAAAGCAGGCATGGTCAAGCGAGAGGATGTCAACCAGATTGTGTCACTGATGGCCGAACCGGTGAATGGTTGGAGGCGGTACGTCTGAAGTCCTGTTATCATAAGGTAATTCAATAAGTGAGAGTTTTTTGTATTATGTATATGTATCATGTTCATTCATCTTATATATTCATGCTCATTCCCAGGCTAATACAAGCAATATGCAGGGAGTAGTTAACCCTCTTGGCATATTGGTGTTTTCAGGCGAGATACATGTTCGTTAGTTCTCTCCCTTTTCTTATGAGGAAAAAGGGGGGGGGGGCTGTGACGCGAATGTGATTCGGTTCCGTGAACTTGACGGTCCTTTTAGGTCTCCGTTAGTCAAGTTTGAAGTCAAAAATCTTTCTCCAAGGGGCAAAATTAGCATTTATGGCTTGCCCCTTCCCACCAGGTTACTGATCAAATCTGGTGTATATCAGAAGTAACAGAATGGTGAGTATTGATCGAAGGAGAATGCAGGAAATGTCAATTTCCCTTTCTCCGAGATCTAACAATACTCACCATTCTGTTACGGACCCAGCCTCCCAGCCCCACGGAGGCAAGCCATAGTTTTCTCTTGTTTGGTGACTATGCAAACAATATGAGCTCTATGGTAAACGGGTACTCGGCAGTTGGGAGCCGAGTACCCGGTTCCCAGGAGTCGGTAAAGCTTTCTAAGTCTATAATCCTAGAGCCGCTGTCAGGGCCAGCTGTATATCAGAAGTAACAGAATGGTGAGTATTGTTAGATCTCGGAGAAAGGGAAATTGACATTTCCTGCATTCTGCTCCACTGTGGTATCGCCAGTGACGCAGCAACGTGGAACTTTCATTTTGACCGCTCGGGGTGATCAACATTTACATAGCCGTCAGCCAGCGTTTTGTTCACATTTTTTTGATGGCCACTCAGAAAACTGGCCAAATTAACACCCTAAATTGTCCCCCTTCACTTCCGAGAAATTTCCGCTCTCTTTGATCCTCCTGGGCTCCTATGCATGGAACTTCGCATTCTGCCCTCCACGGACCGAAATATCATCGGTGTAAACTTCTTGTACGAACCTGTGTGCGTCTGCTTCTGCAGAACCTTGTGACCTCGCTTGGACACTGTGTGCCGCTTGCTGTGTGCCGCTTGCCTGCTTGCTTGAAGAATCTGATACACAACATCCCGCGGAACCGCACTTCTGCCACTCGAACCATGAGAGGATACTCCTGCATTCTAAGCTTGTTCAGCTCTTCCTCCCGCCTCCGTGAATGAACTCTTTCTGCAGAAACTAATGAACCTTTTACACTCGAAGCTTCACAGTCATATTCTCGGCATTGTGATCTCCAGCCATCGAGGACAGAGTCAATACGCAACGTTACACCTTGGGAACATACCTACCGAGGCTAGTCACATCTGCAATTGCCGAACCTAGACCCTGTGTGATAGACTTTTTCTGTGTGAACTGTGTGAAATCTTAAATGCACTAACATCTGCAACTCTTATTCTTTACAGATTTAACACGGTTGATATTTCTGCATGATGGTTAACATCGAGTGAAGTTTTTAGCTTTTCTTTATTTTGTCTGCAATCTGCCTTTTACTCACCCATATTAGCCTCCAAATTCAAATGGTGATCTCACGCTCCGCTTAACGTGAAGATGTACATTAACGTCACCTGTGTTGTCACCTTTTCTGATAGTTACCAGGAAGTCCGCCTTAGCCGACAAATCTGCTCGACACAAGTGTGAAGAAATACAGTAGGGCTGTGATCGGAGACGCTTCTTTCCACCTAAAAGGCACCCCACCTCCTTTGGAATATTAGACCAACCGCACTTCACTTAAAACTCCCCTAAAGTCTCCAGCAGACTTTTTTAACCGCATACCCCCGATAGCTCCCGCCTAGAACGGTGACGACTGCTGCGTCTCTCTTACACACCGTGGTTGGTGATGCGAGCTCGATCTAGCAGGTCAGACAGCCTCCTTTGAGTAGCCAGTAGCTGTAGGCTAAGGAAAGTTGAGCTCGTTCCTCAGCTCCCCTTTCTTTTCTGCGCATTTTCCGAATTACGCCTCCTCGCACCCGCTGCCAATGACCACCATACCACGCTCGACTCGCACTGCTGAGACCGCTCCCCACTGACACACCCCTGCCAGGCACCATGCCCCTTTTGCACGCTTAAGCTTTTAGTGGGCCCTGTGAACCATTGCCTTCTTTAATTATTTATTGGCCTTGTTAGAGAAGACGTTGTCACTCAAAAATCGCAACAGCCACTAGCGCGACCCTAATTGGAACTCACTGCGGCACAATCTTCTCCGTCGACTAGCGACTTGTCTTTTCCTTTTCGGCTGCTTGGCCCACAGTCATGATAAACACGCTTAATTACTCATCCCTGCGGTTATCGCCATTTTCAATTTGGTGACCGAACCAAATAACCGCTGCATCATCCGGAATCCTTTTCAAACTGACAGTGTCTTCCTCCTTTAGCCATCGCTTTAGACCGCTGTGGCGCCTAGACACGACAGGGATTCCCTAAGTTCTTTCCTCTTCTGAGCGGAAGAGTCACCCGACTTTGCGAGGGTAGAGGTTCACTCATAGTCTAATCGATAGTGTCCTTTTCCAGCCGCCAAAGGCCATGAACTACAAAGCATTTCACTTTCTCAAAACTACCACTTAGTGTAGGATCCACTAAATAAAAGTTAGAAATAGGCACACACAGAAGGACCGCCTCAGGATGACTCCAGAGAATGACAGATCAACCAGGCGGCAATCATCAAAGCTTCAAGCGCTTATTCCCTTTTGACCGCTCACCAAATTAGAACACCCCGCCCCCTCACTTATCGTAACGCGAGAGATGATCACCTAAACAAGAGTAAGCTCGGATACAGGTAGGAAATATCGAAAGCCATCTGCGGTAAAAGAGCCACCTCTCAGCGCCGCTTTCCACGTCTCGCAACTTGTGCTTCGGAAGACTGGTGCCTCCCCTCGCACACACACACGCACGCACGCACACACGCACGCACGCACACACACACACATTTCCCTGTGGATAAACCGACCACCCTTTCCACTCGCAAGAAGGCCCCGCAGACCTGGTAGGACACCTCGAACGTGTGACTTATCGAGAAGTGCCTGCCACCAACCAGTAAGTCCTTTGTGATGATGGCAGTTCCCAACTCTGACCGCACGACACTGAATGATGGCTCGGAAGAAACCGGCACACCCTCTACCGAGAGTGGCCCGGTAACCTGACAACAACATCTGCAAGCACTGTACAGTGTCAACAATGCTTTACCGGACCTGCACGTCTCCAAGAGCCACATTCTTTTTGTTATTGTTTATTTGTTTATTCTTCGGCCTCCATCAGTTATGTTCTGAGAGTATAACACGGCCCCTGGCCTATCAGAGCATGTGCTCTGGCTGGTCCAGCGACTGGCACACTGGTGTCCGGCGAGCAGAGGTGGTGCACGATAGTCAGGTGGCAAGATTAATTAGACTGTGGCTGCCGGGGTGTAGCTCAGCATGTTTTAGCTTAATTTCCAACACTCATTCCATATGGCTTTCTGACATTCTAGGCTCCACGAAGGTATTTTGAACTAATCGAATTGTGGCTGGATTCAGGAGTTGCGTCTACCACCAATCCATGTTTAGGCATATAGTATTAACACTATGCCTCTTGACTATGGGCCTGCGCATGCAGAGCAGCACATCCAGTGGACTATTTACGCACTTTTTCATTTCAAGCACTGGGGACTGCATAACCCTACATGTATACAGTTATTTGGTACCATGTCTCTCGACATCAGCGAGTGCTGGGTGTGTTGGAGGCAGATGTCTTGTATCTCACTGGGTCCGTTATTAACACTGGACATGGCTGTACCGCGGACCAAGAGCAGATTATTACCACCACCATGGCCATCAGTCTGCCACAGCATATTGGAACCCAGGAATGTCTTAAAGATACATTCGTTTTACACCTATATACTGTAATATTTGAAAATGTAGGCTAATATAAGTTTAATAAGATTATATTTGGTAATTTGTTACAGGCGGTTGGAGTAGTTCTTGGAATAATTCTAGAATATGTATTAGAGAGAAAGGCAACCTTTCTCCCGAATCTTGAATCTTCTAAATACGACTCGGAGCATCGAGTCGAAGGACCCATCTTGACTAGTGGCTATCAGAGTCCGACTATCATCATAAGTAACCCGACAAAATCCTGATTTGTTCAAGGTGTCGATGAGTGGCTGTGTAAAAGAGTGCAGGTATTTCTGTGACTGTTTGTGGGTGCAACATATTTGTCTACGGGAAGGTGATAGTAATGCTTTGCCAGTCACGTTTACTACATACTAACCTAATAAGTAGGATAGTGTTAGGTTACTGAGGCATAAAGCACACACAGGATAATCCTCTAAACCCGTTAGTTTAAGGGCACACACGCATGCATACTGCACCATATAGCCACTAAGAATGACTGCTACAAGACGACAACAGCCATACCCACTAAATTCTTACCCACTTTACCACTCTCTGAAGTATATACAAATCAACGTAGGAAGTACATCTCGAAGAATTTTCTTTCTTTCTGCCGAAGATAAGCCTTTATCTCTTTTTCATCTTTGAGCAGCTACAGCTAGCTCCCCGAACAAAAGACAGTCAGTCACACCTTAAAGATAGGTATAAGCAAAAAAAAATGTTATGGTAGGACCCGCCTTAAAGCCTCCTGCTCACCTACTCTGCTGTTGGAGCCATCTTAGTAACCAAGCCATAACAAAACCAAGGCAATTTGTCCATCTCCCGCATCCAAGCACTGTAATATAGTAATTGCATAGCTTTTTAGCCCACGATGTCCCGACCCAATGTCTCAGATTCAACATTGCAGTTCAACCCATTTGGAAGGAGCGGTAATGTGGGCATGTAAACGTTGACTTGCCCACACACACCTATGATTAGGGATGGTCACTCAAAGCAGTAAATGGTTGTAAAGGGACCCCACTGATCTCAAGAGACATAGGATCCACAGCCACCCTGAAAACTCATGCTTGAGCTGACCTGTACACTAACCACCCTCCCACACCACCTGGCAGGAGCGAGTGCAGGACGACCTGCCGACTACACTTTCAATCTTGATCAATCTCGGCTTCCACCTGTATTTATATTTCGTGGGATTGTATCCCATCTGGAATCGTGATGTCTATGTGTTCGTCATGTCACACCATTGTCTATCCTTGGACATGTCTTTTGTTATGAATATGCCAAGAGATAGATCAACACCATAACCACTTTGATGGTTGCAACCAAATGTGCACAATTCCATCAACTTTCTGCACCATATCGCCTGATTATGACGACATGATGAAAAACTAAAAATGGCAAGCATAGTTTGTGAGTGGTATATTGTATCAGCTGCATGGATGTTATAAGATGGGATGAGTATCCCTCTAATATAGATTAAACTATTGCCATTGAAATTAATCAAAAGCATATCAGTTATCCGCCTTCTCAAGTATCTGTCTCAATGGGGAAAGATATTATTTCGGTGGCACGTGTTGCCATATTTAGAGCTCTTGACTTCTAACTTGGCCATACGCTGCAACCCATATAACAGCTATGTGAGTCTGACCTAGTGTCGTGTATGAATGCATTATGAACTAAAGGTGTGTGCTGTATCAAAATTATTTTTCACGATTCACTGAACATCATAGGCTGTAGTTTGAAAGCTTTTTCCTATAATGTAGCCAAATTTGGAGTGTAGACGCATTTTACGCTAATGTATGTATGTTTACTGTATTCTCCCGCTGTAGTAGTAGAAACATCCTACAGCTGCAATCAGTCCTTCACTTTTGACTACTGTGTCTTGTCCGCAGCCAAATTTGTTTTAGTTTCTTCAGGTCCATTCTTGATCTGAGTGTACATAGTCGTACCTTTCTTGAGTTCACGTCGCAGTATGCCTAACATATTTATGCAATCACGTCCTCTCCTGGCCTTTATTTGCTGGCTCCCATAAAGGGAATTCGAAGGCTCTGAGCTGGTGTGTCTGCTTGTATCCTTTGGACATGGCCAAACATGGACCATCTTTGCTGGACAACATTTGAGGACGGCCGCGATGTATTACATATCTTGTATAGTACATCATTGGAAATGTCTGACGATCGGTGTCCAGTGATGGTGAGGAGGTGTTTGCGGTGTCAGGCATCAAGTTTGTCTAGCGCTGCCTGTGGAACTGCTCAGATGTTACAATTATACATGGTCAAGGATACGCAGGTTGTATTGTATAAAACATAGTATTTTCGTAGTATTCTTGTCAACCGCATCTTTGATCTACGAATCCACAGCTTCCAGAAAGACTGGAAAGCTATATTCACCATGACACTGGATTTTACCTTTTCTCTATGGTTCCCCACCACGAAGTGGATCGTCATTTTCTTTTATTTCATACTTTGTCGATAGGTATATGTGTGTGAACTAGTTCGTCAAGGGGTTTCTTTTCTTCGTCTATGAAGTCCACATCATTGGCCAATCCCATCTCTAATGGCATACCCAGTATGCAGAGGGGGTGGAGTGGAGTGGAGGGGTGGGGGCATATGTGGAACTTTTCCGCACAGACTTCAATGCAGCTGCAAGGTAACGGGTGAAAAGCACAGGGGATAGTCCACCATCTCCATAGGGGAGGGGGTGGGGGTGGTAAGGTGTGATTGGTTTCAAGCTCTGCAGACATCACTGTCTTGACTCGTACTCTCAGCTTGGTGTTTGCTAGCAGTAGCCTCACTAGTCGTGGTTCTTTGAGCATTTAATTGTATCAGAGTCAAAGTCTCTTGAGATGGCTATTCCTATTTTGTGGAAATCTCAGTGTTTGGCCATGAATATTGGCACAGGCATACATTGTTAAAAACAGACGTTAAAAGTTTAGTGTCGTATATAAATTAGAAAAAATCGGATACAACTAAAACCAAATCGACTAAATCTATCGGTGTTATTGGTGTTAAACTGTAATAAAATGATTAATACATCTAACCAGTGATAGTGTATGATTCGATGTTTAAAACTCACCTTTTAGAAGACGTCACCAGTTTCCGTGATTGTTTACCTTAGCAACGCTAAAGATCGCTGCTGTATGATACAATCCAGCCAATATAATTTTATTCTGGCTGTTGTTTTAACATCACAAACATTTACGCAAACACATGTAAACTTAAACCGTACACAAATTAAACAGTGTAATATTTGTATGATATATAGCCTATAGCTTATATACAGATACATTCAGTATATAGATTACAGGCTAAATATTAAAAAATAAATACATTTTTTTAAAACATTATAAAAATACGTATATACAATTAAACACATAAATTCAAATAAATAAAAGAGTAAGCCCTAAAATGTATTTACTTTGGAAATACCAATTCAGTTTGCACTTGTGTTTGCCTCTCTTGGCTGCCCATTCTAACTATTCTTTCATTCCTCCGGCAGTCCTTGTGTCAAATTCTTTCCCCGAGTTGCCGCGGGGCACAGAACCTAATGCTCACCATTTCTTACTAAATTATATTTATGTATTCTTTCCTATCTGTGGTGTTCTTACACATTTAGTTGTATTGGTATATATTTAGTAAAATTTTTCTATCGATTACAACAATAAAATATGTATTGTGAAGATTGTCATAAGGTTAAGCCGAATTTCAAAAACTGTCAAGGAGATTTGTTTCCCTGTCCTGATTGCGAAAACAAACGTTTTCCGCAGCGTAAGATCACTACTCCAGCACAGCAACCATCGACAGAAAATGTCCCTATTACTACATCAAGTCCTATCGTTTTGAAGTCACCACCTATCCCAGTAACCTCTGTCTCCAAATCTGTCTCTCCTCCACCGAATCCTACTAATCTTGCATTTGCAACTGCTAACAATCCATCAAATAATATTAATAACACTGAGAATAACATTGAGCAAAATATGTCCAACAACTCCAGTGCTCTGGTTGACACCACCGAGATAACGAAGCTGACATCAGATTATGATGCGATGACAAATGCTAGTAATAGCAGCGAGACAGTCGCTTCAGTACTGGGTGGAGTAAGGCCGAAAGCAAGCTACAAATGTGGGTCTGCTGACACGGACTTTATGATAAAATGTGATCTCTGTAAGAAGTGGGTTCACTATATATGTTCAAATCTGCCACCATACATGCTTAGCCTTCTAACCAACTCCAAGCATAAATATATGCCAGAGCTGTGTGCCTATTTCAAATCACATTAATAGCTTTCTAACATCCTACAAATCTATGCATAAACAAGACTACATTGTAGAATTAACAACAGTTTCGTCTCTGTTTACAAACAATGACAGTAGTGTCACAGCCAATAAGCCAAGGCCCGAACATAACACTTCTCTCTCTGCACCTAACACAAACAATGTTATGCCCACTACATCAAGTTCTTACGACGCTATCCCGTCTAACCAATGACACCCCCAAAAGATTGTGCCAAATAGTATGCCTCTTACTCGTAAAGATACAAATACTGATGTGCTATCAATAATTTTAGATGAAATTGGTGAACTAAAGCAAAACGTGACAAGTCTTCAATCACAGGTGGCTAATATGGATGCAAGAAACAGCCAGCTAAAGAATTTGCCAAATGCTTCATCAACAGCTATAAAACGCAATGCTACTCAAAATCCAAAGAACACATTAAATAATGACAGTTCATCATCATCAACTACCTCACACGTCAATCAACCGTATACGAGCTACAGGGATGTTGTTTCAAACATACCTGTCCAATTAACAAATCCATCATATCCCATGCAGAGCCAAACACCACACAATAGAAAGCAGGCTCATCAATTTGCCAATGCAACCAAGCCAACTACTACTAATCATTATCATCAGGCCAATGCAACCAAGCCAACTACTACTAATCATTATCATCAGGCCAATGCAACCAAGCCAACTACTGCTAATCATTATCATCAGGCCAATGCAACCAAGCCTACTACTACTAATCATTATCATCAGGCAGTGTATGACAATTACAATCATGCTTCTTACAGTCAAAGTTCCAATCCTAAAGAGAATATCTTGATTGCTGAAAGTTCTACACTCCGAAAAATGAGTGGACGCTATGTGTTTACAGAAAATGCAAATGTCAACATAAGAACCTTCCCTGGTGCAAGAATTAGCGATTTAACCGAGTATGTTGATGACCTATTTGGAACTGTGAAGTATAATACAGTAGTCTTACATATAGGATCAAATGGCATTCGAAAGCGCAAGCTAGATACAATCATCAACGATTACATACAACTCATTGAGAAAATTAGAAAGAGGTTACCAGAAATACATATTATGGTATATATCTTCCTTGCTTCCTCGTCCAGACTACCGCGACCACGTCGAAAACGATTTAGTATATAAATTTAACTGCATGCTACAATCCATGGCATCACAATCACTTACTACATTCATCGATAATACACATCTATTCACACAGAACAATGGTGAAACCAAACTGAACCTCTTCTGGGACCGCATCCATCCAAATCATGATGGCCTAACCCTCCTGTAACATTTCAAGCCATCTGTCTGTCACCACTTCAACTTTCCAAACAAATGATAATTATCAACATGAAAATTTTTATGCAGCGAGGCAGCGAGCAATGCAGTAGTATTAGTAGATTATCCATTACTTTGTTCAAAGTTGTCTTCATCCAGTATTAATACCTTCTATACTACAAACTGATATAATGTTTTATTTGACCATTGCCAAACTACAGAATGCAATATACCATTAGCAAACATGAGCCCACACACAACCATTGAGGACACAGCCAAAACATCAAAATCAAACACTCCAAATACAATGACTAACAGTGCTTGCAATAATAAGAAAACAAATAAAATCATTACATGTAGCAAAAATACCTATAGCAATGCATCAACTAACACATCTGCACGCTTCATAAGCAGCATCCATACCAACAATACTGACAAAAACTTCACTAACACATGCATATATACCAATGCGGACAACTTGATCAATAAAAGATACGAGTTAGAAGTAATTATACACAAATATAATCCAACTATTATCTGTATAACAGAGGTTTTACCGAAAAATCTAAAACAATATAACGAAATTCAACCATGTGAACTGCAAATAGATAATTTAAATAACAACCCATCTAGAGGTGTCCTGATATACACACAAATCGTTGCAACTGGACCCCCATGGAAAATTCAAATACTACTGGAGCATGGATGTTTTTTCATAATGTTATTGCAGACGTAATAACAAAATATATTCCACTATCTAGGCAATCAGAACGGAAAAAGCCATGGCTAAACTCTGTTGCTATTAAATCAATTAAACTAAAATCAAAGGCGTATAAGAAATACAAACAAACAAACAAACCTGAAGACCTAGATTACTACAAACATGCCAGAAATTCAGCAACATCCGTTATTAAACACTCAAAAAAGAACTTTGAACATAAGATAGCATCAGAATCTAACCGTAACCGTAAAAGCCTTCTGGAAGTATGTAAAAGCAAAACTTCACTAAATGAGCAAGTGGCAAGTTAAAAAAATAATAGTAAACTGAAAACAAATGACCAAGCTAAAGCCGATCTATTAAATAATTACTTTTGTAGTGAGTTTACTGATGAAAATATAGAGGCCATGCCAGAAATGACCGAGGTCAATAAAATCACAAAATTAGGCAATTTTAACATTAATAAAAACGAAATAGAGGAGAAATTAAGAGCATTAAATCTTAGCAAAAGTTGCGGCCCTGACCAAATCCCATCCAGAATATTACTGGAAACGGCTACCGAAATTGCCCAACCTTTACACATACTATTTAACAAATCACTAGGTGAAGGCGAATTACCTGAAATTTGGAAAACTGCAAATGTGACAGCTATTCATAAGAAAGTGTCTAAAACCGATGTTGAAAATTACAGACCTATCAGTCTTACACCAATCACTTGTAAAATTTTCGAATCTTTTATCAGGGACAAAATTATGGAACACATGGAAACAAATAATCTTATAACCAACTGCCAACATGGTTTTAGATCCAATAGATCGTGTAAAACACAAATGCTTGAATTCTTTGAAACAGTTACAGCCAGTCTCAACAAAAACGAACCAGTGGATACTAAATATCCTGATTTCAAAAAAGCGTTCAATACTGTATCCCATGGGAGACTTCTAACAAAACTGAAGGCATGTGGTATAGTGGGCAACATACACAAATGGATACAAAACTTCCTCACAGATAGAAAACAGCGTGTAAAAGTAAACAAAGTAACATCTGAATAGATCAAGGTTACTAGAGGGGTACCACAGGGAAGCTTAGGTCCAATTCTATTCATAATTTTCATCAATGATATACCCGATTCAATTGATTGTGCTTGCAAGATAAAAATCTTGCAGATGATACAAAAATCTTAGGTACTCCCCTTACTACAAATATTCAACTAAACATCAATACGGTTTGTGAATGGTCTCATACTTGGCAATTACCGTTCAACTCTGAAAAAACCCTAAAGTAATTCACTTTGGCGCTAACAACCCTCAGTTCCAATACTACACATCTGATACTGATGGATTTTACAAGATAATTTCTGCTCTCGAAGAAAATGACCTTGGAATTTGGATCGATAACAAATTATCCTTTGACGAACATATCAACAAAACTGTATCCAAGGTAAATAGTATACTAGCTGTCATTAAACGAACCTTTTCACATCTGGATCAGAATACATTCATTTTACTTTACAAAACGTTAGTAAGGCCAATATTGGAATATGGAAATTCAGTATGGTCAACATACCTATTAAGACAGTCAGGAACCATCGAAAGAATACAACGTAGATCAACAAAATTAGTTCCAAACCTTAAGCATCTATCTTACGTGGATAGATTGAAATCACTCAACCTAATGTCACTCAAATACAGACGATTTAGAGGGGATTTAATCGAAACTTACAAAACTTTACACATGAAATATAACTTAGATGCAGCTCAATTCTTTAAGGAAACATCCACTGCAACCATGACCACGCGTGGACATAATCTCAAAATTCAAACAAATTTCTACAAAAAAAATCTCAGGAAAACCTTTTTTTCACAAAGAGTTATTCCTTACTGGAACTCTTTACCTGATCACGTTGCACTTGCCATCAACTTAGACCAATTTAAATCAAAGCTAGACTACATTATAAAGACATTTTATTTAACCACGACTAATATTATCAAACCTACGCCTGGGACACAGAAGTCATATCTGACTCATGTCCGTCACTGATGATGATGATTGAGCCCATATAGCTGCGTCCACGTTTAAAGCCACTTTGACATAATTCACTGAAGTCATTGATCTTCTCTCAGATGCGGCATTGAGTAACATTGGATAGCATCTTCTGTGTGCTGTTGTGAAGCACAGTGGGCCGCAGGTCAGCCGGGTTCTTGAGCCTGGGTAGGGCGATAAGGCTGTCTTGGCCTACAGTGTCGATGGTGATGCATTACGGCTGAATTGATTAAGTGCACGATCAGTTTTGAGATAATGTCACTAGCGTATTTGAATAGCTCATTGCTCATGCCATCATGTCCAGATGCACGTACATTTTTCAGGAATAATAGTGCCTTCTTAACTTCTGCTGTTTTAATTGGTGTTAGTAATAGCCTGGGTTCACCTAAAACTGGTTCATCATCTTGATTGATGAATTGTTTCCTAAACCAATATCGAATTGTTTCCGCTTAGCCCGGGTCAGTCCTGATAAAGTGTTCTTCAGAGTTGTGTAAGTGAGTGAGTGGTGGTGTGTAGTCAGTTACTCTCAGGGATCTGGTTGCCCAAAACATTTTGTGGCAGTCATCCGTGACAGGGATTTCATCTGCTAGGAAGTCTGCTTGTTTAATAGCGAGATCTTTTAAGCGTTCACTGATGTGGTGCAGAATGTTATTGCGTCCCCTGCGTAGTTTTGTGTGGTCTTCACTTTGGTCACTTTGATAGATGCACAGCCATACTGCTATCTGCTCCTATGGCGCTGGTAGTTGATGATTCCATGCGTTTGAGTATTTTTATCCACCCCCCCCCCCCCCCAGTTTGGAAAACGTGGTTATTATCAGTATTATGGACTTCTCGTATTATACGTAGCGATCAGCATGTCCGTCCATCTGGCTGTCCCTTTCTTGCCAACGCAACTCCTAGAGTTTAGTTGCAACTCCTTTGAAACCTGGTAAGTGTTATTATTACAACCTGAAAATGAGCATGGCCTTTTTCGTGGGCGGGAAATGTTTCATTACAGGGTAAACCCTTTAAAATGTAGATGCCAGAATAACTGCTTTGTCAATCATTTATCAATGCAACTCCTACAGTTTAGCTGCAATTCTTTTGAACGTTGTTAAGTGTTATCATTACCATGTGCATGTGCTATCTGTATGACTGTACGTCCACCCATCATTTCAGAATATCTGTCCGTCTGTCCATCCATCTCTGACAATCATTTCTTATCAACACAACTCCGCATAAAGTTTCCACTGGATTAACCTGAAATTTGGTGCACATTATCAGTATCATGCGCATGTGCTTTTTGCGGGCCATGGATCTTATTCATTACAGAGTTACGCCATTTAAATACCTTGTAAATGATGCATAACTTCACAATACCGGCATGGATTCATGCAAAATTTCTTTATCATCTGACTATTTTTGCTACTACTGGTGGGAGTGATATAGCATTTGTCTGTTTGTCCATTTGTCTGTAATCATTTCTCGTCAACGCTACCCCTCATACAGTTTAGTTCTGATTCCTGTGAAAGTTGGTAAATAATACCAGTACTACGCTCTGAGTGTACAGAGTCGTACCTTTCTTGAGGTCACCTCGCAGCATGCCTAACATATTTATGCAATCACGTCCTCTCCTGGCCTTATATTTGCTGGCTCCCATTAAGGCGAATTCCATGGCCCTCTGCGCTGGTGTGTCTTCTGGTATCCTTAGCACATGGCCAAACATGGACCATCTTTGCTGGACAACTTTTGCGGACAGCGGCGGTGTATTACACATCGTGTATAGTACATCATTGGAAATGTCTGACGATCGGTGGCCAGTGATGGTGAGGAGGTATTTGCGGTGTCGGGCATCAAGTTTGTCTAGCCCCCCCCCCCCCCCCCCCCCCCCGAGACAGGTAAAATTAATCAAAAAATTGCCTTTTTCGGGCCAGATGTTCAAGAGTTTTGAAGCTATGCTCGCATTCGTTTTTCACTGTTCCTATTACTTCAATACGCAGTGCTATGATTTTTGTTTCGATGAGATGTATCGATATTCTCCAGAGTCATGTCCAGATCTCGAAGAATTTTGAACCTATTCTCTCAATTTCTTTGTCACTGAATATATTAATTGAAGAAACAGTGCTATTACTCCGTTTCGAAGAAATTCATACTTATTTGCCTGAATTAGTCGTGTTTAAAAACTTAAATTCACCAATCTTTCCATGCCCAGACATAATCTTTGAACGGAATTGAACATGCACTTGCGAGTCGTTCTCAGTGGATATATTAAGACGAGATGCAGTGCCAGGATTTCATTTTTCATTGATTATTTTTTCTAAAATACTGTTCATTACAATTAATGTTATGTCAACTCTTGATGTATGTTTATCTGAAATGTTTGGATCCGGATGGATATACCGTCTTCTGATGGCTCTGGTTCAATTTGTTAGGGCTTGGTTTGGATAGGAGCTGACGTCGCTGTTTGATATCTGCTCCTCGAGGACCTTTTATGACATTTGGTGTACGCTAATGGTGTGTCATATATCATATTTTTCATGGTTCAAGTGAACATCATAGAGCAAATTTATCTAGACCATGGTTTCAAACCTTTATCACATATAGTCACCAAACTTGGTGTATGGATGCGTCATAGCTTAGAGGTATGTGATGTATTAAATTACGTCACCATGCCGTCTATTTCACGGGTCGCTGAGCAGCAATCCTTGTACGAGTTCTAGTTTCCAGATGTTTTCGTGTACAGTAATTATCTCCATGATGTAGTCGACGGGAACTATAGAAACGTGCCCGTCCCTCTATATGTGCGTCCTGCCACCCGTTTGTACAAAACTTTACACATGAAATATAACTTAGATGCAGCTCAATTCTTTAAGGAAACATCCACTGCAACCATGACCACGCGTGGACATAATCTCAAAATTCAAACAAATTTCTACAAAAAAAATCTCAGGAAAACCTTTTTTTCACAAAGAGTTATTCCTTACTGGAACTCTTTACCTGATCACGTTGCACTTGCCATCAACTTAGACCAATTTAAATCAAAGCTAGACTACATTATAAAGACATTTTATTTAACCACGACTAATATTATCAAACCTACGCCTGGGACACAGAAGTCATATCTGACTCATGTCCGTCACTGATGATGATGATTGAGCCCATATAGCTGCGTCCACGTTTAAAGCCACTTTGACATAATTCACTGAAGTCATTGATCTTCTCTCAGATGCGGCATTGAGTAACATTGGATAGCATCTTCTGTGTGCTGTTGTGAAGCACAGTGGGCCGCAGGTCAGCCGGGTTCTTGAGCCTGGGTAGGGCGATACGGCTGTCTTGGCCTACAGTGTCGATGGTGATGCATTACGGCTGAATTGATTAAGTGCACGATCAGTTTTGAGATAATGTCACTAGCGTATTTGAATAGCTCATTGCTCATGCCATCATGTCCAGATGCACGTACATTTTTCAGGAATAATAGTGCCTTCTTAACTTCTGCTGTTTTAATTGGTGTTAGTAATAGCCTGGGTTCACCTAAAACTGGTTCATCATCTTGATTGATGAATTGTTTCCTAAACCAATATCGAATTGTTTCCGCTTAGCCCGGGTCAGTCCTGATAAAGTGTTCTTCAGAGTTGTGTAAGTGAGTGAGTGGTGGTGTGTAGTCAGTTACTCTCAGGGATCTGGTTGCCCAAAACATTTTGTGGCAGTCATCCGTGACAGGGATTTCATCTGCTAGGAAGTCTGCTTGTTTAATAGCGAGATCTTTTAAGCGTTCACTGATGTGGTGCAGAATGTTATTGCGTCCCCTGCGTAGTTTTGTGTGGTCTTCACTTTGGTCACTTTGATAGATGCACAGCCATACTGCTATCTGCTCCTATGGCGCTGGTAGTTGATGATTCCATGCGTTTGAGTATTTTTATCCACCCCCCCCCCCCCCCAGTTTGGAAAACGTGGTTATTATCAGTATTATGGACTTCTCGTATTATACGTAGCGATCAGCATGTCCGTCCATCTGGCTGTCCCTTTCTTGCCAACGCAACTCCTAGAGTTTAGTTGCAACTCCTTTGAAACCTGGTAAGTGTTATTATTACAACCTGAAAATGAGCATGGCCTTTTTCGTGGGCGGGAAATGTTTCATTACAGGGTAAACCCTTTAAAATGTAGATGCCAGAATAACTGCTTTGTCAATCATTTATCAATGCAACTCCTACAGTTTAGCTGCAATTCTTTTGAACGTTGTTAAGTGTTATCATTACCATGTGCATGTGCTATCTGTATGACTGTACGTCCACCCATCATTTCAGAATATCTGTCCGTCTGTCCATCCATCTCTGACAATCATTTCTTATCAACACAACTCCGCATAAAGTTTCCACTGGATTAACCTGAAATTTGGTGCACATTATCAGTATCATGCGCATGTGCTTTTTGCGGGCCATGGATCTTATTCATTACAGAGTTACGCCATTTAAATACCTTGTAAATGATGCATAACTTCACAATACCGGCATGGATTCATGCAAAATTTCTTTATCATCTGACTATTTTTGCTACTACTGGTGGGAGTGATATAGCATTTGTCTGTTTGTCCATTTGTCTGTAATCATTTCTCGTCAACGCTACCCCTCATACAGTTTAGTTCTGATTCCTGTGAAAGTTGGTAAATAATACCAGTACTATGCTCTGAGTGTACAGAGTCGTACCTTTCTTGAGGTCACCTCGCAGCATGCCTAACATATTTATGCAATCACATCCTCTCCTGGCCTTATATTTGCTGGCTCCCATTAAGGCGAATTCCATGGCCCTCTGCGCTGGTGTGTCTTCTGGTATCCTTAGCACATGGCCAAACATGGACCATCTTTGCTGGACAACTTTTGCGGACAGCGGCGGTGTATTACACATCGTGTATAGTACATCATTGGAAATGTCTGACGATCGGTGGCCAGTGATGGTGAGGAGGTATTTGCGGTGTCGGGCATCAAGTTTGTCTAGCCCCCCCCCCCCCCCCCCCCCCCCCGAGACAGGTAAAATTAATCAAAAAATTGCCTTTTTCGGGCCAGATGTTCAAGAGTTTTGAAGCTATGCTCGCATTCGTTTTTCACTGTTCCTATTACTTCAATACGCAGTGCTATGATTTTTGTTTCGATGAGATGTATCGATATTCTCCAGAGTCATGTCCAGATCTCGAAGAATTTTGAACCTATTCTCTCAATTTCTTTGTCACTGAATATATTAATTGAAGAAACAGTGCTATTACTCCGTTTCGAAGAAATTCATACTTATTTGCCTGAATTAGTCGTGTTTAAAAACTTAAATTCACCAATCTTTCCATGCCCAGACATAATCTTTGAACGGAATTGAACATGCACTTGCGAGTCGTTCTCAGTGGATATATTAAGACGAGATGCAGTGCCAGGATTTCATTTTTCATTGATTATTTTTTCTAAAATACTGTTCATTACAATTAATGTTATGTCAACTCTTGATGTATGTTTATCTGAAATGTTTGGATCCGGATGGATATACCGTCTTCTGATGGCTCTGGTTCAATTTGTTAGGACTTGGTTTGGATAGGAGCTGACGTCGCTGTTTGATATCTGCTCCTCGAGGACCTTTTATGACATTTGGTGTACGCTAATGGTGTGTCATATATCATATTTTTCATGGTTCAAGTGAACATCATAGAGCAAATTTATCTAGACCATGGTTTCAAACCTTTATCACATATAGTCACCAAACTTGGTGTATGGATGCGTCATAGCTTAGAGGTATGTGATGTATTAAATTACGTCACCATGCCGTCTATTTCACGGGTCGCTGAGCAGCAATCCTTGTACGAGTTCTAGTTTCCAGATGTTTTCGTGTACAGTAATTATCTCCATGATGTAGTCGACGGGAACTATAGAAACGTGCCCGTCCCTCTATATGTGCGTCCTGCCACCCGTTTGTCCAAGCTTGTGTGCATCTCGCATTTGGTTTCCACTCATTAACTTCAGTTAGCCTGTATTAAATCAGGTCAAATTTCGAAATACCTTGCTCCTCATCTGGAGCCCTTAATTGGGATTGCGTTTGGCCGAAATCCGGCTGTAATCACCTTGAAGAATCGTAAAATATTTGCTTCAGTTAGCCTACATGGACTCAGTTCACAATTGGAAAGTCCATGACTCTCCGCGAGACCTTGACTGGGATTGTATTTGGCCATATCCAGATGTGATCAATAAAGTTAGCCCCTTGATTGCTTGAAAAATCAGAAAATATTTGGTTCCAGCTTGATAACTTCAGTTAGTTTGTATGTATTAAATTCAAATTTCGGAAATAAATCTATCCGTAGGAGAAGTTGACTCTGATTGCGTAAAGCAGCTCTGGACATCAATGCCCTATAGACCCAACTATATGACGTCATAATGAATTATGTAATCAGACGTCAGAATCAAAATGCGTAATGAATGACGTACCTAGCTCCGTCATAAACATTTAAAAGTCCGTAAAGTATACGAATTGTATGCCATTGATGGATGTATTGTTTAACAACTTTCTGTAGAAATTTTACAGGACGCTGTTGCTGGCACAAGTCAAGTTAGTTTCAAAATATTCAACAGCTTACGTGTATAGTTACCTTGAAAATAGGATTCAGGGAAGCCATGGTTCAACATATATAAATCAATCTCAACACACCCAAAGCGTGGACGGAACTCGGCTGTAGATGAGCGTAGCATAGCTAAAAACTTACCCTTCTATTGGTTGTCACTCTTGGAGTGACTTCCTTTGGCGATATTATATCTGTCATCTTCTTTGATTCTTGGTTATGTACATTATCAAATTTTATATATTTTTTCACTTGTTTCACTATATAGATCTACATTGAGTGAATGCATGTCAGACTGGATAAATATGTGCACGGATCTCTGTATGACATCTACCATGTCTCAGAACTACCCCATACACATCACTTACTGTGAGTTCAGCCGTGCTCTAAGCCGCCATGATGACTGATCAAATGTGGTGACTTGCATAATACTGTCATCATTGTATGTTGACGCACACGCACGCACACCTGTCTTTTAAAAGCATACATGATGACGCACACCCGACGTATAAATCATTGGGAGGAACACCATATGAGCTGCCGGGGTGATCATCCTCATGAACAAACTGTATTATGTCTGGCCAGACCAAGCACGCATTAGTGACCACAGCAAGAGTGAGAATGTTTAGATTCGAGGTTGGTCCATCATAGTTAGAAGCTACTGCTTCTTAATATTACTGCTGTACAGTCTGCCTCAAAGAAATCAAAGTCATGTTTAGTTTATGAACAGGGCACAATAGGCGAAACTTTCACCACCACAAGCTGGAAATTGTTCACATACCTCACTGCAGGTGCCAGAACACAGAGGAAACTGCAGAGCGTTTCCTTGAAGAATCTGAAATCTATGGTGTCTTCAGGGAAGGCAGCTGGCTGATCGCAACCGACACTAAATAAAAGCTTATGGGGCTTGGAATACCAAGAATAACCAGCTTCCATCGCCATTCAATCTGGGAAGATAATATAATTGAATCTGCTATGTATTCATGAATGCCGTGAAAATGTATAATAATTCTGTTCAACATAGATAGCCCCCCTCCCCATATTTTTAATTTACTCGGACCCTATCGTCGGTTGTCTTTGTTATAGATATTAGGGTAGAAATTATGTCAATACAATGAAATGAATAATTGCCATCAAGGTTTCTGATGTTGTGGTTCAGATTGTCAACCTAAAATATGAGAAAATATTCTTAGATATAATTCTATGATAATTACAAGAGCTCTTAAAATGATCTTATATCAATGGCGACCATCTTTTCTTCTGATGATCTCTGACATTTATAATATCAATGCATCGGTAGTGAGTTCCTGTGTTCTAACAGGTCTTGGCCTACTAACCCAGTGACAGCGTATAGCGAGTCTTTGTCCTCCGATGATACTGTGTCTTCGTCTCAATCGTCCGTCTACAAACCATTAACCCAGTCATTCCTTATCCGCTCCCCACACCCTTTTATAGCAATGTCTGCCCCCTTTCCCACGCCCAATCCGACAATTCATGGACTGTGTCATTCAAGAAAATCAAGGTCATCGAAGGAAACAGTGTATGCAACAACGCCGTTCACTATATACACAGTGCTCGAGCCCACGTAAAAAAATGTACTATAAGTACAGCCACAATCCCCAACAGCCACCGGGTCTGGCATTGATGTGACGTGGGCGGACCACCAATCAAACGTGCACTGCAGCACTACAACTGGCAACTGATGTGGCGATGTCGAGCAACCAGATGCAACAGCTGATGACCACCACATCGAATGATAACTGGCAACTCAGCGTATGACCACCTAAATTATCGATACTACCTAAGCACAAATGAAACAACATTTGCTGCCGTGCTCGATACAGTTGATGAGACCGAAGACAGTGAATCAGAATGTGATGAGAGATTCCATGGATCCATATAGCTCCTCTCAATGCATAAAAGTTCACGATTCCCGAACTGAAAAGATGCGATCACGGAGTAGGCCTTACCTAGCAGAGGACTTACTTTCTTGTCCACACAGCTGCACTGCTGTAGTAAACTATGCTAAACACAGGAAAACTGAATTCGCTTCATCTATAAATGAAGGACAACCCAATGGGTAATACCAGAGATACAGTGATGCGATAAGACCCGTTTGACTTCCAGAGACCACACATCCTCCTTCATGGATCTCAGGCATTACTCAGGCACTAGTAATAGGATGAGCACTCGTTTCCAGAGCAAACATGATTTCTCATAAACAAAAGCCTGTGTTCAGGTACAAGCCACGGCAGTTTGACACCTGTCGTGGCTTGCCCCCATCTTCTGGAAGTGAGTCAAACCTTTCTGCGTACAGAAGGGGACTATCTACACCCGCCAGTCGAAGTAGAAACGGTATGAGAGCAGCGCTGCCACCGGTGGTAGGCAAACGTTGCCACCTCCTGAATACGATGGACAGACGCAATGGGAAAACGATATCTTCCAATTCACTATGATAGCGCAAATTAATGTGTGGCACAGATCTAAAAAGGAGCATATTTGGCTGTACGTCTCAAAGCCAAAGCGCTGCATGTGCTCACGGATATACATATCAGTAGAGGCTCTCATTATCTGGACTTGTGTGAAGCGCTAGAGGACCGATTTGGCGATGCAGGCAAAGCGGAAACAAGCCGAATGCAGCCATATGCAATGAGGATGAAACCAGAAGAAACCCTCCCAAAGCTAGCCAGTCGCATCCACTGTCTGATGATCAGAATTTATGGGTCCATAGCAGCAAAGCTTCAGTTAGCAGCAGTGCACCCCTTTCCTCTGAGAAGCAACACCTCAAGAGGAAAGGTGGGAAGAAGAATGATGGTGGAAAAACGTCTGCACCCACCAGTGTAAATCCTAACAGCCACTTCATCTGCCTTAGAAGATAAAAATGGAGCAGTTAGCTACTCAACTAGCACAAGTGACTGGTGTGCTGTGGGTGACAATTCAGAACCATCATTTCTTTTCGGCCAGGCAACTGACTAGTCAGGGTCAGACCACGAGAATGACTGCTCCTACATGATCATCCTCTCAACCACATACTTTTCTTTCAACCACCTCGCCTCCTTTATGCTCTCCTTCCATTTACCCATATCTATTCATTGTCTATACAGATGCCAAATGTTATTGATGTGATCAATCTGTCCACTGGGTAAAAGACTACGATGAGATGCGGAGATGGGCAACTGCCTGCACGGTATCCGCACACAGCAGCCACCATACAGGATATGCAGGAACGGATACCCTGCTATTTTGATGCATATAGCGAAAGGTATGTGCCATTAAACTAGCCACGGATCCTTCGTCCCTGCTCAATAGAGATAGAAAACTACAGAGAGCGATTAGAAAACCACCCAACGGTCTCTGAATCGTACATGTCACCAACATGTACACGAACGACGAGATTTGATCTATGCCACGTTACCCACTACACCACTTTCGTACGTGGGGGGGGGGGGGAGCATAGTAACCCCACCAACCCCTCTGATGTAGCCCCGACCCTCGCGAATGGGAGTAGCCAATGTAAGCCATGGCCTCTTTTTCTTTACTAAGCCCTCTGAAGCATTCGAAACTCTTAGAGCTACCACCTATCAGAATGCATTGGCATATCATTGCTCGATATGTGGAGCTGTCATCACGGTTATGCTGGACACTGGAGCTACACTGACCATCCTCCTTACCCGTCTTTATGAGACCATGGACTATAGGAAAAGGCCAAAATTAAAGCCTACATACGTGCAGTTATTTGGGCCATGGGCCCCAAAGTGACCGCACCCACCCCTCTGATGTAGCTCTGACCTTCGCGAATGGGAGTAGCCAATAGCCAATGTAAGCCATCGCCACCAGCCTGAGAATTGAGGGAACTGCCAATTTCAACATTCGGATTGACGATTTCTCCTCCATACAGAAAGTAGTTGTGGCTAACATTGCAAATGATGCACTACTGAGCGCAGATTTTCTGTGCAGCTGTGCATGGTGCTCTCGGGCGCTGTAGATGCCAGGAATTAGAAATAGGTTTTGTTAATTATACTGTATCCGTAAAAACGGTCCCGATGACTAAAAGGAACCGTAACGGTCTTAGGACCGATAGTTATAATTTCTGTATTTGTTTATAATTATTCTCATTTTCCTCAATGTGAATATATCTTGATCATTTGACACCATATTGATTGTTCTGGTTAGATTATGTATATATATGGCCAGTTGCCATCCGTTCATATGTTTTGTTTATTCATAGAAAATATAGGACTGCAGTGCACGTAGGAAACGCTATACAGCAACATTTATATATGCATATCAGCACTTTCTCCCGCCACCAACAATTTTTCACTGAGGTCGCTGTCCGTGCTATACCTCTGTTTAGCCCGGCATGCTACCGACTAAACCTTTTCTATTCAGCTCAATAGGATGGGTTCAAAATGATTAGAGACACTTTCTTCATTACATACTGTGTAATATATTCTTCTCTTCCGGTAGTGCCATAATCTAGCCCCGCACTCCGGTAAGACTCATAAGTAAGATTTTGTCTCTCTTCGTGCTCCACTTAGACTTGTGGCTTCTTAATTGTTTGGATGTCCCTATCCGCACCACGGGCTGATCCGACTCTGGGAAACTATTGGGGTTTCCGAGCGGTGATGGCCAGGGTGCGGTATCACACACATTCCCGTGTATCTTTGAATACTTAGTAATTAGCACTTTAAGCCAATGTAGGAAAGCACTGCGAAAACACATGTATTAATTATTATTTTATTTACTGACAATCCTCCCGCACCGCAGTGCAAAACTGGCAACTTGTATATAAACCTAACGACAGGTTAAGCGGTTAGTTCCATAGGACCCGGTGACGGGCGAGATACGTACCCCCACCGAATTCCGTTAAAATGTCTGGGCATGATATTTATATCTGCCACGCCCTTGCGGGAAGGATATTTACGGTGGGTATTCGTCTCTCTTACCCCCCCCCCCCCCCCCCCACCATAACGATAAGAGAAATGGCCTAATAATGCTTTCGTGAAATGTAACCCATGTCTTGTAATGTTTTATGTGGTTACGGAGCGGGATGTCCCAGGATTCTTATCCAGTTCGGAGATCTTACTAAGTAAAATGTATGAGCGCTGTCTTCAGTATTGATGTCTTAGGGCATCTGTTCTCAGTGATAGCCATGTCTAATAGCTAGCTAGATAGCAGCCAGTTGCGGCCTAAAGTAATTCTTGTTCTGAAAACAACTAAAAGGAATTAAGCAAAGCAGAAGGCCTGCAGAAATAAAGCGGCAACTACTAATTCAGCATATTAAGAATCACATAAGACGGTGATGAGGGAATCCATCGGGAATCACCCGTCCCGTCTTCACGTAAAACAGTACGCACCCCTATAGTCATAATCTCACTAGGTATGGTCTTTTCTTTCTAAAGCATTTTGATTGAAATATTAGAGTAGGCCCATTTTTGCCTACTATTCTTCTCCCGCTTTAAGCAGTGGCGACACCTTTCCGAGACTGATGCCCGCGCGAGGCACTTGCCTCTCGCAAGGATTCAGCGACGACGGTCCACGCCAGGATTATACTCCTCACCCAAACTAGCACTAGGAGTAGTGCCCGCGTGAGGCACATCACTTTTCGTTCGAGGTAACCTTCTTCCTTTCAGCTTAGAAGTATAATATCTTATATTAAGTTAAATAGCTACGTTTCGTGTACGGGAGCCTCCCTTGCGGGGATACCTCTGCGGACCTACGAGTCTGTGTGGTACCTCTGGGAGCCCCTTGTTTAAAAGTTCATCTACCTGTCTCTATGTCTCGTATTTTCGTATGCTCTTATTGTAGTATTATCTAGCAAATTTATAATTGTTTAGGTAAACTCAGTGTATAGACTTATATTTTTAGGTCACCAAATCAAATCTTGTAAGTCCATAGATCACGAAATTGCTATGGACAGGCATACTGGTGACACAAACTCGTGGGATGAGACAGTTGTGTTTACTGTTCGCGACAATGGTCGCACGGCCCCACCGGAACGATTGAGTTCAACCGGCCTTAGGAGCCGGTTTTTGTTTCCAGCAGGGCAGTCTCGTACAAGGTCCGTCACCCCGAGACAGGATGCTAACCAGCGCCATCACTCGTCGTGTACGTGCGGCGCGGCGAGTCGACACGATACACCGGAACGGCCCGACACTACCCGGCGAGCTACACCAACATACTTAGCCTGTATACTCTGTTTACCACGATTGACCAAAATCGAATATGTCACGTTGTCCCCTTCCCCTGCGCCATGATTGGGTGCCCACAGATGTTTCACCGCTACCGGGACCTGTACACACATCTATAAGCTCCTGCCGCTTATCTCCGACCAACGACTATGGGAGATGGCGGAACAACTTGGTCCCAAATGCTAAGGCTAGCGCTTCGGATAGGAACGTCGAAGTGCAAATGTCACGTGCCAATTGGACGTGTACATCTTAACCCTTTAACACTAGAATTTGTTCAAGAAAATTTCAATTTTCTCATAGAAAATGTCTAGTTGCAGACCAAGAGAAGACTACTTTTGAAAAGTTACCACTGGAATGAATGACTCTGTTATCGAGCTAATCATTCCAGTGGGGAATTTTGCAAAAAATAGTCTTCTCTTGGTCTGCAAATGGATATTTCTCAAGACCACTGCAGAAGCCATTTTGGCTGATATGAGTGTTAAAGGGTTAAATTCAGTTTCATTGACAATTTCCTAGTTACAGAATCCAGCAGATATCTCATCGGGATCCATCTCCGCGTATAGAACGGACAATGGACCTTTCCATTTCTAGCTATGCCCCGCCCATCACTAGCTAAGCTCCACCCACACCTCGCCGTGTTGGGATTGATCGATCCCCAAATGCCCTAGCTATCAATATCTTGAAAACTATACAGGGAAGCTGTTGAATATTTTGTAATTAATTTGACTGGGTGTAGGCAGCAACAGCGCCCAGTCAAATTAGTTACACAATATTCAACAGAATAATTATTAAACAGTAAAAGCAAACAATTTGTACAACAATGCATAGACCGTCTTCAAATATGCGTTCGTGACGTACTTATCGACATCATTCATGACGTCATTCTACACATCGTGCAGTTCATTATGACGTCATATGATGGGTGGGTACTCTGGAAAGGTGAATTATGCTGCATCCTTGGAGAGAAGTTTCAGACATTCCCAACACATCTGCCAGCAAACTGAATAATTGTCTCAATGAAACCATGCCTGCCTGACTGACTTCTCCTGCTGAACGTGTGAATAATCGCCGCAGATTGTTTGGTTTATTTGAAAGTTGTTGCATAGTTATATCTTACAAGCTGTAGTTATGCCATGAGGAAAATTAAATACTTCGTAGCTAATAGCCGTGTTGCCGCCATTATTATGTTAGCTCGCAAGAGAAATAATAATATGGAAACTGTACATATATGTTGAAAAGGGCGAAATAAAGAAACATCCATGCCCCTGCCAAAAGATAGAAAAGAAAGAACTTAGGACGGGCTACTGGGTGGGGGGGGGGGGGGGGGGTGTGTGGTGACGAGGGAGACGCGCAATGTCCGAGAGAGATGCCCCTCTTAAATAAAATAAAAAATACTGTTGATAAGACCATAGCAGTGCTTCACGCAGTCTGTGATATAAATAATGATGGAAAAAGAGTATGGTATTTTGAAAATAATGAGACAAATGTGCTTTTATATGAAGAAATAAATTAACTAAATGGACGAAGGCCAAGAACAATAATAAACTGAACATCAACATTCATTAAAAACGAAAGTGAACACGACTTGTGCTTAGCACAGTAAGAAGACTAACTTTGAAAATTTGCCCGCAGAAATGCTGCAAGAATGTGAGGGCATCTACAGCATCAGTACACCAAACATTGCGTCCAATGATTCATCGACCGTGAAGACGACCGTCCTATGAACGTGCTCCAGTGCATTTCCAACTGTATATAAAGTCAACAAGCAGTTTCGCTTGGGACTAGCATTGATTTCGTATCTCTGTCTCCTCCTTTTTTCTTTGTGATGTGTTGCATTGTAGAATTAATTTCTCCCTACCCTCCCATATATGCTTACATATACGGTTTTCAGTAGGGAAACCAGAGACTATTCACCCAAGAGATTAAACACGTTTTAGCAGAAATGTTCCTTTAGTACACTTTAAACATTTGACAACGGTTTCAGGGATGGCTGCCCCATTGATCAATGGTACCTTTCCCTTTGGTCAATCATGCGAATATCCTTACATTTCACCATTCAAATCTTTTCCTGGGAACTCGCCATTGCCTCTTTGGTAAACGTCAGTGTCGTGACACTTGCACCATTAGTTAATAGTCTCAGTGATAGCTGCCCCATTGATCAGTATTACTTTTCCCGTTAGTCAATGTTATCAATGACACCAATATTCTTGCATTTTCTGTTCCAAATTACTGACTACTATTTGCTAATATATATGTAATTGCGAAAGACTGCCGTATAAACTCTGTCTAGTGCTCTGCGGGTACGGCTCTTTACGGTTGACTGCCTATAGGCCCTATCGCTTTTACGTCAATATATATATATATATATATATATATATATATATATATATATATATATATATATATATATATATATATATATATATATATATATATCCAGATACGCTTGTATAGATACGGTTGTGTGCAGCGATTGCATATTGGCCCTATATGTCTATGGGTCAAAACTGACCCACCCACCCACCCACCCATTCATTTTGAAGCCGATTCTATCGTTTCAGAAAAAACATCGTCGCTGATGGCATACTCTACTGATCCATTGAGGGGCGTTCGTTATATTATGCACCACATACTGAACTGGAATTACTGCCATGAATGTACCATCAGCAAGCGGCACTCCATGATTTATTCTCTTCACATCTGGTTCTGGGATCGGGTAATTACCCGGGGAGCAAGGGTGCATGGCTGGAAATGCATAAAACTAGAGGGAGTTAATCACTCGCCATTTATTGATCTGAAGTATAGCTTGCCGGGTGCATGTTGGCAGAACGCGTTTGTCGGATGTAAGACTGGCTACTAGTACTTTATACTGTGTGGTCGTAATGATGATTTCGTAATCGTGTATGTCGTCATCTAACAAACAGCCTTTGTCGTTATATGAAATCTGGGAATTTCCTGTCCTTATCTCTATAACGCATTGATCTAACGCGGTACGTTGCACCTATTTATAGCGGGCACCTTTCTTTGAGACCCAAAGAGCATGTGAGTTTTTAACCGATGGTCGTAAGATAGTAGGTCTTAATGAACTATCATCATCTGACAGTCAAAAGCTGTACCGCAGTACGTGAGTTGTATCAAACGTTATCTATAGCAGGCCTGATTTGTACGCGACTAGGATCCTATATTAATATACACTAATTGTAGCAATCTGGAATTATAGCACATTATTTAGGACTAATGGATTTGGCTAATTATATAAACGTCAATTTATTTGTTTTTAATCGTGCATGTGTAACTGTGTATCATACTTAGGCATACGTGTATAGGCAAACCTTTGGGTTAGGGTTAATGTATGTATATATTCCAAAATTTCGATGTTAGTCTACTTGTATCATGCATCTGCTTCTAGCTATGTGCCAAGGCAACTAGTTTCTCACCTCTAGAACTATATACCAGAATTGATAGGAATTCAGTCAGTTCACTAGCCTATATATGTTTGGGCGAGTTATAGGCTATGGTAACAGTCGCTTATTTTGACATCCCGGTGATCTATTAGTAGGTACTATGTGCATTGCTTTATAACCCTTACTCATGTTGGCAGCGGTTACAATTTTGTTAGTGTATGTCTGATTGAGATTGACTGGCATCTACTTTGAAAACTCGGTTGCTGTTTTAGATAGCAACATCTTGCTACAACAGAGCTTGTCAGAATGGACATCATTTTTCACACAAAATATATCAGAAAGATTAGCGCTGCATTCAGTACTTATTTATTAATATGCTTATGTTTTGTCTGTACAGGTCTGGCAGCGGCGGCGTACACAGTACGTGGGTGTCATCCATCATGAGCATATAGATGTATATAGTTATAGCCGTGACCGTGAGCAGTCTTATGGATGAAGACGATTCGTGCAGTGTTGATATAGTCGACACGGTATCCCCAGTATACGGTACCTCGACATAAACATCAGGAATCAGACCTCGTAGATTCTATAATTCTAGCGCCAAGATATAGAAGTAACTAACTGTACGCGAAATATTTTCCCAGCTGGACGTTTGCTTAATGATTTTATTGGCGTAATGTAGACAACACTCTTTGGACTCGATCAACGATTATATTTATGAGGATGCAGGATTTAAATGTAGTATTCTGAATTTACTGAGTAATATGTACACTGGACGGAAATTCTAGCGCCATGTGTTCAACTTCAGTTATCTGCCGTTGTACACTCGTTCGTTTATTATACTCTTAATTAGTGTGCTGCTGCGTGCTGCTAAGATCAAGGATTCCGATAATTCATTCATCTCCATTTTCAATTTTTAAGAACATGTTGATTTGCAAAAGGTCTCTGCGAAATTAGTAGTTGAATAGCTGAGGTACCAGCGGGTGGAATAATGCCAAAATGCGTTTATATAGTAGATTAAGTCTAGTGAAAGTGATTGTAGCTTTGGTTGTATTAGTGATATTTCTCCAGGCTTTACACATGTCCCTGTTGACAAAGCTGGAAGCTCAGGAAGCAGAAACCTCATATCAACGCGGCAGGAGAACTCGTTCCCAGACAGCATTATGGGATCCAGAACATTGGACACGCGCTAATCTTCTTGTTTTATCGCGCATAGCTGATAAAATTCAAAACACGCACATCCTCGATTATAACGGCATGTATAAAATTACTGTTAAGCTGTTGGATGACGTGGAGCTAAATGATGTCTTCCAAAACCAACCAGGGGTAAAATATCTGGAGAAAAATCTCGGTGGCGTTGATGAACTTCGAGATAAGTATGACGTTTCACTCGTGACGCATTCCACGTTCTCAAATTTAAAACATCTTATCGAACTGAGTCAACGGTGGTCGGGGCCGATATCGGTGGCAATCTTTGTCTATGGTAAAGGCATAATCCCAGTAGTGAGAAGTATAACTTATTTATATGTCTGCTACCCTCAGATCAGGAAACAGGTTCGTTTTCATCTAGTCAGTCCTTTAAACCACCCAGTTGCTCAGATGAACTATACCGCCAATACATGGACCAGTAGCTGTAGTGACATGCCAAAGGAATTAGTCAATTCTCTTGCCAAGAATTACGCAATGGATGGGATAAAATATCCGAACAATTTATTACGAAATTTGGCGATACGTTTTTCACAAACGTCGTTTATTCTAATGGCTGATATGGATATGGTTCCTAGTAAAAATTTACGAACAAATTTTCCAAGTTTCGTTTCAGACTTTGCTCATCACTTCCCAAAGCTGCTCAATTCTACCGCATTTGTGGTGCCAGTCTTTGAATCCTCGAATGTATTTACACCGGAAACTAAATTTCAACTTTTGAAATCCTGGACTGAAGGGTCTATTAGACCGTTTTATTCTCGAGTGTGTGAAAAATGTCAAAGGCCAACAGATTACATAACATGGAGGAAGAATAAGCGAGATTTAGACGCTGTTTCTAACCAGATTTCTTTAGGGGTTTCTCATTACGTAGAATGGAAAGACCCATGGGAGCCGTTCTACATTGTCAAGAAGCCTTTGCCTATGTATGATGAGCGATTTAAACAGTACGGCTTTAATCGAATAAGTCAGGTAGATATGATAGGAGAAATGACCCCCCCCCCCTCTCTCTCTCTCTCTCTCTCTCTCTCTCTCTCTCTCTCTCTCTCTCTCTCTCTCTCTCTCTCGTTTGCTCTCTCTCTCCCTACCGTTCTGGTCTCCAGCCGGCCAAAATCTTGTTCTAAATGTCGAAAAAACTCTATAGGGAGTTGCTATCTGATTGCGTGTTCCTACGATGATGTTCGCATTCAATAACAAGCCATTAATCACAAACAGCTGTAGGGACTATAGTATCTCGTGGTATCAACTATTACTTGATGCCAGCTGGTGCCTCCCGCTGGAGATGATTGGTATTTGCTTCATACCCACTAACTTTACGACCTCTTTCATTCTAAATGACATTGATTATATTAACCTTATGTTATATTTATTAATAGTTATTTATGAAAACAATTTTCCTGAAGGGCGCCACTTCTTTAGACACCAACGACCTTCGATCAAATTGTTTTCAAACTATTTAACATAGTTGGAGTTCAGATCTCTTGGAAATAAACTTTTGGTTCGAAAGAGAATTCGGAATGAAGAGATAATAATAGCTAGTATCGATTATTCGCATTCTCGTGCCTCTCTTGGGAGGTACTTTGGATTAAGCTTCAATTGATGCTATTGAATGTCACGCCCCTAATTTGCATGGCCGTTATGGACAAATAAGCCGCTTTCAGATTGAAATATCCAGAATTGTTCCCCACCTATTATAAAGATTATGAATGCATATAAAAGAGTCACGCTTGAGTTGAATTAATTCTATCCTATTATTGCGTACCCGCTCCAGCGGGCACGCTTCTATTTATTGCTGGCTAGAATTGACTATAGGCGCGGACATTTCGCGCAGGGGATTGTGGGGCTGTGTCTCGCGAGTTCTCCATCGATACGAGATCTAATAATTCTCGGCGCGAAGACACGGCTCTATTTTTAGATTGCTGGATATCTCATAATTATTATCTTCATGCACGTGATTCATGGCCAGTTCTCTTATTTGTTCTGGTCCGACTGCAATAGAGTTTGCGCGGCGATGACCGCTTAATTATTTTAATAAACAGCCAACGGAACTTATATGTCCACTTTAGCACTCTATCAAACTGATCACAAATGGCTTCTTGCGGTGATCGTGAGAAATGTCCATTTGCATTAGCTACTCACCGGAGAACTTGTTTTGAAAGTTTACCACTGGAATGACTGGTTGGATAACCGATCCTATAATTCTAGTAGTAAATTGCAAAAGAAAAACCACAATGCTCTCTTGGACGGCAATTAGACAAAGGACATTTTCTATGATAATGGATTTCTGTGTATATGACGTCATAATTATTTAGGTCAGATGTAGCTGGACGTCACAATCAATATGTGTAATGAATGACGTATCTAGCTCCACCAGGAACATTGAATAGCCAGTCAAGTATGCGAATTGCAGGTCTTTACTATTTAATCAACATGCTGTTGAATATTTTGAAACTAATTTAACTAGACGCTGTTCGAATTGTATGTCTTTGCTATTTATTCAACAGTCATTTTCTATGATAATGGCTGGGTTCGATCTGTAACTGAAGGATATGACGTCATAATCAATTACTTCATATACAGACTGACGTCACAATCCAAATGTGTAAATGAATGGCGTATCGAGCTCAGTCATGAACATTGAATAGATGTCTTTACTGTTTAATCAACATCGTGTTGAATATTTTGAAACTAATTTGCCAGAGGCAGCAAACCTTTAAAAGCACCCAGTCAAATTAGTTTCAAAATAGTCATCAGCTTACTTGTATAGTTATGAAATTGGAAGTCTGGGAATTCACTATATATATATATATATATATATATATATATATATATATATATATATACATCGATTCCAACACGCAAAAAGGGGTGGAGCTTAGCTAGAAATAGGAGTGGCATACCTAGAAATGGATCCCTCTATTGAAATTGCCATGAGCAAATTGAGCATTACATGGCTAATACCACTTGGTAATGCGTGGCCCACACAATATTGACCACTTGTATTAAGAAACCACCTATATTTATAGGGCACATATTTTAACAAGGCCAATCATAGATTGTTGCCCTGAATACAATGTAATCGTCCTCTGACGGAGGGAGGATGATTAATACCACTTGCTAATGGACATTTTCATGTTGTCTATCGATCATATTACGTCATATGATGTCATAATCAACAACGTGACGTATAGGATTATGGCATAATCATGACGTCATGACTGACTCAATTTAGTCCGTCTTAAATGCTTAATAGCCCGACACGTTGTACGAATTGTATGTCTTTGCTATTTACAAAACATGCTGGTGACTATTTTGAAACTAATTTGACTGGGCGATGTGACTGCCACAAGCAGCAACAGCACCCAGTCAAATTGGTTTCAAAATAGTCAACACGTTACCTGTATAGTTTTCTGGAAATTGATAGTCAAGACGCTCAGGGATCCATCGATATCAACACGAGCGCGGTATTAATGTATTAATATACCATCCGGATTCAGTGACCGATTGACTAACGTTAGGCCTATGGAAGTCATTTCAAGCAACCGTCACCAAGATGTGACTTACTTGGGCAGAATTGTGTTTTTCTAACAAAATCCTTTAGAATGTTTAACAAGGACATTTCAATATCTCAGATAAAGACAACGATACGAATATCTTTTTAATACTTTGACTGGTAGCCCACCCCACCCTACCCACCTACTTGTTGCTATCATAGACCTGTATTACGTATTGCAACGACAACGACTGCCCATGTAAGCCTATCATCTTCTCTTAATGTATTTTAACCCTTTCACGAGAGGCCGCCAAAACCGGCCTCTACAGTGATCTTGAGGATGTTAATTTGCAGGTCAAGAGATCGTTTTTGAAAATTCATCGTTGAAATGACTGGCTCGATAATTGGGCCAGTGATTCCAATAGTAACTCTTCAAAACAGTCGTCTATTGGCCTGCAAATAGGCACTCAATACCCAAATATTTTTTTCCATATTCTTGACTCAATTTAGGTAATACAGGGTTAATAAATTATGAGGACGACGATGATGTACCATGTCTGTTTAACCTTTCCCATATTGTATCATAGTATGATTCACATTTGTTGCATTCGAGATAGGGTAAAAATTACAGGCTTGTTACAGACAGTCTTGAGGCGTACTATGTGTGTGGTAAATTTCAAAAGAAAAACATGCATAATAATGTTGTAGAGGGCGAAAAAGTAGACAGAGTTCACTACCAATAATGGATCCATCTAAAAATAAAGGCTTGGCTTCTTCGAAACTACACCTCTAATGTAATGACCGGTCATCTTCTTACGTTATCACAACGACTAGACTGTTAGACAGACGCAACTTCGGATACCAGACAGACCGGGACCCAGTCTATCTCCGTAGCAGACTGTAAAAGCAACACTGGATCGTGAAATCGCTACGTCAATGGCTACTCAATAGGCCCCTACATACGAGATACATTTCCCGATCTCGTATCGAAAGAGAACTCGCGGGATACGAATGAATAATGGATGTGTGATTATCAGTAGTATCCTTTTGTCTTTAATCCATCCGTGGGAATAAATCCATGCAGTTATGTAGCAGTATTGATAGACTACCAATGTTCCAAATTTCCAGTCAAAACTGCTGTCAATAATATTGTAGCAGAGTGTTGAATACAGAAATCAACAGAAAGTGTAGGCCTATATAAGTTAAGAAGGTCTACAAGAAATTCGGCCACATAATTTCTCCTTCGATCAATACTCACCATTCTGTTACTTCTGATATATAGTTGGCCCTGACAGCGGCTCTAGGATTATAGACTTAGAAAGCTTTACCGACTCCTGGCAACCGGGTACTCGGCTCCCAACTGTCGAGTACCCGTTTACCATAGAGCTCATTTCTTGTTTGCATAGCAACAAGAGCAATACATGCTTTCTGCATTGAGGATTTTAGTGTTTTTTGTGAAAGAAAATCTAAGTCTTTAATCTGTGATAGTTTGTGTGTTCGTGAAAGGATTAACTAAAGGATACTATGGAGAATACCGCCGAAGATAACCAGGTTGTATCGTTCTTTATTATCCATAGTTAAAAGACTTAGGTCTCTAAATTTCGCTGTGTCGCATGTTCCAATTTCTGACCCCATAGAATCTGGGACGTGTGCTAACAACGATATATGCCAGACGATCGCCTTCTTTAACCCCCAACAGGCGATCGGCAGATATGAAAATAGGTGTTATGCTACGGTATTTCTAACACGAATATCAGCTGACGTCGTTCTCCGTAGGATCCGAGCGGGTGACATCACACCCGGTCGCTCGGATGTTTATGTGAAGACAAATTTTTCATTAATTCGCGCATCTTGTTCTGGGTGCTGCGTACTAAAAATGGTACCGGGAACTTTAGAATGATCAAGTTTACGTGCGATCACGATCGGTTTGCAATGATCGGTGGTTTCAAAATTCTTGAGTAGATGCGTGGTCTGCGGTTTTACCGTGTGATACAGCAGTTTGTTATACATTTTGTTGTTTTCTTCACATATCATGCTGCTTTCGTTAGGAGTATAATTTATATTGATTAGTAAATATACCCCGAATGCTATGCGATATGATTCCTGGAGCCGTTACACATCCTGGAGGATCTATTATGGGTGTGTTTAATGCCCGCCTCGTTCTTGTCGTCATAATCAATGCGATCGTTGTTGTAACGTGGCGGGGTGGGGGTGCGGGAGGATTACAGTTAATTTATGAGTCAAATTATTTGAAAATTAATTGTCTGCCTTCCATCTGGGTCTCGTTCCGCTTGTTTATTGTAGGTTTGTGCTTATGTTATAGGCCAAGCCAGCCCCGCCATCATGTGACGAATGCCATAAGTTTGTCCGTGTCGTGTTCAAGGACCATGTCTGTTTTAGGTGTTCCCTGTGTAATATTGATCATAGGTGTAATGTTTGTGCAGTGTGGTCCGTTGAGATGATGGTTAAGTTCCTTGCCAGAAGGACTTGGCTGGGTCTGACGCGGGGTCAGGCGGTCCAAGAGTAAATCGTGGAGCGCCCGGTTCGGACGGTGGGGGTGCTCCACGTCCCCAGCTGGAGGTGACGGAGATGGCACCGCCGGCGTGGTTTGGTCCGGCTATGCAGGGTTTTTCCGCATAGCGTTCTGCCCACGCTGGTGTCGTCCCTGCTACCAAAGGTTGGGGGGCAGTTTCTCCCCATGCCTGGTACGGATCCTGTCCTCGGACAGGATTCTGGACTGGTTACCAAGGGGGCCGTCTCGTACGGCCCCATGGCAGTCCCGTCTGGCTTCGGCCAGACAGGTTTCTGTTTCTCTGCGGCCACCTCCGGGTGGTCCAGTAGCGGTGGCCGGTCCGTCAGGTGTGGGAGCCATCCGCCAGGACGGTTCCATGGTTGACTCGTCTAGTGACGACTCTTCGGAGTATGAAGATGAGGAGGCCGAGGAGGAGAGGTTGCTGCGGCCCGTGAAGCCGCAGGTGGAGAATATGGAGGTTGATTCCGTCCTAGACGGAACCGGCCTCTATTTGTCTGGTTTGGCGCAAGCCAGGTCAGCGGCTCCGCCTGTGGCTGAGGCAAATCCGTTACCGTGCACCGGTTCTGTGCGGCTTGGTTTGGCACCAGCCGTCACGGGAACGGGTGTGCCGGGCCGGGCGTGGTACTCACCTATCTCGCCTGGTCCGGCAGTCGGACGTGGGGTGCCGTTGGCGCCCGTGTCCGGCTATGGTTCCGTGACTGCTACGGTTCCGTACGGTTTTCTGTGCGGACCTACCCCATGGACCGGAGTGTTTCACGGGGTGGCGGCGGAACCGTGTGGTACCGGAGTGCCTGGCGTGTCAGCCGTGGCTCCTTGCCGGGAGGCCGTGGCTGGCAGACCCGTGAGCACGTCAACGGGTGACGTGTTTGCGGGGGTGTCTTCATCGGAGGTAGATTGGTCAGATGCTCTGGCATGGCTAGCCAGGGTTGACCCGTCTGTGGTTTCGGCCACGGCCGATGAAGATGCGCCCCGTCCGTCGGTTGCGTCGATCAGGACGGGGATTTTGCCCGCGGCCCGGATCCAGTCAGTGGGACTGGATCCACGGTTCATAGAATTGTTGGATGCTATTTATAGCAAACAACTGATGACCAAGGGTCAGCTCCCTGCGGCCTCCAGGGAGGTGCTGGCAAGATGTCGTATTCCGCGGGGGGAATACGACATGTATGGTGTAGTCCCGTCGGTCACGGAGGATGACCGATGGGGACTGGGCGTCCAGAGTGCCGTGGCGGGTTGCCCCGGTCCGGCACTTGTGGACAAGTCTCAGGTACACCAGGAAGAAGTCCTGTCCCTATGCGATGATGGTGTGAGGGCAGCGATGAGCGCTGTCAACCACTCTTATCATCTCCTTCAGTCGGTGTGGGCTGAAGCGGGGGCAGGCCACCCTGTGCCACCTGTGGCGCTTTCATGTGTCAATGACGGCTGGTGCTGTCGATGGACGCATTGGCAAGGGCGCAAGTGCGTGTGACGAAATCCAGGAGGCAAATGGTCATTGACCATATGCGTCCGGCTACGGCAGTCAGGGAGCGTCTTCTTGGGACGCCCCTGACAGGGCCTAGCATCTTCGGTGGCCAAGCGCGGGCCATCTTAGAGGATACTGCCAGTATCGCGCAGAATCAGTTAGCGGTAAACCTACAGCTAGAGCTAGTGCGGCAAGCGCACGCACTAGGGGCTGTGGGGAAACCGCTAACGGGACAACCTTCAAAGAAGCAGAAGAAGCATAAGGGCAAGGCGAAAGCTAGGCCTGTTGCGACTTCTGCTTCAGCTGGGTTTTCGGAGCCGCTGCCGGCGAAGAAGCCCAGGAAGGTTGTAGAGGCGCCTACCCTCCCCAATGTTGCTCCTGACCGCCCTAGAGGCGGGAAGGGCAAGGGGAAGGGTAAGGGTAAGGCCTCAAAGGGCGGACAGAAGGGGCCGAAGCGTACCTGAGGGTACGAAAGCTCCCTTCATATCCGCCTGGACCGCGCCTGTGCGACAGGAACAGCGGTGCCAGTTATACCCGTCGTGCCTAGAACGAAATGGTTCTCTCTCTCTCTCGTTAAGAAAGAGGGGGGCGGGGCCGGACTGCGAGCCGGACAACCCTGTTAGACGTCGAGGCGTCTATGGTGGGTGGAAGGCCCATGCGTTTCGTCGAGGCCTGGCAAGGTGTGACGTCAGACAGTCTGGTCCTGGGATGGTTATCCCAGGGTTACATGCCGGAGTGGTGGGACTTTCCACCACAAAATCTGTCTTTGGCACCTGCCTGGACACCCGTACCAAGGGAGCCAGACAAGTTAGAAGCCGTTCAAAAGGAAGTGTCAGGTTTGCTTCTGAAGGGAGCAATAAAACCAGCAAACCGAAACACTCCAGGCTTCTATTCAAACATGTTCCTTGTCCCCAAGAGCACAGGGGGATGGAGACCCATACTCAATCTCAGGCCATTAAATTGGTTTATCCATACGCCTCGGTTCCAGATGGAAATGCCGAGGTCGGTAATGGCGGGATTGAGGAAAGGAATGTGGTGTGTATCGATCGATCTGAAAAATGCATATTTCCACATTCCTATGAATCGGAGTTGGCACAGGTTTCTGAGATTTGCGTTTCAGAATCAAGTATGGGAGTTTACAGTTCTCCCGTTTGGCCTGTCGACAGCTCCGAGGGTTTTCACAAGAGTGGTCCTTGCGGTGACAGCGTTTCTCAGAAAAGAGAACGTGGCACTACACACCTACATAGACGACTGGCTGCTCAAGGCAGACTCGGCAGCCAGGTTGAACGTGGATACTGCTCTGACTCTGAAGTTACTTTCAGATCTACGCTGCATAGTCAACGAGGAGAAATCCGAGTTGACGCCCACTCAACATTTCGTTTATTTGGGGATGCGGTTCGACCTCGAGGAGGGCAGGGTTTACCCGTCAGAGCCCAGAGTGGTGTCTCTGTTAGCCATCCTCAAGAGTTTTCGAGTGGGAAACCCCATTCAGGCGAGGCGGTTCCTTCAGATGCTGGGCATGATGGTCTCCATGGAGCAGGTTATCCCGTACGCTGCTCTAATGCGAAGGCCTATCCAGTTGTATCTGATGTCTCTGTGGAAACAGAGAACAGAACCCCTGTCAAAACTGGTGCCAGTTTTGGAGCCGATAATATCGCATCTTCTATGGTGGAAACAGCGTCAGAATCTCCTATTAGGGGTTTCGCTGCACCTACTCCACCCCCAGCTGTCCGTCTACACGGATCTACCGAAGGTATTGGTGAAGGTCAGGGAGGAACCGTGTCTGGTCCTGCTAATAGCGCCGTATTGGCCGAGCAGGGCATGGTTCACGGATCTTCTAGATCTGCTGGTGGAAAATCCTGTGCAGTTGCCCGAGATTCCGAACATAATCTCCCAGGCCACGGGACGCTTCCTACACGAGCGTCCCGAAATGTTCAAATTGACTGCGTGGATGTTATCAAACAACGTTCCACGTCGGAAGGCTTTTCTCGACAGGCTGCTGATTTCATCGCGGCTGCGAGAAGGAGGTCTACCTTCAAGTCATATAACAACAAGGTTAACAGATTTGCAGACTGGTGTGAAGAAAAGGGTATTGATACCTTTCAATCCACTATCAGCAAATAGCAGACTTTCTCTGTGAGCTGTTCTTTTCAGGACTAGCTCCCATCACAGTTGCTGGATACAAGTCAGCTTTGGCATCAGTTATCCCTTGTCTAGCCAACAGGGATAGTCCAGAGGTGGCCAGTTAAATGTGATGTTGAAGGGAATGAGCAATCTCCGACCGAGACAACCGGTAGTCATTCCAGCCTGGAGTCTATCTTTAGTGCTTAATGTACTGGCCAAGCACCCTTTCGAACCGTTGCGTTCGGCTAGTCTAAAGCATTTGACTCTAAAGGCGGTCTTTCTATTGGCAGCTTCCTCAGCTAGAAGGCGCAGTGAGATCCATGCGCTTTCGGCAGAGAGGAACCGATTTATTGTTTCTGGAGAAGGTCTGCGTCTTCTGCCAAGAGCAGAGTTTATGTCAAAGAACCAATCTTTGAGATATCCCGGCAAACCGATCATTATACCGAAGTTAACTAGGTTTGATCGTGAACGTAATTTCATAGTACACAATTCAATACCGAAAATTGGCGCAAATTCTGTCAGATCAACGATTTTCTGTACCACACTGTTTGCAATAGGTTCGACCCCAGAAGTTCACCCATATGGTTAGATACGTATATGAATACGCTAATAAAGTATCAAAGGTTTAAAAAAATGTTTACTATACAGTAATTTCGTCATATGCAATTTAGTAGTGGCACACCATTGTCAAATTCCAATAATGCACTATATTCGGTACCGGAATATCTCTACATGCCTTGTAGCCAGTTTTCGAACATAAGGCCATGTAGAACTCACTATATTCTCGTGCTGTACGAAATATTGTAATAATTCTACCACCAAATATTTAT
This sequence comes from Chaetoderma sp. LZ-2023a, assembly GCA_034401795.1. Taxonomy (NCBI): domain Eukaryota; kingdom Metazoa; phylum Mollusca; class Caudofoveata; order Chaetodermatida; family Chaetodermatidae; genus Chaetoderma; species Chaetoderma sp. LZ-2023a. Next base: position 64,758,046 of record CM067373.1, read on the forward strand.
TATAGTAATGTGAAAATATTTCTATATATCCCATATTATTAGCCGCGTGTACTGGTAGAACCTGACTTATCAGGCTAATACCCTAACATTTGCACATATGGTCAAAAAGATCGTCGTCATTACAACGGTTGAGGCCAATTTTGACCTTTTTGTCTAGCAAAAATATTTGATTTAATAGTTTGTCACTGTTTCCAGTAAAGATATCGTTGCTTTGTGCATTTCACTAGCATTGCAGTGTATATTTCACCAATATATTTCCGGGTAATAAGCTCTTCACGTCTGTTTAAGAAGGTATCAAGATTTAGGTTTAAAATAGTCTTTACAGTCTTCTTTAATATGTTTGAATGGGTGTCAGGGTCTGTACTGCGTCTTGCGCTGATTTTCTACTGACTGGGTTGCCAGTTCTGTTGATTTCTTTATCTTTACAAGTTGTTGATACCTAATGACCCAAATTTGATCTGTTACTCTCTGTTGATGCAGTAGTGCAATTTTCTCATCACTGGCTGCTCTTAATTTTGTCTGTTCCTCTCTCTGTTAAAGAGTTTGGCCTGGAGAAAAGGGATGGATTGAAAAATTGTTGGACTGACCAAAAATATAAGCTGCTTTTCCTAGCCCATAGCTAATACTGCCCATATCTTTTTGCAAGAAATGTTCCTTTTTTGTGTTTATTGTATGCCTTTATATAACTTCATTTTTTCATGAAACAGTTGAGTTTATTCTCAGAATTATAATAACCTCCGGGCACGCTATTTACCATTGATGCTTGTACCCATTGTCGTTGTGGTCAACATAATACATAGTTGATTCTAGACCTTGAGATAAGTTGCGAAATGTAATAAAAATTAAACTACAACTACCCACATCTCTCTCCCAGCCTCCCTCCCCTACCTCTCCCTCCCTCCCCTACCTCTCTCTCCCTCTCTCCAGCACGCCCGCCCTGGCGCCCACTCTCTCGCTCCTCCTTCCACATCTCTCCTACCCCCTCTCCCTCCTTAACTCCATCCATCCTCCATGCATAACTCCATATAGTTTGCATCAAACAGAAATTTTTTGTCAACATTTGTTTGTAGCCTGTTAGGTTAATTATATTTAGAACAAAAGCAAATAGGGATTAAAGATGCTCGCCCTCCAGCTTTTTGTCACATTGTAAAGAGTTTTCGGATTTTCGGATTCTTAAAGGATTTTCCTGATATTTTCCGGATTTTTTTATCACACCCAAAATTTGCAATTCTACTATAGGGTCAAATTGGATTTGCAATTTCCGAGATATCCAGAATCATCGGATCAGTAGATTTTTAGATACAGCTCCGGACCGACCGACCGACCGACGGACGGGCTGGCAGACTCGATACCAGCCCGTAGACAGTCTGTTAGCGGTTTTAACTCTTTTAATACTGCCGGCATATTTCCAGTCAAATGTCAATATTAATTTGGTTAGCTTTGACCACTCTGGTTGAGTCGACCACACCTGTCCTCTATAGTGATATTGAGCAATATATAATAATATATAATTACAGCTGTCATCCATAACCAATTATTACCATTTTACTCTGGAGTAATATTGACCCTTTAACTGTCTCGCTGCTGCGAGCCATCGGACAATAATTTCATTGAGCAAAAACTCTTGAATGAATATTTTGAAAGCAATTTGACTGAAAGTTGTTGTTGTTGGCTTAGCCACAAACAACTTTCAGGCAATTTGTTTTCAAAATATTTAGCAGATCCAGAGATGTAACCGCTGGAATATGTCTATAAAAACTCATCAGCGAGGCGGTTAAGGCAAACAAAGAACGGATATGACGACTGGCGTCTTTAACTGTGCGTGCGCATATCATAACATTGTCAATGTTATTTCTGATTTTCTTATGGTTAGGTATGTGAACTGTACGTCGCCGGGTACACGTTTGCTGTGCTCGACTCCGCCTTCCTGGTACACCGTGGATTCAAGGAGCCCGAACAGTTCCATGGCACGAAGGAGAGAGAGCAACAGGAAAATCGCATGCTGTTTAGACGATTCAAAACTGAAATACAAAGACGATATCCGGAATCGGCTCGAAAATGTTAATAGACGCTCACTGACTTTTGTTGGTAAAATGTTGATCGGGTAAGCTGGGTTTGCTGTCGTAATGCAGCAACAGCTTTTCACAATGCCGTTTTCAAAATGTGATTTGACAATGATGGGCATACATCAACAAATTTCTGCTCAATCTTGATATTTGACAATTTATAGTAAAATAATAAAATATCTCACGTGTAATGGATTATCAATTTCCAGAAAACTATACAGGTCAGCTGTTGAATATTTTGAAATTAATTTGACTGGTTATTGTTGCTGCAACAGCGCCCTGTCAAATTAGTTTCAAAATATTCAACGGCATGTTTATTAAATAGTAGACATACAATGCATACAACCTGACGGACTACTAAGCGTTTAAGACGAACTAAATCGAGTCATTTATGAAGTCATCATACACGTCATTTAGTGTATTATGCCGTCACATGATTAACTGAGGAGGACATGGATTCATGAATTACGTGTTGAATATCAAAGAACGGAATGTTCGTGATATTTGCATAAGAGAGGCATCACTCAAGTATATGACGTCATACTCAGTTATGCCACTATATGGGATTCTGGAAATTCAGGATTCAAAGTATATAGATTGATTCCAACACGTGAAAATTGGGCGAGGCTTAACTAGAAATGGGCGTAGCATAGCTAGAAATGGTCGTGGCATAGCTAGAAATGTGCGTGGCATAGCTAGAAATGGGCGTGGCATAGCTAGAAATGGGCGTGGCATAGCTAGAAATGGGCGTGGCATAGCTAGAAATACATCCCTGCGTTGTATCTTTATCACCCCTTTAACCCATTAACCCTTGAATTTATTCAAGAAGATTTTAATTTTCTCACAGAAAATGCCCATTTGCAGCCCAAGAGTAGACTATTTTTGAAAATTTATGACTGGAATGACTGGCTCGGTTATCGAGCCAGTCATTCCAATGGTAAATTTTCAAAAGTAATCTTCTCTTGGTCTACAAATGGGCATTTCTCACGACCACTGCAGAAGGCGTTTGTGGCTGATATGAGTGTTAAAGGGTTAATCACCAGGATGGCATAGTCACACTGCTAAGGTGTTGATTAGGTTAACTATACTAATTTAAATGGAAACTGGTGTTACCATAGGCAGCAGTCGCTCACAGACAAATAACATTTTGAACAAATATTAATTTATAAATCTATTCATACTTGCTATATCGAGTTAATATATGCATGCTTACTATTAGGCTTACTAGCTCACCTGGTCTGAAAGGCCCAAGTCAGCTTATGCAATATGGCAGCTGCCCGTCCTCTGTGTGTCCAACACCAGTTCCATATGACCCACGGGGCCGATTTAAATCGAATTAGTCAGGAAGCATCCTTCCCAGCAGGCACATGACGTTGTTTCAATGTTGAATCCACGTTGAAATCAGGTCGTGGCGTGATTTCAATGTGGATTCAACGTTGAAACAACGCCATGTGCCTGCTGGGTTAGGTCTTAGTGAGCCAAGATTGTACCAACGGTGCTAATTTTGTCAATCTTTGTGATTAACATCTACGGTTTTATGCCATATTTAGACACCTTTAAACATCTCCGGAACTACTTGAGCAATTGATTTGAAACTTCAAAAATATTCATCTAGGCCAAGAGTTGAACTAAGTTAGTTGAATGAAACCTGATTTGTTGATTTGTCTGCATGGTGGCCATTTTGGATGACATAGCTTTCAGAAAAAACACTTCTCGACCAATCAAATTTTAGAAACTTCATCTAGGGCAAAACCGTAACCAGATTTGTTCATTGATCTAAAGAACCTGATTGGCTGATTTGTCTGGTAGCCATCTTACGCGGGACCTAGTTGTCGCAAACATTTTTTATCCGGCACAGACTATAGGCCCTAGGCCTAAGGAGCAATCAAGTTTGTTTAAGTGAAGTTGGTACGTGAAAAATGTAATCTAGTCAAAACTTAGATATGACTAAGGATCTTTCACGTTTTTTCAAGGGAAATCGATACACGAAAACACATGGCCTCGTCAAAATTTAACTTTTGTTAGCTAATGGGTTTTGCCCGCTAAAATGGCGATATATAGTCTTAGGTTTTGTGAAACACGCAGGAAATGCACGCTGAGACAGAACTAGCCACAACTACTGGTACACTAAGTACTAGGGATATGTAAATCAACAGGGCCGAATGAATAAATTAACTACTATTCTGGAACTAAGACAGCAATGACTAAATCCTGTTTTACAACCACTATTCTGGAACTAAGACATCAATGACTAAATCCTCTTTTACAACCACTATTCTGGAACTAAGACATCAATGACAAAATCCTCTTTTACAACCACAACACTTCTTTAGCCGACTGCCTCACAACTATGTTCTTATACATAAAGTAATCATATCTCATGTGTGCCAGAGTTCGGAAGAACCAGAACTTCATATTCATTAAATTCCGAACTCCAATGATTCGCTCTTCGGATTTACCCAGCAGGTCCTGTAAATATAACTTTCATAATGCACCTGGTTCTTGTCGTCTTACTGTCAGAGTTATCAGATACCCATAGATCAAGCATATTTTTTTCGCAGAATTTCTATATTATTTAAGATCTATCTATGTACGCTCTTATGGCAGATCACTCAATCAAGGGAGATTATAAATCTAGTTTGCAATTATATATGAATTGAAATTTATAATTGTCTCCCTTAGTATGCTATTCATTCAAATCGGCTCATTTATCATAATGTCTAGAACAATAATTATCCTCTGAAGGATCGAAGCCAACATATTTCTATTAGGTTATCTTTGTTTTGAGAACTATTCTCTGGAAAAGCTCTTCCGATGAACTACTTGAAAGCTCAAATAATTTCAGAATTTCTTTCATAAATGTCCATCTGTTGGTGTTCAGTGATAGACTGCGACCAATCAGCGATTACAGATCAGTCTGTAGGCTACAGGTATGAGAGTGCAACGAACTCTAACTCTCGTTTGTCATACCAAAGATGTAGGCAGCGCAACGAACCCTAACTCACATCTGTTATGTAGGCACTGCTATTACCCCTAAATCTCACCCGGCGTGTAAAAATATAGGTAGAGTAATGAATCCATAGTCTCGTCCCTCTTGTCAAAATCTAGGCAGTGCATTGAAGCCTAACTCTCGTGTGCCATGTCAAAAATCAGGCAGTGCAATGAACCCTATTAAACCCTAAAACTGGTCGGCTATGTTAACATCTAGACAGTGCATTGAACCCTATCTCTCATTACTCAGGTCAAAATCTATGCAGTGCAACGAACTCTAACTCCCGTCCATCATGTCAGAATTTGTGCAGTGCACAATGAAGGTTAACTCTCATCCGTCATATCAAAATCTGTATATGCCATTGATATTACGTCATGGTATATTACAGGTTTGATATACACATTTCAACCAATATATGATCCACGCCATGCTCATGATACACATGATTGAAATGTATATAGAATCAGGCAGTGGACGCTTTCGTAGACCTCAAATGAATTATCATTTTGTACCAAATGTAACACACAAGCTTAAAATCCGCGTTTTGTCGCTCTGTACTATAAACATTTTTTTACATGGCAGGCACCAGTTATAGGGTACAGAGTCAGAGAACTCAGACTAGATTGGAACGAGCTCTAAAGTTTCAACTTAGAATTTATTGAACAGATGGGATACATTTGAGAAGCAATCGCACAGTTTTAGATGCTGTTTTATTTAACATATAGTAAATATGGGGTATATGGTACACCCAGACACGGTATAACGCCATGCCTGGGTTTTTTCATATTTCAAGTAATGCACGAAAGTTGTAACTTTGTGGAGCAACAGTTAGACATTTTGTATTGTTATTATATGCAAAAAGTTGTTTTTCTCACATGTACTCACTATTTCGCGTAGATCAGTCTTGATTCGTGCACTACCGCAGGCTAATATCGCACGCCTACAAATCCTAATGTATGATACTTACCGGTTATGTAATGAAGTTCTTTGAGTTAGAAATAAATAAGGTCAATATTTTTCTATGACATAATGATATGTTTATTATTAGATTCACAAGTCGTCAACAGATCATGTGCATATACACCAATTAGTGATAGTGTAACATAGGGTAATATCGCGCATCAAGTCGCTATATCCGCGTGATATAACGGCCTGAAAATGCCCAAAAAAATTTGTCTGATCTCTTGAAATTTTATTTTACATAGCAAGAGCTGGATAACGAGCGTTGAAAATTAAGAAATTCTGAAATAATTTGAGCGTTGCACAATACAATGTTCATAATGAGGTGCATTTACGGGAAGAAGGACGAATATATCTCTAAATTGCACATTAATATGCGCGATATTACACCAAAATATATGCGCCATATAGGCCTAAGGCTACTCGATGCGCTATATTAACCGAATGACCCATGATGCATTGCGCGACCTTGCATGAGACAACAAAAGCATATGCATATCGGCTTCATAAATGTTCTCGGAAGACGTCGAATAAATACACAAAAAAACTCGAAATATTTTCCGAACTTTGCTAAAGCATTGATGCCTTCCTACACTAGCAAGCATAGAATTAATTTACTTTGTGAAAATGACGAAAATAACATTTATTTCAGTTTATGTACAGATTTATCTTGAAAGACTTTTCACACATACTTGTAGGCGGGATTTATACTACAATGTATTTGGCATACGCCAACAGTTTTTGTGTGGCATAAGTTTTGATGACGTGCTTCGCAGCTCTCTTGCACGACACTCGCGATATACCCAATATTTACCGTATAAGCTTTTACGTTGCGTTGCACATTTTCACACCGATTCTCGTCATTTTCTGGTTATTTTACATTAGATTTTCGTCATCACTGTAGCGTTCCACTACTCTGAGTTAGTACCAATGCATAACAGAATATAGTCATAAATGTAGGTTGCCCATATTATTCTAGGTCTGAAATTATTTTTAATTGAATGTTCCAGGAACTTTCTATTAAAACTTATCAAACCTTCTATTAAAACTTATCAAAATATGTCCATGCCATTTTAATAATAATAATAATAATAATAATAATAATAATAATAATAATAATAATAATAATAATAATAATTGTGCAGTACTATATAAATGCTTCTTTTCAGGCTCATCGCAGGCATTCTGGATATATATGTGCATGTATTTGAACAAAGAAAAGTGCATATGTCTACAACTATGAGCGGTTGATTACTATGTAGAGGCTATAAATAGCACTAGATCAAGTTGTTTATTAGCTCACCTGATCAGAATGGCCAAAACAAGTGTATATTCCATGGCCTTCATCCGGCGCCCGTCCGCATAAATTTTTCCTTTAAAAGACTTCTCAAGAACCGTTGCGCGGATTTCAACCAAATTTGGCAGCAAGCATCCTTAGGGAATAGGGATCTGACTGGACAATATAGGCGGCAACCATCTTGGATTGTGCACTATTTTCAGAAGCCCTTTAAAAATCTACAGAAATCACTAGGTCGATCGATTTGAAACTCAAAAACATCATCTAAACAATAGCTGAAGCGAGTTTGTTCAACAGAATCTGATTGGTCGAATTACCTGGTGGGCGTCTTTCTCCAGAACCCCTCAACTGATCAGGCCGAAATTTACGAAATTTGATTAGGGACTAATAGCCATTAAACTTTGTTCATTTTATGGATTATGATGACGAAATTGGTTTTGTATAAGTGTATGGCGTGTGGCCTGCATGGCGTAAATAAATCGAATTGAATTGTTATGGCGGTCGATGTCAAGTTTTGCACTTTCTAAATTGTCAGATAATCCATGCGTCCGCCATCTTGGATTTTCTGGGAATTTTCCTGAATCTTTTAAAATGGTGCTCCTCCTTAATCAATGGCCTAATTTCAATGAAACCTTGGTGGAACGATCCTATGGCAATATACCAAAAAGCTGCTAACGAGAAGTTTGTTTGGTCAATTTTTTCTGCGGCTATCTGGGATTTTCCAGAAGTTTGGATGGAGGTGTCTTAATGTCGTAGACGATTTGTGATTCAGAATTTTAATTGTTTGATTTTTCCAGTGGTCATCTTGGATTTTCCGAAAATTCTCCGAATATTCTCCTGAAATCCTTTAAAATGTAGGCTAAAACTCTTACTGTACTTAACCAACGTTTGCTGAAAGAATTATGTGTTGGTAAGCGCCAGAACTTATATTCTGAATTTTGAACGGTTGATTTTTTGGTAACAACCATCTTATATTATTGGAAAAATTCCATAAATCATTTAAAACGTACGGTATCTTATGAAAGGTTTCTGGGTCCTACTCTTTAATCAGCCGCCCGATTTTAGCGAGACTGAGGTAGAATCATCCTAGTGTGGTAGACTTCAGCACTTCTATTAAATTTTTATGGCGATCTTGGATTTCAAAAAATGTCCACGAAATCGTTAAAAATATTACTAAAATGCCCGGATACAATTTGTAATTTTAAACCTTAAATTTGTGTGTCTATTAGAACTGTTGAATTTTTGACATAAATCTATATGCCTTTGCATATCCCTTTAAACGTCGAATTTGTTCAGAAGAATTTCAATTTTCTCAAAGAAAATTCACATTTGCTGACCAAGAGAAGACTATTTTTGAAAATTTTCCACGGGAATGACTGGCTCGGTTATCCAGTCAGTCATTCCAGTGGTAAAATTTCAAAAATAGTTTTCTCTTGGTCTGCAAATGGACATTTCTCAAGACCACGGCAAAAGGCGTTTTCGGTTGATATGAGTGTTAAATGGTTAAAGAACATCGCTTTTCTACTTGAAATGCCAGGCGTCCATGCAGGTGAGCAACCGCGTCAGCTTAGGGACATGCAGTCATTTTCGAAAAAAGAAAAAAAAAAAATGCTTAGCCTATATGTAGTTAAGCGTTGTACTTTATGTTCAGTTAATAATTGTCCTTCACTGTACATATATTTTTCACAATAAATTGAATCGCTTTTAAAGACTGCTACTGTTAACATTTATCCCCGCCCGCCCAATCTCGGCATAATCTAAGATAGGGATATTGGCATATTCCGCATTTTTTTTTTGGTTATCCAGCGTGGTCGGTATAATATGCAGTAGCCTACAGTCACAATAAACAAACATGTGGAATCTTGACACTGTACAAATGATGCCTCTATGAATGATCGTGATAAAAGGCGCTAAAACTAGATGAATTTGAGCACAGAATGCATAATAACATTCTTATGGACTGATGTCAGAATGACTGACCACCGATCCACTCCACCAGTCTCCCCAAGAAAGAACAGAGGATAGACTCAAGAGACAATGTCCACGCTACCTGACCAAGGAGATTATCTCGTACATAGCTTCTTATACGTGAACTCTCACAAGGTACATCAGTTGAAATGGCATCAATATTATAGTCCCTCCCTGGCATCTAAAGAAAAAATCCAGGAGATACTGGTAACCCATTTCTAGCTATGCCAGGTCCATTTTTAGCAAAGCTCCACCGACTTTGTGCGTGCATTAGGATAGATTTTAACTTTGAACCCTGAATTCCCTGAATATCAATTTTAAGGTAACCCTACAGGTAGCTTGTTGAATATTTCGAAACTAATTTGCCCACTGGTCGCGTATGATTTCATCCTCTGTAATATCGCTATTCAGTATGGTTATTTTACTGCTCCCTCGTAAGATGCGTGGCATTTGTTTCTTCATGCTGGTTGTCTATATCAAGATCGGGATCCTCGCCATCATATAGATTTTGGAAATGCTCTTTAAGCAGGGGCGAATCCAGGAGGTCATTTGCCGGTGCGGTGGGGAGGGGCCCTGGACCCGCCACCGTTAAGTGTTTCTAATTCGACCTCTGTATTCTGTTGACCAGACATCCATTATGACAGTGAATAGGGTATGTCTAGATATCTGTAGAACATGTATTAGGCGCGTACAATGAAACTAATATCTGAAGGAATTGCTTGGTTGGCTTATGAAAGAACTCCGTGCAGTCTACAATTATTTGAGTTAGACCTTCTCGGTTCAAGTCGTTAAGCCCGATTATTTGGAATTGCAGGAGGATACGATCCAGATCTATAAACACTGGAGCCCTTACGTGATGTTAGGCTGACAATGGCGCGTTCGATTGTTTAAGACCCCTCTTGACAGAGAAGGCGGGTAGCCTCACATTGACTTTTTCTGAAAACCTGTCTGTTAATCTGAAGGCCATAATGTACCTGTAAGGAGTTTCAGTTTTGCCGGTATGCGAAAGGCGTTTCTAGCAGACTGATAGCCAACCTGTAGAACTGGGTGCAATTCAGGTTGGCTAAATTCCATAGGAGAGCAAGTATTTTAGAAGTGTCTTAGAATACCCACGCATCTAGTCGATTGAGTAATGTCATATTTGGAAGGATCAGTTCTAGTCCGTAAGTCAGAGTTGGAGCTATATAAGTTCTAAATAGGTGTATTGTCGTTACAGGATCCAAACCAGTATGACCGTGAAATCCTTGAGGAAAGAGGATATATGATACACGCCTCGCCTTCTTTAAATTTTCATCCACATTCTGGACTGCGTTTTCTCGTAGTGTTTTTGTCCCAGCTATGCGGGGGGTGAACTGGGGGTTTCTTGGCTGGCATAACAGACCCGTTCATAGAAAATTCAGACTGAACCTGGTAATATTCGAGTGCTCTTAGGTTGTTTCTTACAAAGAGATGCAACCCAAGAGCACATGGTAGCATGATCGGTGAACATCAAACTAGGTCCACCCAATGTTTTAATGGATTTTGCTCCATTGCGCTATATAGAATTAGAATCTTCCGATGTTGTGGGAAGTGACTTTAGTTTGGGAGGTTTTTTATTCTCTTTTAAGGCATTTTAATGCCATAGTTGATAACGAATTGTCGACACGCTCCCTTCACATTTACTCCCATAACAAGCTACCATCCACCACCGTCGTCAATTCTAGCATCTAAATCACCAAGTTTGCTGAGGGTACGGCCAGGTAAAAGAGTTTTGACTGCTGTTAAATTTCCAGTTTCCCCATATCTATTCAACCGTGTCAAAGCCAGTCAAGGCATGGGATGCCAAGATGTGTGGAACACGTGTTGCTTCGATGTTGCACCAATGTCAATTATGTTTTTCTCGGAACTGGTACCTTCAATTAGAACCACGCATGTTAATCTGCTGTGCACATAATAACGGAGAAGCACTATAAATGCATTTGTGTCATCAGAGACAACTTTTATGCACGTGGGTACATTATTATCAACATTCACTACTGGCTGTGGGATTATTACATGTGCCTCCTCATGATTACCCCGCGCCCCCCCCCCTCCCCCCTTTAGCGGGGTGGGGGAGGGGGTGGATTATGTTTTCGCTTCCGTGCATCCGTCACACACACACACACGCACGCACACACGCACGCACGCACACAGGTTCTCTTTCGATAACTTTACCTTTGCTTGGAATGTTGTGACAACACTTCATGGGAAGGTTGGCTATGGTAGTAGGCAAATACGCCTTAGTTTGAGGGTCAGTGAGCCCATCCCTCCATCCGTCCATCCCTTTGTCTCTGAATTTGTGTCTGTCCGCCCGTGCAAATTTGGGGTTTTCGTTCAATATCTTTATCTTTGCTTGGAGTATTGTGACGAAACTTCATGGCAACATTGGCTATGGTACTAGGGAAATGTACATTTTTTTGTGGGCCAGTCAGTCCATCCGTACGTCCATCCATCCCTTTGTCTCTGAATTTGTGTCCGTCCGTCCGTGCAAATTTGGGTTTTCGTTCAATAACTTTATTTTTACTTGGAGTATTGTGATGAAACTTCATGGGAACATTGGCTGTGGTACTAGGGAAATGTACATTATTTTGTGGGTCAGTCAGCCTGTCCGTCTATACATTTGTCTCTGAATTTCTGTCCATCCGTGTAAGTTTGTGATCGTTCGTTCAATAACTTTATTTTTCCTTGGAGTATCATGCCATACTGTCTTCACCTCCAGCACCATCCAGCGACATCACACACATTTCAGTTTACTGTCTCCCTCCCAGTTCTATGAGCATCGCATCGCGTGAATGAGTTACAACAGATGGTACATACTATTGGAAATGCATAGTTCTACCAATTGTAGGTATGTCATACTAAATCAACAATCTAATATAGATTAATTAAATGCTACAATTAATGCCATGTTATTTATGTCTTGTGGTGGTCAAACAAGATTGTGCCCATTATCTTTGGTTATTATCATTCAATAACTAAACCTTCTACTTGAATGTGCTATTGAATAGGTTAGTAATCTCATGTGGCTAGTTTATAATTATTACCTCCCATTTGTCTGTGTATCCATCAATATGTCTATCCAAATCAGTGGGATTATGTCATCCCACGAACATGGCTGCCGTTGCGGGGGGGGGGGGGGGGGGGGGGGGGGGGCGAGGGGGATTATTTGATTTATATCATCTAGTTTGTCCTGAGATCATCTCGATGTTTTACTATACCCGGACGATTTCATGGGGGTGGGGGGGATGAGGTATCAAAACCCGGTATAATTAACTTGTGAATATTAGTACCACATGCATACCTCTCTCTAACATGTGATTACAGATGATATCATTATTATGAGACACAATCTAGGTCACTTTCGGCGAAGGCAGTGGAGTACTTAGGTTCAATTTGTAGTGCCAACTGGCCTGGTCACGATATGTTGAACCTCTGGTGCGACTTTTAATGCTACAGTCAAAATAACGATCAAACACTGCGGACATCATTATTAGCTACTTCAAATCACTACCGGACACTAATCTTCAGTATCTTATTTGATGATTATCGCTCAGTAGAAGAACAGTTGTACTTGTCAATAGGCGGATCAGACGAACGTATGCATGGCAAAAAGAATCTCAGACCTCAGTCAACAATTACCAAAACTAAGAGGTCGGAAAAGGTTTCTTGCAAACGATGCCAACAAACAACAGGTGACAACACGGTTATTCACACATCAACAAACGGGTCTATTTCACAAGAGTAACCAGTGTATGTAGTTGTCCAAGGACACGTACTCCAGCGGCCGTATTCACCAAAGGGAGTAACTTACGCAGGGCATAACTACCTTGGAGAATATGACGTCATAATATTAAATGACGTACGAACATATATGACGTCATAATGACTCCAAGGTATGTATGCCAGGCGTAAGTTACGCCCTTTCGTGAATACGGCCCCTGGCCGCCATTCATTCCGCAGGAAGGCTGACCCAAGGCTAGCACTTCATGCCGTCTATGCCACTGCTCATTATGCAGCTACGTGTATCCTAGCTGATGGTACAGATGTGTGCACACTGCTGCTATCCGTTGCTACTCAAATCAGTGTTCACTATGCTTCCGACAGGAGACATCAAAATCGAAAGAGGGGTTAGCCTGCTGCAATGTCATGGCACTTGCGGAACATCCTGGCCAGGAACTATGTTGATGTCTTCCAGTTATCCATATAGCAATGGGAGTGACTTTACACAACCTTTCTTTTGGTGTTCCAAATTTGGAATCTTCAAGGAGATACCGAAAAATCTTCAGTCGATGCACGTACTGCCATGTTTGGGCTCAAAAGAGGCTAACACGGATGGGGGTGATTAACTTTACTCTTCACATTGTGTACAACTGGCCAAAGCGTGAAAAGAAACTTGGCGACGGCCCTTACAGCATGCTTTTCTCTAGGAAAAGGAAGAATAGAAGATACACACCACTGAAGCATTTTCCTCCAGCCTGAAGCTCCTTAAAATGTGCCATCTTGCGCATGAACGTGCCAAGAATGGTATGATGCATTGCTTATATTAAACTACATACAGCCAACTAGATACACTCGTGCCTATTTAGTATGAGGGTGCAGCACTCCCATACAAAGAGGAACTGTCCAGTGGCAAGCTGCTCAGTTGAGTCCATAGAAACCGAGCTGCTTTTTTTTTTATCTCCCCCCCCCTCGGTCTGGAAGACGGTGCGTGCGTGTGCATGCGTGTGTGGTGGGTGGGGTGGGTGATATAGCGATCAACATATCCGTCCGTCCGTCCATATGTCTCCGTCTTGTCAACGCAACTCCTAGAGGTCTCAATGGATTAACTTAAAATTTCGTCCACATCATCAAGTATCATGTGCTTTTTTCACATCCAATTATTCACTGCAGAGTTATTCCCCTTTAGATATCTTAAAGCTGATACATAAACTGCATTGCCAATCATTTCTTGTCAACGCAACTCCTACAGTTTAGCTCCGATTCTTTTGAAACTTGGTAAGTGTTATTATTACCACGTGATGGTGTGCAGTCCTATCCGTATACCTGTACGTCCATCCGTCTGTCCAACATGTATGTATGTCCGTCTGTCGGTCCATCCATCTCTGGCAATCATTTCTTGTCAACGCAACTCCTCCTAGAGATCTCAATGGATTAGCTTAAAATTGTGTCTACATTATCAGTATCATGTGCAGATGTGCATGTGCCTTCTTACGGCCAAAAAGTTATCTACTGCAGGGTTATCCCCCTTTAAATATCCTAAAGCTGATACATAAACTGCATCGTCAATCATTTCTTGGCAACGCAACTCCTCCTACAGTTTAGCTCCGATTCTTTTGAAACTTGGTAAGTGTTATCATTACCACGTGAAGGTGTGCATGTGCTATCCGTATATCTGTATGTCAATCCGTCTGTCCAAAATGTATGTATGTCCCTATGTCGGTCCGTCCGTCTCTGATAATAATTTCTTGTCACGAACTCCTACTAGAGGTCTCAATGGATTAACTTAAAATTTTGTTGACAATATCAGTATCATGTGCAGCTGTGCATGTGCTTTTTTCGCGCCCAAAAAAATATTCATTACAGAGTTATCACCCTTTAGATATCTTAAAGCCGATACATAAATTGCATTACATGTAGTGTCAAAGGAATTTAGGTTTTAGGAGGAGTTACATTTTTCATTGATTGAAATTTGAATCATATGGTAGCCATTTTGTATTTCGAAATTTTTTTTCTCTAAGCCGTGCGTGCCTAAATAAGGTTCAGTCTGATGAGATCATGCTTGTATGACTAGTAAATGTGGCTCACCTAGTGGCAGCTGGTATGAGGGGAAGCATCATGTGAAATACAGTTTAAATGCACAGATAACATGATACAGATTAATGTGGAAGTGGGCATAACAAGGACATATGTATGGATAAGCTATGTATGGACACACGTGAAGGGCTGAAAATGACAATGTGTATGACCTGGGCGATGTTTGGGTTTAGTATATGAGCATGTGTCAAGATGACAAGGTTCGATCTACCAAAATACATATCTCACGGAGAAAAACCTTCAATGGTGACATACAGAGATACATTGGACATCAACTGAATTGGAGAGAGAGAGAGAGAGAGAGAGAGAGAGGGGGGGGGGGGGGCAAAGTTGCAGGATGGTTCAAATGAAAACAGACCGTTTATGATGATGTCACATGCGACGCAGTAAAGGACGTGCCACATGCTTTACGTGATAAACGCGTCCACGCTCTAATGAATGAATATTACAGTATGCATGCGATTGAGCCAAACTATGCCTGCTGGACAACCTATGTTAGCATCGTGGAAATTAAGCCAGACTTTACTAGATCCAACCATGGTGTGAATTGGAAGTAGCATCTAGATACATTTGCTGCAATGTTTCCGTATTTGATATTATATAGTATATACTACTAAAAGATTGCTATTGATATTCAAAATAAATATACATAAATATCAGAAAAATCCGATTTTTTTTACCCCTGATGAATCCTAACATAATCTTAATATGATTAAAGAAACCAGAGCCGTAGGCTGCAGGGGAGCGAGAGGGATTCTGAGAAACTATTGGGGTTTCCGAGCGGTGATGGCTAGGGTCTGGTATCACATACATATTCCCATGTATCTTCGGATACTTAGTAGTTAGCACTTTAAGCCAATGTAGGAAAACACTGCAAAAACACATGTATTAATTATTATTTTATTTACTGACAATCCTCCCGCACCGCAGTGCAAAACTGGCAACTTGTATATAAACCTAGCGCAGGTTAAACGGTTAGTTTCATAGAACCCGGTGATGGGCGAGATACGTATTCTCACCGAATTCTGTTAAAATGTCTGGGCATGATATTTAGATCTGCCACACCCTTACGGGAAGGACATTTACGGTGTGCATTCGTCTCTCTTACCCCCACCATAACGATAGGAATTATGGCCTAATAATGCTTTCATGAAATGTAAACCATGTCTTGTAATGTTTCATGTGGTTCCGAAGCGGAATGTCCGGATTCTCACCCAGTTCGGAGATCCCGCTAAGTCGCATGTATGAGCGCTGTCTACAGTATTGATGTCCTCGGGCATCTGTTCTCCGTGACAGCCGTGTCTAATAGCTAGGTAGATATTGGCCAGTTGCGGCCTAAACTAATTCTTGTTTTGAAAACAACTAAAAGGAATTAAGCAAAGCAGAAGGCCCGCAGAAATAAAGCGACAACTACTAACTCAGCATATTAGGAATCACATAAGACGGTGACGAAGGAATCCATCGGCAATCTTCCGGTCCGTCTTCACGTAAAACAGTATGCACCCCTATAGTCATAATCTCACTAGGTATGGTCTCTTCTTTCTACAGCATTTCTGTTTGAAATATTAGAGTGGGCCCATTTTTGCCTACTATTCTTCTCCCGCTTTAAGCCGTGGCGACACCTTCTCGAGATGGAGGCCCGCGCGAGGCACTTGCCTCTGGCAAGGATTCAGCGACGATGGTCCACGCCAGGATAATACTCCTCACCCAAACTAGCACTAGGAGTTGTGCCCGCGTGAGGCACATCACTTTTTCGTGTGAGATAGCCTTCTTCCTTTCAGCTTAGAGGTATAATAACTTATATTGAGTTAAATAGCTATGTCTCGTGTACGGGAGCGTCCCTTGCGGGGATACCTCTGCGGACCTACGAGTCTGTGTGGTACCTCCGGGAACCCCATGTTTAAAAGTTCATCTACCTGCCTCTATGTCTTGTATTTTCGTATGCTCTTACTGTAGTTTTATCTAGCATATTTTTAATTAGTTAGGTAAACGCATTGTATAGACTTATATTTTTAGGTCACCAAATAAAATCTTGTAAGTCCATAGATCACGAAATTGCTAGAGACAGGCATACTGGTGACACAAATTCTTGGGATAAGACCGTTGTGTTTAATGTTCGCGACAATGGTCGCACGGCCCCACCGGAACGATTGAGTTCCACCGGCCTTAGGAGCCGGTTTTTGTTTCCCGCAGGGCAGTCTCGTTCACGGTCCGTCACCCCGAGACCGGATGCTAACCAGCGTCATCACTCGTCGTGCACTTGCGGCGCGGCGAGTCGACATGAGACATCGGAACGGCCCGACACTACCCGGCGAGCTACATTATTGAATGAGTGGTCGATGATGTGTGTGTGTGTGTGTGTGTGTGTGTGTGTGTGTGTGTGGGTGGGTGGGTGGGTGGGTGGGTGGGTGGGTGGGTGGGTGGGTGTGTGTGTGTGTGTGTGTGTGTATGTGTGTGTGTGTGTGTGTGTGTGTGTGTGTGTGTGTGTGTGTGTGTGTGTGCCAATAATGGTGTGATTGAGGGGCTGATTAATGATGTGATTGAAGGGGTAAATAAATGTGTGATTGAGTGTCAATTACCGGCGTGATTGCGTGAGTGATTAGTGGCGTGATAGAGTGGCTGGTTAATGCGCGATTGAGTGTTTGGTTGGTTAATTGTGTGGCTGCGTATGTGATTAATGCTGTAATTGGTTTCGTGCTTAAATGGGTACGGTGATTGGGTTAATGGTTAATGTTGTGATTGGGTTGGTGAATAACTGTGTGATTGAGCGTGTGAGTAATGAGGGTATTGAGAGCATTGATCCAACACGGGAGAGTTAGCAGAGGCGTATGGTCACATCAAGAATAAATGCCAGACGTGGACGAAGACAACGGTTTATTATGCAATATGTTCTATAATAGCAGCTGTGCAAATCAATCAGCCAAGCAACATAAAAAGCAGTATAGAACAAGCCATAGCTAGAGTTAGAAATAACCTTATCTCATAATCTCTATAATACATAGTACGCTTGTACATGTACATCGCAAAATAATCAAAGCAACAAGAAGCCTTAGCTTCAGCAGGAATATTAATAATTAATATTGAGCAGGCATAAACCGTGCCATACTAAACTATAAACTAACTAAACTATAATAACACACCAAAATATCAATGTTAATAACCATCTGAGAGGGGCGGGTGGGAATAGCGTGAATTAACACGATGACCGTTAAGCTGTATAGTTAACTTATTTACAGGTGGCTATCGCTTCCTATTTCCACCACTCTGATTGCATAATTCAAATGATATACCAATCAGGTGCCAGGCCGAAGCGCTAACCATAAAACACCAGAAGGGCCATTGATTACAGCTTAGTCTCCACTCTGCCTGGTCAGGCCCTCGATGGCTCATTATTTAAATGTCTAACATGACCTGGGAACCAGAATGGAGACACAGCTGCCATCCATTAACCCTTCCCTGAACGCACCAATTAAATTATCTACCCTTTGTGTTAATACGCAATTGTTAAAAATAATAAGCACGTGATTACTCGTGGGACTGTTTATGTTGTTAAGGAGATGGCTATGTCGGTGCTTGTAGAAAGTTATTCTGCCGGTGACTGGTAGGATTTTTGAGAAAGTGCTTCTGACATGACTGGTCGTGTGAATGTTTGGTTCATTTAGTAGGTGATGTTCCGTTAGAAGCGCCTGACCTATGAGGCGATATAGGAGGCGCATAATCAACAGTCATCAATAGCACCTAAGTTATCGATGAAAACAAGATGTCTAACAAGATTCACTTATGGCGGGACCAACCAATTGTATAAATGGTGCAGACAATAAATCACCTTTGATGTTTCAATAAAATGTTTTATCAATAAGCGCCCAGTAACAGAAAATTTCTTTTTATGTATTTTCTCATGTCCATGTTCAAATGTTCTTCATTGTACGACGTCGTATCGTGAGGAATAACAGAAAATCGTGAAGAATCGTAGGAAATCGCACCAATATCATAGCAAATCGCCCGACAATGGTAGATCGCCATAGGCGCTGTGCAAGGGGCAAAGAAGACATCCTTTGATAAATTGGTAAACTTGTTTTGAGAAGAATTTATCCCATTACAAAAAGAATGCTTAGTAGCTGCCTGGAACCTCAGTATCACAGTAGCTCACGGAAGATCCCATTCATCATTCCCCACTGCGCAGGTAACTAGCTTAACCGGGTCTACTAAAAAAACTACTCAAAATAATCCCATTAAACTGGACGAAGAGTATCACGACTTTCTGCTTGGGAATTACACATATTTCACGGTAACTGCTATATCTTTTGAACGGATAACATCACACTAGAATTTTAGATCTTCAAAATTGATGCCATTTGCAGTGAACTCCTTTGTGCCGTTAGTTTTTATTGTTCATTTTCTCGGTTATTTTGGCAGTATAACTTAACTTAAAGTGACCGCACATTATGCCAACGCGACGGCGACGCGATAGCGACACCAGGCCTCAACTATAGCTAGCTACCTATCGCTTACCCGTCTCATCGTGTCGCTATCGCTTCATTATCGAGCGCAGGAAGAGACTACTTAGCGATTTAAAAGCTAATATTTTTATTTTTAACATGCGTTCATTCACGCACGCACGCACGCACGCACGCACGCACGCACGCACGCACGGACGCACGCACGCACGCACGCACGCACGCACGCACGCACGCGATTACAAACTTTCTTACAATTATGAGGCGAGGTAGTGATGAATTGATGGATTAACAAAAGAATGAATTGATGGGTGTGTGGAAGGTTGGTGAGTGCGCGGGTTGATGGGTGGTCGGTTGAATGGATGGCTGAAACAAGTTTGAGTCCCAAATGGTGCCCGTTAGCTTGGGCATATGACAAACGCGTCATGGAAACATGAACGAGTGCCGCAGGGTGGGTAACCTCTAATACGTCCATTGGCCTTCTCTGATGAAAGGCAGTTCATTTAGGGCAAAAACATAAACTGGTAAACAATGAGGTTAACCTTCCACTTGGGCGTATGCCTGCAAGATCAATTAACACCTTCGGGACCACAGGGATAACGTCCTGACCAAGGATGGTAATGATCTGATAATAACTCTAGGCGTATTTCCAGTTCAAGTATATCCATCTTGCAATTTCCCATACATTTCTGATGGGACTATGGCCCACGGAAAAGTGGGTAGCTCGAAAACCGTTGGGCAGATATTGAATAAAGGTAGCAGAAGGTGATTCCACAATGGGTACTAGTAGTTGAACAAGTTTGGAGTTGGGCTAATATACTAATTTATTTTGCGGACGTTACGTATCCAACAGACCATGACAAAAGCGACCCCAGCCATTGCTCAATAATATGATCGTGCACTGGCGATTCTGAAGCAACAGAAATATTTGAAAGCGTGTTCAATATCGAGCGACGACCGCCCGATCAGAGTCGATCAGTCGCTTGCTTGTCGTGTCGCCGTCAGTTTGTGTCGTACATATGAGCGATTTTCTAAATCGCGTCGTGTCGCCGTCGCGTCGCCATCGCGTTGGCATAATGTGCGGTCACCTTAGTAACACATTCATTTGCAGAATACCGTACTATCTTCCAACACATTTGAAGACCAATTTATAGCATAAATTCGGTTACGTACATATAATATAGCAATGATTCTGAGGTCGTATTGCATCATGTTTGTAAACATAGCTAGTAAGGTGCTGACAATGGTCTTCCTTTGCATCACACCGACACAATTCACCTTTCCAGGGTATCCATCGATGATTTAACATCATATGACGCCATACTCAGCTAAGCGGCGTGTAGGGTGACGTCATAATCATTGCGTTATAAATAATTCTATTAGGCCCGTCTTTAGCTCTTAATAGTCCGACACGTTGCACGAATTGTATGTCTCTACTATTTAATAAACATACTGTTGAATATTCTGAAACTAACTTGACTGGGCGCTGTTGCTGTCATAGGCAGCAACGGCACCCAGTCAAATTAGTTTCAAAGTATTCAACAGCTTACATGTATAGTTTTCTGGAAATTTATAGTCAGGGAGTTCAGAGATCGATCAATCCCAACACGAGCGAGGTGTGGGTGGAGCTTAGCTAGAGATGGGAGGGGCATAGCTAAAAATGGAAAGGTCCATTCTGTACAGACTAACCTTTTGATCGACATAAACATCTACTTCACACCTGCGCTCAACAACTGATACAGGGGCGCGTGTACCCTTGGATAATAGTGCTGCAAGTCGTTCTTCTTCCTTCAACCAGCCCACTGTATAGAATCTGGAAATGGTGGGTTGACAACAGCCACTCCCTACTTCCACACCGCTGTGTGGAAGTCGGAAGTTGTTGTTGTCAACCCACCATTTCCAGATTCTATACAGCGGGCAAAGCGCTTTTACTCTTCGGGGTCCGTGGGCATCATAAATGGTCTGAAGTAAAATGAGCCGTCGTCATTCCCGGACTGGTTGACAAGAAAACGAACGCGTCACGGAGCATGACTCAAAATGGCGGTGTCCTGGCTGCTAATGTAAACAGTATATATCCTGCCTTATTTTCTTCCACCGCGTGAAGAATCAACATATAGGCCTACACTTGTGTACAGGCACTGGGGGTGGCATGGTTGTCAAAGTTAGGTATAAAGGCTGATTTATACTCCCGCGAAACAGGTATACGCGCGTAAAATTTGGAAACGCTCCCAACGCGCGGTTTACTGCTTGATAAGCTTCGTGTGTGCAACTCAACGTGTCGTGTCAGCGATGCCGATTTCAACATGCGCATAGGACATTCGCTTGCCTTTCGCGCTATATAAATAATTTTTATTTCGAGCGATACAACGCGCGATGTCGGCACCAAAATGCCACAGAAAATTATGCCCCTTTGCAGCGTTTAGATGATGAGAAGCTTATCAATGAAGTTCGCAAGTACCGTAATTTATATAATTCTTCACAACAAGCGTATAAAGACTATGAAATGTCAGAAAATTGTTGGAATGTGATAGCCAATGTACTGGGAAAGATGGTCCCTTAAGTGAAAGGGCGATGGAAAGACCCAATCGAGCTAGGAGCCGACCTTAGTCGGAGAGAGAGAGAGAGAGAGAGAGAGAGAGAGAGAGAGAGAGAGATAGGAGGAGGGAGGGGAGGGGAGGGGAGGGATGGAGCAGCAGAAACCCACAAGCCACGACCCCCACAACTCCACCCACCAACCCGGTCGACCGATCATCATTTACTTCCATTTACAGTGGCGATGTCTAGTTGAGTCGAGCATGATCCAGAGATATCGTCACACCGAAATCATGGCTGACCGACTCGACATGATGCTGGCAACATGAATCTCAGGTTGCCAACCTGGGACGTATATGCCACTTATGTATGGTCTTGCAGTCACCCGAGTCAGGTTGTTCAGCGTAAGGGAGGTGGAACTATCTCAACTTTGGGGGTGGGGAACAAACCTTGGAGTGGATCTTAAAGGGGTGGGGCGTGCTCCCCTCCGACAGCCAGAGGGTCGGAGGACCTTCACGCACACATTTTACAATTTGGGCTCTTCGAGAAACCATTTCAAGCCATTTTAACAATAATACAATAATCTTTTTAACGTCCTTGAGAATAATGTCATATAGATTTTTTTTCAGGAGAAAATGAATAAAAATAAAATAACTTCACAACCAGTGCTGTTTAAGTGCAGGAGATGGCGTCGAGATTTCGAAATTTTCTGGTGGAGGAGTCAGCACACTCCACCCCACCCCTAACCCCAACCCCTCCCCCACCTTGCTGGTTTGCATTTCCACTCGAGCAAAATGTCGCAGCTCGGCAGGAACTCAACATGGAAATACTTCCAACAGATGTACTATCTCTGCGATTATATCAAGCACCGTGAGAGGGAAAGTAATGTCCCAAGTAACGATAGCTGGCGTTGGCATTTGACTATATTTTAAAACAATTATTATAAATGTCTTATATATGACATATATGTTAATTACTTTTCTCCGAAAATTATGTGGCTGATTGCCTTATGTATATTTGCTTATTTGTTTGTCCGTCCGTCTTTCTGTATGTCTGTCTGTCTGCTTGCCTGCCTGCCCTCTCGTCCGTTAATTCAGTCAAGCTTGGCTCTCTCTAGAAACCATACTCCGATTTGACTCAAATGTTAACACAAGAAAAGTTCCTTTGTAGCTTAGGATTACATGTTGTTGTGATTCTGATATCAGATCAGATTGTATGTACATGGAGTTTTCCAAAACACTGGGGATTTGACTGACTGCAATTTATCACAAGAAATTGATTCAAATGAATCCCAGAAAAAATCTAATGAATGGCGATGTTCAGTTCATGTGCTTCCATACTTCGGTGGAAGTACCCCCATCATAGACGCTGCTGACACGATGACCGTGCCGATTCCCCTGATGTGTATCATTCAGCAACCCATAGGCTATATGTAAGATCTTGGAATATTTTGAAACATATTCGACAGAAAACAGTGCAGGCATAGGCAGATGTTCCAACATAATAGTTCTTACATTGTAAAGATATCGTTTTTGTATTGTTTGTTTCTCAGTTTAAAAGGGTGAAATATTATCATATGGGTATCTATAATTAGTCAATTATGTATGATCTACTTATTTTTACATATCCGCATTAAAAGTGAGGTTTGCTATATAATGGCGTCCGACGTCCATTCGTCTGCCCATCTGTTTCGTGTCCAGACCATCTCAAATTGTTTTGAGTTCACACGTATATGGATGTATCATGGGATGTTTGCAGTGTATTAAGCGAAAATCAACACACCCTACTTCCCATGTTTCACTGCATATCAAAGGAAACACTTGTCCGGGTTTAATTTCTGCAACTTTTCGAATACAGTCACCAAACTTGGTATATGGATGGATGCATCATGGGATACACGTGGGCAGTGTGTTAAAGCTTCATGGGGTACACGTGGACAGTGTGTTAAAGCATCATGGGGTACACGTGGGCAGTGTGTTAAAGCACCATGGGGTACACGCGGGCAGTGTGTTAAAGCATCATGGGATACACGTGGGCAGTGTGTTAAAGCATCATGGGGTACACGTGGGCAGTGTGTTAAAGCATCATGGGATACACGTGGGCAGTGTGTCAAAGCATCATGGGGTACACGTGGGCAGTGTGTCAAAGCATCATGGGGTACACGTGGGCAGTGTGTCAAAGCATCATGGGATACACGTGGGCAGTGTGTTAAAGCATCATGGGGTACACGTGGGCACTGTGTTAAAGCATCATGGGATACACGTGGGCAGTGTGTTAAAGCATCATGGGATACACGTGGGCAGTGTGTTAAAGCATCATGGGGTACACGTGGGCAGTGTGTTAAAGCATCATGGGGTACACGTGGGCAGTGTGTTAAAGCATCATGGGATACACGTGGGCAGTGTGTTAACGCATCATGGGATACACGTGGGCAGTGTGTTAAAGCATCATGGGTACAGGTGGGCAGTGTGTCAAAGCATCATGGGATACACGTGGGCAGTGTGTTAAAGCATCATGGGGTACACGTGGGCAGTGTGTTAAACCATCATGGGGTACACGTGGGCAGTGTGTTAAAGCATCATGGGATACACGTGGGCAGTGTGTTAAAGCATCATGGGATACACGTGGACAGTGTGTCATAGCATCACGGGGTACATGTGGGCAGTGTGTTAAAGCTTCATGGGGTACACGTGGGCAGTGTGTTAAAGCATCATGGGGTACACGTGGGCAGTGTGTTAAAGCATCATGGGGTACACGTGGGCAGTGTGTTAAAGCATCATGGGGTACACGTGGGCAGTGTGTTAAAGCATCATGGGGTACACGTGGGCAGTGTGTCAAAGAGATGCCAACCTTTCATGCTTTACTGCACATCAAAGAAAATTCTTTTCCGTTGGTAGTAGGGTGTCATGTACGGGAATTAGGTCACGGTTACCTACCTTTCGTGTTGCACTGCACATCAAATCACAACATTTAAGTCAAATAATACCATTACTCCAAATTATCGTGTATGTCCATATTGGTATTGATACAACAGGCCATCTAACGATGATAATGACACCAGTCAGGGAGGCGGTGGCAAGGACATCAGTCAAGAAGCAGGTGAAGATGGGAGTAAACAGGGAGATGGTGAACGCCAAGAGTGTAACGAGAGAGAAGCCGATGACAGCAAACGATGGGAGAAAATAATCTGTCAACCGCGAGGAGCTATGTGAAAATGAAAGAGAATCATCTGCCCTCTCGCGGGCGACTTCACCAACAGACCAAGCTCTCTCAGGACTAAAAAAAATCTAAGAAGAACGATAGGGGCAACGGATGGTGTTGCTGAGGCTTTCCTGAACTTTATACGAATGCGATTTCAAGTAACTGAGGTCGGAGGATGACGGCAGAAATCCAGAGATTCTTTTTTGCTTCATCATTGACAGCACCAAGGCCGTGAACACGGGGACTGGCAAAGCTGAACATACAACGTGTCCTATATGAAATGTAATAACGAGATCTAGAAACTGCACCAACAGCAGCCACTAGTATCGCCTATGCTAAAAGAAATCTGCAGTGGTCCAAGATTTAGATGCCAAACATTATTCTGTATATCAGCAAATCAGCAAACCGTTGTATTGTCATACAAAAATATCTGCAACATTTTCTATTTCTTTCACCTATGATGCGCAATGTGTTGCGCTGTATGCACGGCTATGCGAAGTTCACAGCGCGTTACCTGGTCGGACGTACGATCAAACGTTTTAAAAAGTATGAACACGGTAGCGTGGAAAGCTGTATTACCGCGCCGATTACGTGCGTATACCTATTTCGTAGAAGTATGACGTTTACGTGCGCGTTATCATGCGCATTTTAAGATGATCTGAGCCATGCAGTGTCAAAGAATCTTTTTGTAGCGTGCTTCCAAAACAGAATTTTAATCCAGGAATTTGTGTAGTATCAAGACTACAAGAAATGCAAATCTTTTATCTTGTAATCCACGATACAAACCTCTGAAATGACATTGACCGAATTACAATACGTCAGAGTATGGAAGGCGGACATACGAAACATATTCAGGCTTTTAAAAAAATGAGGTTAACTCCTTAAGGCAATTCACAAGATTTTATGCCTGAAAAAACCTGTTAAGTTGACCACAAACCGAAGTAAATTTTGAACGCGCTATTCATGGCCGTAGGCCCCTATGTATTGGGGTGGTGGCGGTGGTGGGGGTGTGGAGTGTGTGGAGCGGGGGTAGGGGCGGTGGTGGAGAGAGTGGTGGCCTACATATTTTTTGCAGACCAGTGAGAAAAGCAAGATGAGTCAAATTATTGATATATTAGGTCAATTAACTGTACAGAAAGAGTATATACTGATTTACGTTAAACATCCATTTACATCAGGAAAGGCAGGAGGTGGCATCTAAGAACATCTATAATTTAAAAGAAATGTTATGGGCACGCCACTGATTACCCAATGTACTTGCACCTCCCCGCCACCCCACACCTTCCACCCCCACCCCACCGCCACCACCAGCACCCACACTTTCATGTAGAAAAATAATTGATACGTTTACAACAACATTGCTTTTAAACATAACTCGGTCAAAGGATTCGAACATGGTGGTGCACGTAAAGAAATGGCATAGTCTTCGTACGTTATATTTCAAGTATTATTTTAGAATCGGTGTATGAAAATATAAAGGTCGACATATAATAATACTGGCGTACAGAATATGCTGCAGGGTTACTATTTGTTTTGTGTATATAATCTAGTTAATGGCAGGCATGCATTTTAAATTTGTAGGATGATACCTGATCAATGTGACTAGTCCCAGAGTAGGACTGGACACTGTGCCATTCTGTCAATGGCGCAAGGCCCCCTCCTGCTCCGATCCGCCCTTTAGCATCCATGTGCCCTTTCAAGTCATTTGATGGCACGGTCCCTAAAGCATCCACAGTCCGACTCTGACTAGTCCGGGAGCCAGTGAAAGGATAACAGCATAACAATGAGTTTGTTTGACTGGAAGGCTGACATAGGTCATGTTGTAGTATACCCCTTCAGGGAGGCAGTATTGATCTTTTTGCATGGGCATTAGCTCGGGGCACCACTGTTCCACACAAACCCACACAGCGGATAATTGTGCACATTATAGCATTATTTTAGAGGCGGCATTATCAGTAATAGTAGACTAAAATAACCACTCAAAATGTTGCTTCTAACGTCCAGTGGAATTGTATGTATGTTATATGCAATTGGCTTAGTAATTATACACCGTACAACTGGCAACGAGTAACACGGAGACATCGAAGGACATCGAAAACACGGAGTAAAGGAATTGGCACAAAATAGGAAGTGAGTTAACAATTCATTATTTTCTCTGGTACATGTTTATTGTTAGATAATCATTATAGTGCACATCCTGCAATGAATGTGCGAAGTTTGCCATGTAGAGTTCCTGTAGTCAACACGTTATTGTTAATTCATGGTATGTCGTCAAGTTGAATGTTCTCTGAAAATGCATCAATATTTGATACTTGAAGACCCAGTTCTCGAGTTTGCCCCATCTAGTGGAAAGAATTAACATACCTGTAGAAACCGTGATCTTTCCTCTTCGTGATCACCAAAGAACAGACACCGTCCGTATCAGGTTTTCTTTCAGGATATTATTGCAATCACGCATACGATAGGAAGTAATGGATGGCGGTTGTGAACAACGGATAATGCAGTAGGCGAACACAGATCAGGATGAAAATGCAACCGGGAACAGAATGGTATCACAACTGTAATTGTATGCGAAATCCTGGTTAATTTGCTAGAATCAACAACAGCAATAGAGTGAAACCAATGTATGGCGATCACTTTATGGACCAGCAAACGATGGTTGCTAAAAAATTAATTTGTTCATTTACTGTAGTCAGTTAATACAGTTAGTGGTCTTTTGGAATTAACTGTTACAGTCTGTTTATTTTTCAACTTGGCAGATTAAAGCTGCTGCGAGTAAGTTTCCGCTATATGGTATAGCCTACCTCCTTTTCATAGATGCTATGCTGTGGTTCTTAACGACAAACTAATCGTAAATGAGATATATCCACGCTGAAACCAAGAATTTCTGAGAAGGTGGATACCATCTCTTTATAAAGGTAATTTCTTGAGCTTTATGACTGGACCTCATGGTTTTGGGTAAATAGGCAAATGTTCTCTGGAGAGAAGTTTTTGTACTACCTGTCAGTCACAGATAAATTTGCCTGTGGGCTACCATTTCTGCAAGTGCTATGCCAAAGACAACCTAGAGCCAGTTTTCCCACGCGTACTTGTTGAGCCCTTTACAGCCATTGCAGAGAGACTGTACAAGTTTGGCAAAATTGGTGTAGATGGGATGTGATGTCGAGATGAAAATGGAAAAGAATGAGTGACATTGTCTGTTGGGGATTTGAGTCAGAGCCCATGCTTCACTAATGTAGAGAGAAGAGTGAGGGTGATAGATGAAAGGTACTGGGAATCTATCAAAGGTTGGAGTCATACAATATAAAGGTACTTGGAGAAATCTCATCGGGTGAAAGGCAGGCGGTACAAGAGTAGTTGATAATGATAGTTCAGATACTTGGCCACCTAAGGACCTGTGAATAGTTTGCCATCGATTTTAATTTGGTATTCAGAAATTTGCGAGTACAGGTGGTGACCAAATAAAATCATAATATGGATATATCATAAGCAGTCGGAAAAGATGATTGTGAAAATGCATTAGAGACTCTACCACGCACAATAAATGATGCATGCTATGTGTGAGTGCTATTGAAAAGTGACTGGACGAGGTTTATATAATCTGTAGTTCATCAGCAGGTTCAAACTTATGTCTATGGCAAATGACACGGATATAAAGTTTCATATGCAGATGAATAACGTTCACCCCATAGCTTATGCTATGAAAGGACCAATTGTGTCCAATGGAATTTGTGGGGAAATGATTAAGCATGTCATGTTTGCTGTGATAAGAAAGGATTGATTGTTATTGTCGGGTCTATAATTGGTGAACTTGCTCTGGACAGTAGATCTTGCACTTCTCGTGACGCTCTTTATACCATAATCATAATACCGATCGACTACTAGGTTGTACCCCCCATTTTGAATCTCTTTGCAATGGCGTGTTTTATGTTTGTTGCATAGTCATCAACTGTGTCATCCACTACCTAGAGTAATAATTATCAAGCCATAATTGAGAGGACAATGTTATTATATGTCCTCGCGGATACCGAAAACACGACGATTTCGATATGGCTGCTCTCATTTTTCTTGTTGACTCGAACATTGAAATTGGCACGGGGTGGCGGTGGTGGTGGATAATTCATATGAAAGGACTTCCTTGGTATTAACGTAACGCCCACTCGGAGGATAACTCTCGAGTAAAAGGCATTTGTGTCATTTGTGACTTTAGTCTCCGATATTGACACGTCTGTTCATACAATGGTACGCACTCTTTGTGAACGGTCCCATGTAAGCCATCTGGGAATTTCTGACTGAATTCGTCCACCTGATTAAGCCCTATTCGTACCACATCCTGGACATTGACAGCAGAAGTTCCATGTTATCCTGTCACAATGGTAAACATATGTGCTATTCTTAGTCTGGATTGATAGGTCAGATGCCTCCAAAAGAGTTGTCATAGCTGGGGTGGAGTGTATGGATAAGCTCCGACCTCCTCGAAAAGCCCCATACAGCAAGCGTCTCAAATAGCCTCTGATAACTAAGTTCCTATCACTTGCCTTCCCGTGGCGGAGGTGTTTTTACTGAAAGTGAGAGTGTGAAAGGCGGGTAGCTGACGCCTTATAACAAGCAGCTTCGGGTAGGTAGGACTCATTAGCCTTGAAAGGCAACTTACCTAGGAGAAGGACAACTCTGATTTCACACCCGGGCAGGCTGAGCTCGTTAGTCTTGACAGACAGTCAGCATAAGCGAGGGGCAACTCCGAATCCAAACCCTGGTAGATCTGGCTCGACAGTTTTGGGCAACAACAGTTCTAAGAGAAGGAAAACTCTGAAGTAAAACCATCTCCACCGAATACGGAAGGCATCAGCCCATGTGGCGTGGAAATTGAAACCGGATGTATATGCTTTTACCGATAAATATGGCTATGCAGACTACTCTTGATCGTTGTGGTGTCGTCTTTATGAGTCGTGGCCAGGTAAGGACGGCGCCGGGCCCCCAGCCTCGAAGGGGTCCAACCGAAATGACTGGCGACTCTGACCCGACTGTTAAGGTCAAGGAAGGGCAGAGTAATGCTACTGACCTCCAAACATCGCAGATCATCAAAATCATGCAGTGGAATGCTGAAGGACTTCGCAACAAAAAGGGTAAACTTCAGCAATTTCTGAGTACCAACAAAATAGATGTTTGCTGCATTCAAGAAACATACTTAAGCGATGCCCATCGTTTCTTCATACGTGGTTATGAAGCATACAGACATGACTGAGCAAATAGACCAAAAGGAGGCATCATCACACTGGTAAAGAACAACATACCTTCAGTGGAGCTTCATAATTCAGGTGCTCTTTATACAGAGTACCTATCAGTTAAGTTGATACTCCCTGACAAACACATAACTATTGTCAACCTTTACTCTCCACCAGACAGACAAATCCAGTTGGAAAATATCACACCCAATGACAATAATTGGATGATAGTAGGCGACTTCAACAGCCATTCACCTAGTTGGGGTTACGAAAAACTTGACGGGAAAGGAAATGAGGTAGAACATTGGCTAATTGACTACAGACTCATTCTCACTAACTCACCTGATGATGATCCTCCTTCTTGCTACTCAAGAGCATGGAAAACCACCAGTACCCCTGATTTGGCAATAGCGTCCGAAGACGTAGAGAAAATCACTACAAGAACAGTGTGCGATAAGCTAGGAGGAAGCGACCACAGGCCTATAGTACTACAGATCAGTACACCATCCTGCTCTTCAACCTTTACAACTGCACCGAGCTGGAATTACAAAAAGGCAAAGTGGGAACGCTTTAAAGAGCTGACTAACACGAATTGTAGTAACTTATCCTTTATCAACAATGTGAATGCCAATGCCAAGATGTTTAATGACGTCATTCTGAATGCTGCAAAGAGATTCATACCAAGAGGAAGAAGAAAAAACTACAAGCCTTACTGGACAGAGAAACTCCAGAATCTCCATGATCACCTCTCTAAAGCACAGGATGATGTGGAAAATCAACCAACCGATGATAACATCATCATTCACAATAAACTGAAGGCTGAATTCATCAGAGAGAAACTTAAGGAAATGAGAACAAGCTGGAAAGAGAAGACTTCATCTTTAAACTTAGAGAAAGACATCAAAACTGTGGAACCTCACTAAGACACTTAATGAAGACGACTTGCAGCAGAAGCAAAACAGTACTAAAGGTAAAAGGTGAACTAACCACAGGCAAACATGCTACTGCCAATGCTTTTGCGGACCATTACCTTAAAGAAAGTATTGTTGACATGCCAAGAACTAGAATAAAACAAGTTCGCAAAGAGACAAAGGAAAAGGTGCAAAATCAACTACCAACGGACATCATGAGCAATGAGCTATCCATCGAAGAACTAAAGACTTCCATCAAAAAGCTCAAACCAAAGAAAGCTCCTGGAGCTGATGATGTAACAAATGACATGCTAAGGCATATGGGATCCATCGCTCAATCAACTCTCCTCCAGATTTTCAATCAAAGCTGGACTGCTGGGATTGTCCCATCCATTTGGAAGGAAGCTCAGATCACGCATATCCCAAAGAAGAACAAAGACAAACCAGAAGCAAAAAGCTACAGACCGATCAGCCTGTTAAGCTGCCCAGGAAAGCTTATGGAAAGAGTGATCAACAGAAGACTACTATGGTATTTGGAAAGCAACTCTCTGCTTACAACAACACAATCTGGTTACCGGTGCCACCGAAGTACAGAAGATCAGTTGTTATATCTGACCCAAGACATTGAGAATGCTTTTCAAGAGAAGAAGAAAGCTTTGGCCGTCTTCTTTGATCTTTCCCAGGCTTTTGACAAGGTCTGGAAAGAGGGCCTCCTGTTCAAACTTATCAATGCTGGAATCTCCGGAAAGATGTACGTCTGGATTAAAGACTTGCTTTTCAACAGAAGTGCACGTGTCAAGCTAGACGGAACCATCAGCAAACCGGTAAAACTGAGAGAAGGAGTACCTCAAGGAGGGGTCATTTCGCCTACACTATTTTTAGTTTACATTAATGACATCTCTAACACCATACCAAATCATGTTAAGAATACGCTGCATGCAGATAACCTGGCAATATGGACCAGCTCATAATATGTAATAACAGCCTCCTATCGAATCCAAAATGCAGTAGATAGGATTAATACGTGGACTGCAAACTGGGGCCTCCAGATCAACAACGCAAAAACATCAGCAACTCTGTTTTCTCTGTCACCAACCAAAGAAGTAGTCAAAATAAAACTTGGAGATCAGACATTACCCCAGGATGGCTCCCCAATTTTTTTTTTTGAAGTGAAACTGGATTCAAGTCTATCTTGGAAACCCCTTATTGAGAAGATCTTGTCATGAGCAGTCAAGAAACTTTCTGTAATGAAAAAGCTGTCAGGAACCATGTGGGGAGCCAACAAAAAGATCCTGAAACAGGTTTACACAGGTGTCGTGCGACCAATCCTAGAATATGCCTCAATCTCATGGAGTACAGCAGCCAAAACCAACAAGGCAAAACTAGACAAAGTACAGAATATGGGAATGAGGGTGATCCTTGGAGCAACCAAAAGCACACCCATTGAAGAAATGGAAAAAACTGCTGATTTGCAACCACTGGAGGAGAGAAGATTCTCATAGAAGGTGAAAAGTCTAAAAGATTAACGAAACATCCACTCCATCAGATCCTCCAAGGAAAAACTAAGAACCGGCTCAAAAGGAAAAGCCTGAATCATCTCATTAGAGACCTACAAAAGATTCATAGCTCCACCATTTGATCTTCTTGTGAAGCAGTTGAACTAATCTCACTGGAAGACTGGCTACAAGAACAAGCAAATCTCGACATACGCACAAAGGTGCCTGGTATCTCATCCAAAGAACAAAGCCCTGTTGAGATGAAGATCCTGACATTAGAGATGCTTGATGACCAGTACCCAGACAGTATTTGGACCCAAGTCTACACTGATGGTTCTTCCGACGAAGCGATCCGAAATGGAGGAAGTGGTGTTTCATCAAACACATTGATGGCAGCACAGACACAGTATTTATCCCTGCAGGAGACAGGTGCACTAGCTTTCGTGCTGAAGTACGAGCTCTGCTAGCAGCTAGTCAAAACATCAAGTCCATGCAAAGCTGTCCAGCTAATGTTGTGTTGCTGACTGATTCCCTTTCTACTCTTCAAGCACTGGACTCTGAAAAGCCCGAAAATATTATCAAAGATCTAAAACATTCTCTTTGTACCTTAACAAACAAATCTGAAACTGTAATGGATTCCAGCCCACTGTGACGTATCTGGCAATGAACAAGCTGACTTACTAGCCAAAATGGCAGCAGACTCCCACAGCCAACCACTGCCACTTCATACCAGGAAATTAAAACCCTCTTGAAGTCCTCCTTCAAGTCCACATGGAGACAAAGAAACCAAGGCTATAATCCATTGAAAGATTCCATCAACACGCTCGACAGAAAACAACAGACACAGATCTTTAGGCTGAGGACTGGACATTGTCGCCTCAGAGCACATCTGAAGAGAATCGGAAGAGTCGACTCTGCTTTTTGCTCATGTGGAACAGCAGATCAAACACCAGAACATGTACTTCAACATTGCCCCTGTTTTGCCGCAGCACGTGAAGAGGTGTGGCCCAGTGGCGAAAGCATTGAAACCAAACTCTGGGGATCTGGAAACGACCTGAGGCTGACCACCCTCTTTGTCAGCACCACCGGACTGGAAGTCTAAACACGGCCATGGAACGCAGAAGAAGAAGATAGATCAGATAGGATTGATGCATTACTCTGGGTTTGCCCTGATGGCTCTCTGCCCCTTTTTGTCATCAGCTATTCTTGTCTTCCCTCCCTCCTTGTGTTTGTTATTTTCAAACATGTCGTCTAGCTCTGCCGCCAAATGACTGCAAGTATGGAGACTATATACTTTTAGCGTCATGGGTAAGTCAGGTTTCAGCATTATACCAACTACCTCACCGGGACAAACATGTCACTCATGTATAGACACCAAAATTATCATCCTAAGTTTAATATGAAGCCGGTTAGATCCCGAACCCGGAAACGGCGGCCATACTTTGCGGCAATATTGGATTTTACCGTACGCAATCCCCCAAACGACCTTATAAATTGTTTCACTGGATTCCTTGACCCTCTATATTCAAACACCAAATTTATTATCCTACATTTAAAGGTGCATATTCACACTAAAATGTTTGAAAATAAAATTGTTAAAATTGTATACTTTTAGAGGTTTAAATTGTGTGCCTAGATGTAATGAAACGAAATAAATTTTAACATATTATAATGTCATTCCATATAAATTAATATATTTTTTTTATGTTGTGAAATTGAAATAGAGACACGAGTTCCTAATTCAAATTCACAATTGAGCAAATTATTTTAATTTATATGGATTGCAATTCATTTTCGTTAAGATTTATTTCGTTTCATTTCTATGCACATAAATTAAGCCTCTAAAAGTATACAATTTTAACAATTTTATTTTGACGCATACCAGTGTGAATATGCACCTTTAATGTGAAGGAAGCTATAGCCGAAAATATGAAACGGTCGCCATCTTGGACGCCATCTTTGATTTCTCAAAACGGTCCACCAAGGTCCACGTGGTATATTTTAATAGAAGACACTTTGGGTTATATAAATCAATCAAAAGAAAAGTTATATACAGTTTTCCAGGTTTAGTAAAAAGAATCCCATTTGGCTGCTGGGTTTCACAAATCAAATGAGATGTGCAGACAGACGCATGGACGAATGGTTGGATGGATGGTCTGATTTCCATAATTTCCTTAATTCTCATTTTCAGTGATGGTGGGAGATTAACGATTTTAATTGTGATATAAAGAACCATTCGACATTTATGATTTCAAAATAATGCAAAATACGACAAAACCGATAACAAAAATATGATATTTTCAGGTCACTACCATCTGCAACAAAAGTATCTATACGGCTTAATCAAACATTTTTTTCTTGGCATCCGGCAAAAATAATATGCAAAACGAACCTGCTTTCAAAATTAAATGTCAAGTAAAAGTTGCCATGACCGGACCACGAACACAGTTTTCGTCGTCGTCGTCGTTATTATTATTATTATTATTATTATTATTATTATTATTATTATTATTATTATTATTATTATTAATATTATTATTATTCTCAAATTTAAAGGTGCACATCCACGCCAGGACATCTAAAAACAAAATCGCGAAACCTGCATACCCACGGAGGCTCAAATTGTGCACTCAAATGTAAGTGGGACGAGGAGGAATCCCAGCACATGATGACCTCACTCAGTAAAAATCAATATAATCATCTCCTTTGTGAAATTGAGTTGAATGTGGAACGCATAATCCCAATTCAAAATACATCAACCACGCAAGAACAAAACACAAAAGAAAAAACCACAATTTATACATGTATGTAAGGCAGAACACAACGGAGAAAACTCAAGGCCTGTTTGCAATCTGTAACAAACCAATACTGAATAGGTTATGTAATTATCTGCAGCTCTCAAAGAAAAAAGACAGATCCGCTTCACAACAACAACAACAACAACAACAACAACAACAACAACAACAACAACAACAACAACAACAACAACAACAACTGCAGCAACAACGACAACAGCAACAGCAACAACAATGACAACGACAACTAAGATAACGACAACTACGATAACGACAACGGCAACTACGACATTAGGAGCACCTCGGACACACACCTCTCTACTACGACCAACACAACCACGGCTCCAGCACCAATATGCTACAATCATCACCACCACAACCACCACCACCACCACCACCACCACCACCACCACCACCACCACCACCACCACCACAACAACAACAACAACAACAACAACAACAATGCAATCGACAAGAACAAAGATGTTGACAACGACAAAGAAAAAGATGTCAAAACAAAATATTTCAAATATATGGTGTTCTAAAATTGCCGTCGTGCGTCGCGCGTCGTGGGCGATAAAAAACACGCGACGTTATTTAAATAGGGCGACGTCGCCCCCGACGTCGCCCTCGACGTCGCCCCCGACGTCGCCCTCGACGTCGCCCTCGATCTGGTACTCGGTCCGTAATGGTATGAATTCGATATCGAGTCTGTTTTGGAGTGACGTAGATTATCGCCAGTTACCGATTCATATTTTAAAGGTACGCCTAATTATTATATCATATTTATAATCTGTATCCTATCTTTAACACTTTTGTTGCCATCTATATTGTGTTAGACAACACCTCACCGCACGCACGCACGCACGCACGCACGCACGCACGCACGCACGCACGCACGCACGCACGCACGCACGCACGCACGCACGCACGCACGCACGCACGCACGCACGCACGCACATGCCAGTCAGCAATTTGCATGAAGATATTTCCTATGGTTATTTTATGGATATCTACAAAAACATCGACCCCACGACCCACAACCCACGACCCTCGACCTAGGCTACGACAATGAACCAGGCTTATGAGAGATACACCCGCCCTTTTTCGTTAAATAATACTGAAATAAGCGTATATAACGTAATCAATACTCACAGATCACGCCGCATTCATTCACAGTGTCAAACAAATGTCCGTGGAAATGCGCACGCTCACATCGCTTTAATATCCACGTGCAAGACTCGTATTACCTCATATATTAGGACGACGTCGGGGGGGGGGGGGGGGGCGACGTCGCGCGGGACGTCGGGGCCGACGTCGAGGGCGACGTCGCGCGCGAGGTCGGGGCCGACGTCGCCAAATAACGTCGCGTGTTTTTTATCGCCCACGACGCGCGACGCACGACGGCCATTTTAGAACACCATACAAATACGCAACAACAACAGCTAATCATAAAATAACAATAATAATAATAATAATAATAATAATAATAATAATAATAATAATAATAATAATAATAATAATAATAATAATAATCTATAATAATAATGTGTACCCCATATGCTGTGTAAATGGCCTGGGTGAATAAAGAAAACTGAACAACTGAAACTGGTACAAAGCCACCATGTGATAGGATCCACCGACCCCACCACATCGAGGCACACAACCTAAGCCCCCCCCCCCCCCCCTCCCGCCCCTTCGCGCCCACACCCCCCCCCCGCCCCCCCCCCCCCACCGGAGTACACAACCTCATCAACATCATCGCCAAAGGCCCTGAGATGTATGTGCGCGTTTTCAATAAGTACACATAATGTGCATATAGGTGTTATGAAAAGAACAGTTTATAATAAAAATGATGAGTGCGACCGGCCTGTCAGCCCAGTAGCGAAGCGCTCAGAAGTATGTCAGCGTAGCCTAATTTTCTTGGTTCCCTACACATCAAATAAATTGCTGTTACGCCTATATTCTCATACACGTATGGTGACCAGTCTTAAAGTATCGGTGCATCATAGACTACTAAAGATGCGAGGTGTACTAAAAGTGCTACATAGACCCTACCGTTTCACGGGTCACAAAATCTTGTTCTTGGCGGGTGTGGTTGTCCTATGTGTCGCAGTTCATTACTAAAATTAGGCTAATCATGTGTAGGCCTACATGCCTGCATGAACTACCGGTATAGCGCAGAGACGTAACACGACCCTTGGCTCTCTATACCTTAATATCGATTTAAAATTTTGATTTCTTCAGAACCAAGGACGTCTTAACCTTTCCAGATAATCAACCATATAGCCTACTATGCGTAATCTGTCGACTTTACGTTAAGTTGAATGCAAATTGTTGTTTGTAACACCGTGTAGCGTGCCAGTTTATTAACGCATCTTTGTTCCCGTTTGCTGGTAGATGCCAATCAAATTAGTCTGAAAGTTTTCAATGCAATGCATATTTAATCTTAAAAGATTTTTCGTATTTAAGCTTGGAACATGTGCGGCCAAATGAATGGTTAACAATGGATGAATCAAATATGTCACTCAAGTATATGACGGAATAGTTAATTAGGCTACGTCACGCGTAGACTGACGTCATAATCAAAATGCATAATGAATGGCGTAGCTAAGACCGCCATGTTTACGAATTACATGTCTTTACTACTTATATAACAACCATTCTGTTGAATATTTTTAACTAATTAGACTGGGGGGGGGGGGGGGGCTGGTGCTGCCATAGCTATATAGATACCATGAAAATTTGGGATTCTGTCAATTCCGGATGCAAAGTTTATAAATTGACCCAAACACGCGTAAAGCACGGGCGAAGCTTAGCTAGAAATGGGCGGGACATAGGTTGAACTGGGCGGGACATAGCTAGAAATAGGCGGCACATAGCTAGAAATTGGCGGGGCATAGCTAGAAATGGGAGGAGCATAGCTAAAAATGGATCCCTCTATTGATGGTTCGGTCCGCAGGTTATTCACTGTGAGGACAAAGGATTTCGTTACGTCATCTTACCACGTCTAAAGGAGTGCGGCTCCTAAAAACGCCCACACCTGGTTTGAAAAATAAAATTGTCCTACTTGTGATTGATTTTGTGAAGCTTATCGAATCAATGACCTTTAAAATACGCAATAGTCTAGATCAGATTAATAGAAAAAACTTCTATTAATTAATATCGTCTTAGTATTGAGCATAGACTTGATAAGCTGATGTCATATTGAGGTGTGTGCATGGCTTTATTAAATAGATTCCAGATAAATTAAATATTTCCAAATATTAATGGATAATAGACCTATAATAATATATGAATTAATATTTGTTTATGAAAACATACCTGAGCAATCTCTTCGCAGCAATAAGAAAAACACTCATAATTTGTTCTCATTTAAGTTTACCAGGCGATAAGTTGGCCTAGTGTTCAATAATTAAAAGCACTATGCGATTTGGTGTTTTGCTACCAGGAGATCTGTCAAACCTCTCTAGATCATATTACAAAGACCACGAAGAGAACCAGGAAGAATGGAGCTTTCCGGTTTTAGCGATGCCCCGCCCATCTCCAGCTAAGCTCCACCCACATCTGGCTCGTGCTGGGATCGATCTCTGAACACCCTGACTATCAATTTCCAGAAAACTACATGGGTAAGCTGTTGAATATTTTGAAACTAATTTGACTGGGTGCTGTTGCTGCCTAAGGTAGGAACAGCGCCCAGTCAAATTAGTTCCAAAATATTCAACAGCATGTTTATTAAATAGTAAGAATTACAAAGACGTACAATTCATACAAAGTGTCGGACCATTTGAGATTTGATGACGGTCTATATGGAACCCTTTGTGACTTAACGATTGTGACGTGGTCATACACGCGCTGAACAAATTTTGACGTCATACGAGGTCAGCTGATGGATGGATACTCTGGAAAGGTGAATTGCATTAGTAGCCTTCACCGGGAAACTTAATCAGATGACTGATTGCTACCTATAGAGACAGACACAAACTATATGCGGACGTAGCGGATAATAACCTAAAGAACATTGACATATCTGGAGCCGCTATTCATTTCAATCTGGTCGAGGGCTGCGGGCTTGTTTTGTACACAGATAGCATAGACATCAACGAATGTTTCTGAGATGGCAAACATATTACATGTAATTTTTCAAAATTCAAGCAATCTGTGAAGTCAATTTGTACATTAGCCTATCTTGAAAATTGGCAGTTTTGAGTCGCCTATGCTTTCAAGGAAAGCTTTCTGATGGTAAATTGAGTACCTACACAGTAGTGAAAACACGTTTTGGCTGACAAAATTACCTAATATGAATATGGGCCTATAGAAATGTTATTAGCTACGACCCCCCCCCCCCCCCCCAACGTCCACTGCCCCCAGCTCCGTCTCCCACCGCCTCACCCCACCCCCACCATCCCCCCAACACCCCAACCGCTCCTCCCCGCCCCCGCCCCCCACCCCGCATACACCAGGCTGTCATTTAGGTGCGATCCTATGTTCATTTCATTTTCAAGTATCACATAAATTTGTATTTTTCCTCTATTTAACAATGACAAATTTGTCCAATAACCGCGTCGTTAATATATATTTTTTTCAGTCAGGCTGCTGTAAGATCAACAGTGTCTATTTTAGCGATGATTTGCAGTGGCTCACAGTTTGTGGTGACATGTAGGCCTATCAAGTTTGTTCAAGAGGGCTTTTGGAGGCTCCCGGCTGTTGCAATTGTTGCGCATCATGTAAACACATAAAGCCTCCTAAAGTTACATCTTGACATTCATGGGGACTTTAGGGCCGCGAATGTATAACTTCCAAAAGGTCTGGATGGCAACATTGCCTGTTACACAACAAGTTCCAATGTCGGTAGAGCTGCAGAGGAGAGAACCCAAGAGTCTACTCTTCCGTCACTTCTCCACATCTCAGTCCGCAGATGGGGTGTGGGTAGCAAATGGGCGAGGGTGGTGGTGAGGTGCGAGTTGTGACCTCATCATTCATTACTCTGGTGTCGGACATGTATACATGAGTGAATTTGCAGCCTTGCTATGTTCTGCAGCTATTGGAAGTAGTGTATCAAGAGAACCGTGTTCCTGGTCTTATTGACCAGGATCGACATCATCTGCATATTGTACTTCTAGTGACATGCCTATCATTGAGATAGGAAGGCTTGGTCTTGTAGAGTGTGCTCGAGCTGACGATAGTGCTGCTGCTCTCGGGGTCCGGGTATCTAATCCGCGTAGTTGGAGTAATCCGAATGGGTATTCGAACTTTCTCTTAGGGGTTATTATTTAAACATCTAGCACAAGGTGTTATACTATTGAAGCTAAAAATAGCCGCCATGTGCTACTATAAATTATTCATACGATCTTTTCATTCATAACGATCAGTTCCTCACATGATCAGCTGTCCTCAATAGCTCGTCTTTTTCATTGGTTATAAGAGAAGATACGCGCCTGTCATGTTGGGCCTACCTCTGGAGTGCGAATAGTTCAAAGTTTAATAACGGAGTAGAATTTGAACAACAATTTGCTACAGATAGGTACGAAAATTAATATGAAAACCAACCTCGCGCAATAAAGCCGTCATCTGCTCGAATATAATATCCCTGATAACGCAGATTACTGGGCTGATGCTGGGCCGACACCGGGACGATACTGAAAGTATCAGCTCTGCATCGGCCCAGTAAGCTACGTTATTTAATCCAATGGACAATAACTCCGGACCTGCTGAATATTCTGATAACAATTTGATTGAAAGTTCTTGGTGGCTTAGCTACAAACAACTTTCTGTCAAATTGTTTTCAAAATATTGAGCATAATCGAGTTAAACGTCATGGAAAATGTAGTCTGAAGAAATTCAGTAAGTAGACGGTTCAAAACTATTTGTCTTATAAGACTGCATCGCGTTTATTGAGAGATGCCCTGATTTAGATATGCCTTTCTGAAATGGGCAAAAGTGGAAGTAGGGGCCTATCACTATCTTGTGCTACGTGTAGCATATTTCTCACATTTGTGCATGGATAGCGGGACGGGGTGGGTACATGGGGAGCATGCCTCCTAGATGAAAGATGGGTTTGGAGATATTGGATGTAACTACATCCATTAAACAGTGATGCCTTTTCACAAATTCTGAAATCTATTTTAAAAACATGATTCATAGATTCTAGATTTAAATACTTAAATGATGTTTAGAGATAGATGGCGTTAGTTTCCAGGGAGAGGTCTACCCCATCTCAACTTGAAATCGCAAGCGGGCCCTTGCCTTAAATTGCACCATTCCATGAGATACGCAAGTCTGACTATTTAAACAGATTGACTGACATATATTTCGTGTCACTCTGTATCTAAATATATGTAATTTTGTAGGCGGGACTTCTGATTTTATAGTACTTGTCGCTGACGTATTAAATACGCATTAGGCCAACTTAAGATGATCTAGATTACATACGCACTAGAACATCTTTAGATGACATATATAAACACCATCTTACGCGTAAAAAGTTGTATTTTAAATTGTCAATTTTTGTATAATTTGAATAGCCCTACGTACGTTCCATTTTACGACTGACAAATGTGTATTAGATTTAGATTATTATGCCAACTATCAGTTTATTAATTAATTTTCAAACAACAAACTTAGAGAATTATATAATTAGTGATAGCATCAATTCAAGAATTCCTCAAAATGGATATTCCATATTTCTATATACTACTGCACGTACTGCTAGTGCTCATATGTATAATTTGTTGTTTTATTTTGCTCTATGCTGTGTTGCTACTGCAGTCAGCTATAAAATATCGTCATTTACCGGGGCCAAAAAGGAGCAGGTATGTACCGTTATCTATTATAAAGATGCTCGTCTGATTAAATCAGCTATAAGTGACGTGTAGGATGACGTCATAATCATTTCGTCATGAATGACTCGATTTAGTTCGTCTTAAACGCTTAATAGTCCGTCAGGTTGCGTGAATTGTATTTCTTTACTATTTAATAAACATGTTGTTGAATATTTTGAAACTAATTTGTCTGGACGCTATTGCTGTCATAGTCAACT
This sequence comes from Chaetoderma sp. LZ-2023a, assembly GCA_034401795.1. Taxonomy (NCBI): domain Eukaryota; kingdom Metazoa; phylum Mollusca; class Caudofoveata; order Chaetodermatida; family Chaetodermatidae; genus Chaetoderma; species Chaetoderma sp. LZ-2023a. The sequence goes on from CM067373.1 coordinate 64,800,817, forward strand.
TAGTTTCAAAATATTCAACATCTTACCCGTATAGGTTTCTGGAAATTGATAGGGGTCCAGGGATCGATCGATCCCAGCACGAGCGAGGTGTGGGTGGAGCTTAGCTAGAGATTGGCGGGACATAGCTAAAACTGGAAAGGTCTATTACAATTTTGCAATTGTTCAATTTCATCCAGCCTAAGAAATGAATCATAAATTTAATGGCATCTATAATATAAGTCCTCTTCCACAACATAGGCAATTAGAGGAGCATAAATCTGATGCGTGTTCCCTCTCACAGGCGGCTGACCCACAACATGCGTTAATATCCTGGGTACAACGCGGCCATCTATCTATCTGAACAACGAGCGTGCGTGCGTATATCGATCTATCCTGTCTGAAGATTGCCTAGGTAATTTGTAGCAAATACCAATGTTTCTCTGAGAGATCTAGAGAACCAGGACAGCCTACAAAGCATGGACGAGCCCATGTCAGACTGAGCGCGGGTTTGGTTCTCTGGTAAAATTGCTTATATAGTAATAGTATATAGGCATGGTATAGCCGTTGATAACACATTGTCAGCTAATTGAATACCTCGAAATATGCAGGACATGTAAGCATATATGCCCTCTGGTCGCGAATGTCTACCAAAGTTTTCGAAGCCGTCTCAATCTTCGGAAATCTGCTAAAACGCACATGATTAAATGAAAATAAACTAAATCATATTTCCAAACATTTTGTGAAAGAAAATCAACGTTCTTGACCTCTATGCCTGGGACCTTATTTCTATGTTTTAACATTAAATGCCTAATCCTCAAACATTTGCACTGACGTGGGCACATGGGTCAAGAAATGGTGATGCCTATTTCATTTAGGGCATATGCAATTATGATAAAGAAACAAATATTTCCAAAATTATAACTATTGTTGCAATAAAATCAATAGCAAATGTGTGGAAATATATATTTTAGTTTCCTGGAATTGTGCCTTTAAAATATTAAGAACTCTTGATCTGATGTTACACATACCTTCATATCTCAAGATATCTTCTTAAATAATACACTATTATAATCAGTATAATCCAGAAAGTATCTTGGCTTAACCATTTCAAACGAGTTAAAATGGACTGCTCACATAGAGGAAATATCAAAGAAAGCTGCAAAGATCTTAGCTACCATGAGAAAAATGAAGTATACTTTAAGCAGGAACACGTTTATCCAAAATCTACACTGCCTATTTACGCCATGTGCTCGAATATAGCAGTGAGGTGTGGGATGGTTGCTCTCGGCGAGATTCTAAAAGACATGAAGTGCTTCAAAATGAAGCCAAGAGAATAATAACGGGCTTGCCAAAGTATACACCTTTAGAAATCCTTTATAACAAGACTGGCATAATTCCCTTACACGAGCGTCGTAAGCAAAAGAAACGTATACTATTCTATAAAATCGTACAAGGAGATTGCCTCGATTATATAACAGATATCATTCCTAGAAGAGTAGGTGATGTCACAGACTATAACCTTAGAAATTCAAAAGATTTTATTCCACCGAACCACCATCTTGACATATTTAAAAACTCTTTCATACCCAGTGTTATCCGATTGTGGAATAACTTAGATATAACACTAAAATCAACTACCTCAGTTTCGGTTTTCCAAACAAATCTTACAAGAACTTATCAAAACGTGCAAGATCAATTCATCACATACTATTCATTTGGTAAAAGACGCGAAAATATCATAACATGCAAACTAAGAAATAATTGCAGCCAACTAAACAATGATCTGTACAGATATCACCTACTTGAACACCCCAACTGCTCTTATTGTCAAAGCCATAAACCGCTTATCATTACATTTTTTAATGTCCAAAATGGGCAAATGAAAGACACGATTTATTTGATTCCCTTTGTGAAATTACCCCAGATATTTCCCTGGACATTTCTTGAGGGGAAGTAAAAAACTTTCTACTCAAATTAATTTAGATTTACTAAGAAATGTACATAACTTTATAAGAAAAACAAATAGGTTTTAACATTATTGAAAGGTCTTTGTATAATCAGTCTATCTATAAAACTGTCAAATGTTAATATTGTGTATTCGTGTATGTATGGTGATCATGTTGATGTGTTTGCGCGGTCACACCTGCCTATAGCGACCACCACATTGACCACCAATATATGATAAATAAAACATATAGTTACCTATAGTTACCCAATAAATTTTATTTGAAGTGGAACTTATCCTTTGCGGACAGAATGTGGCAGTTCCTTGCGGTCGTCGTCTTACGCCTGCAGGGGTTGGTGATCTCTGTAGGCGGGTTTGGCTATACATCGCACTGGCATACTTGTGATGAGTACAACATTGTTGACTGGTGTGGTAAATTTGGTCTCACTCTCTCTCTCTCTCTCTCTCTCTCTCTCTCTCTCTCTCTCTCTCTCTCTCTCTCTCTCTCTCTCTCTCCCTCTCTCTCTCACGCACGCACGCACGCGTCTCTCTCTCTCACACACGCACGTACGCACGCACGCACGCACGCACGCTCTCTCTCTCTCTCTCTCTCTCTCTCTCGCATTCTGATTTATCTAAGTATAAACTTAAATTGTGTATATAAGTTTAATTATATGTTGCCGAACGAAGCTCTAACCAAAATACTGAAATCTATGGAATCATCCGCTACCAGCACCATAGGTGTTCTTAAAAACAACCGAACTGCGTATACTGACGACCCTCTAGTAGTAAAACTGTCAGCAGAGCAGAAAGCGTCACGGCTGTACATCTATCAAAGTCGCCAAAGTGAAGATGAGTCTAGCATATGAAATCACTGCCACGGATGACTGTCACAAAATGTTTCGGGAAGCCCGAACTCTGAGAGGTACTGACTACACACCACCACCCACTGTACACAGCTCTGAAGGACACTTTATCGGGACTGACCAGGGAAAAGCCGAGGCGATCCGAGAATGGTTCAAGCAACAGTTCACTAACAACGATGATGAGCCCTTGCACCCATTCTCAGGAGACCCCAGGCCAATACTAACACCAATTAACACAACAGAAGTTGAGAAGGCACTTAAAGCCCTGAAAATCGACGTGCATCTGGACCTGATGGCATGAGCAATGAACTATTCAAATATGCAAGTGACATTATCTCAAAACCGATCACGCACCTAATCAATTCAGCATTTATGCACCTTCCCGTCGACGCTGTAGGCCAAGGTACCCTTATCGCACTACCAAAGCCCAAGAAGCCACCTGGGCACCCAGCCAATCTGCGGCCCATTGTGCTCCTCAACAGCATATGGAAAATCCTATCCAATGTTACTCTATGCCGCATCCGAGACAAGATCGATGACTTCACTAGATCATGTCAAAGTGGCTTCAAACGTAGATGCAGCTGCGCAGACATTGTATGGGCTCAACGCATGCGTGTGTCGGTAGTCATGTCCAAACACTGGGACTTCCACAAAATGGGCAATGACATGTCACGAGCCTTCGACACAATTAAACGCTCAAAGATCCTAGATGTATTACGCCAGGCCAGTCGCAATGAAGATGAGCTACGACTAGTGAGATTACAGCTTGCAGACACCAAGCTGAGAGTACGAGTCAAGTCAGTGAAGTCTGTAGAGTTTGAGACATCAATTGGCTCCCCACAGGGAGATAGACATCTCCGGTGCTTTTCACCTGCTACCTTGCTGCCGCATTGAAATCTGTGCGGGAAAGTTCCACAAGACCAAACCCCCCAGTGTCAATACTGGGCATGCCGCTAGAGATGGAATATGCCGACGATGTAGACTTCATAGACGAGGAAAAGAATCCGCTTGACTAACTTCTCCCAATAGATGCAAGCAAACTAAAACTTGAGAATCTCTTTATGAATGAATCCAAAACAGAGTTCACCCACATATACCTATCGACAAAGCATGAAACTATAGAAAATGATGACCCACTTCGTGGTGGCGAACCATGGAGGAAAAGTACAATCCTGGGCTCACTGCTTTGCAGTACTGCTGACATTTCTGCACGCTGCGTCATGGGGAACATAGCTTTCCAGTCCTTCTGGAAGCTATGGATTCGTAGATCAAAGGGGCCCTTGATAAAGAGGCTACGTTTATACAATGCAACCTGCGTATCCTTGATGCTGTATAACTGTAACAGCTGAGCAGCTCTAAAGGCAGCTCCAGACAAACTCGATGCCTGTCACCGCAAACACCTACGCACCAACGCTGGACACCGATGGCCAGACAGCATAATTTCCAACGATGCACTATACAAGATGTGTAATACGTCGCCACTATCTGTAAAAGTCGGCCAGCAAAGATGGTCCATGTTTGGCCATGTGCTAATGATGCCAGAAGAGACACCAGCACAGAGAGCCTCGGAATTCGCCCTACTCGGAGCCAGCAAATACAAAGCCAGGAGAGGACGTCATTGCATAAATCTGCTAAGCGTGCTACGAGGTGACCTCAAGAAAGCAGGACTCGGTACACTGAAGTCAAGAATGGACCTGTGGAAGCTAAAGATTTTGGCTGAGGACAAGACACAGTCGGCAAAAGCGAAGCAGGACTGATTGCAGCTGTAGGATGTTTCTACTACTACAGCCACAAAATACAGTAATCATACATACATACATATGCTGCCGTCTAATAATTCTGACGGGAGCGGGAAAAAAAAAGTTGTCAGAACCTGTGCCCAATCCTTTTTTACAGATGTTACAATAAAATATGTTTGGGAAAAATATCTGATGTTGTCCAGTGAATGGCTTAGATTATTATCATCATCATCATCGCGAGCTTGGCGACCCCACAGGACAACCAGATAACATAACACGCTTGTACTCTTTGTAAAGAATATTTTAAAGCAGTAAGGTACATTGCATGAATACAATACACATCAGCTTTGCTATCTGGAGCACACAATATCTGGAGCACACAAGACATCTCCATGCTGGAAAAGAATGCACAAATTATGTGACAGAAATGGAGACCCTGTGCCAAGAATTGTATGCTATGATGGAAAGAGGTACATCCGCGAAGAAATTCGTCCTCTTCACCGACTTATTGTCAGCACTACACGTTCTTCACAGAATTTTAATTGTACAATTTTTCTGGCGGTCATCTTGGATTTTCTGAAAATGTGTACGAAATCAGTTAAAGACCACTCCTCATAAACTTACTTTTGATCAATTTTAACCAAACCTGACTGCAACGATAGCTGGGTTATAGGTTTTTGAATTTGCATTATACAGCATTTTGATTGGTCAATTCTCTCAGCGGCCATCTTGGATTTCTTGGAAATAAGTTAAAAGCCTACTCGTCATTAACCACTTGGCTGGTCAAGCAAACTCGGCTGGAGGGACCCTAAAGTTGTACGCTTCAGAACATGTATACCGAATTTTGATTGGTTAATTTTTTCGGCGGTCATCTTGAATTTTGCGAAAAATTACGGGAAATCGTTTAAAGGTCTACTCCTCATTAAATGATTATGCGACTTCAACTTTCAACCAGACTTGGCTAGAAGAACCATAGGGTGGTAGCCTTTAGAACTTGTATACAGAAATTTGATTGGTAAATTTTTGTGGCGGCCATCTATGATTTTCTGATTATTTTGGGAAATCAATTAGGCCTAAACAGCTATTCCTCACCAACCGCTTGGCCAATATTAACCTAACTCAGCTGGACGGACAATAGGCAGCCAGGCTTCAGAACTTGTATACAAAATTTGGACTGCTTGATTCGTTTGTGTGACCATATTGGGTTTTCCAAAAAATAGCGGGAAATTGTTTAAAGCGCTGTTCCTCATTAACCGATTGGGCAATTTCCACCAGACTTGGCTGGAAGGGCACTAGGGTTGTAGGATTAGATTTGTATTCATAATTTTCAATGGGCACTTGTCCGGCGGCCATCTTGGATTTTCCAAAAATTCTTGGAAGTCGGTTAAAGGTGACTCCTCATTAACTGCTTCGCCGATTTCAACCAAGCTCAGCGGAAGGACCCTAGGCGGGTAAGCTTCAGAACATGTACACAGAATTTTGATTGTTCAGTTTTTCGGCGACCATCTTGGACTTTTTCAGAAATTCTTTAAAACGCTAATCGATGGCCTGACTTCAACTAAACTTGGGTGGTATCATACTGTGGCGATCGCCTTCAAGAGTTCTAATTTGAATTTTGATGGGTCGATTTTTTAATACGATCGTCTTGGATTTTCAAAAAAGTCAAAACGTTACCGGTATTCCTTAGCCAATAACCATATTTCAATGAAACATGACTGAAATGATCATATGGCCATATTTTCCCGAAAATTAGCCACCATATATATTTAAATGCAAATGATTCAAATGATAATTGTCCAGGTGAGCGTCACACTGTTTTCAGTATGAGGACATTTTGGTTTTGACAGCCGTATGACAAAAGATGCTTGTAAATATTTGATTAGGTAATTATTCATTAGTTTATGTAAGACAAAGAGGGCCATAACCACCATGCCTCTAATGTGTATTGTCTATGTCCTTTAGTGCAAACGAACTATATGTTCTGGAGAGAAATATGCCTCACAGTATACAATGCGTCTGCGATAAATAAGTACTCATAGACTGATATCGTTGGTATATTTTTTAAACCAGGATACACATACTAACAACCCGAAACACTAAGTCTTGACAGAAGAAATAAATAGCATTGTTTTTCGACTGTTGTTCAGTAGAGGGCGTATAATACCAAGCTTATCTTTAAATCAAAATAGGTCAGTTAGTTCCATTAGCTGCAAATTCTTATTTCGTTGGTTTATTCAGATGAAAGCTGAAGCAAATACAAGGTTAAATAAAAAAAATTATTTGAATTGACATATTAAAATGAATACCGTAGATATATTGCCAATAATATTTTTCGAAAGACAATGTGTACAGTTAGTATTGTAACATTTGCTTTCACCCATTCTTGCAAAATTCAGTCTAACTCTTCTATTCGCCCTTCTACTCCTTTTTAGCTCAGCTGGCGCGTCAGTTATCTGGGATATTATAAGCCATTTGATCCCCTATCCCACCTAAACTCGGCGTCTGTTTTTCTACCCAACCGTCTGTCTGGCCGACTGTGTATCAACAACAGTGGTGATACGTTGTGTTATCTTTTGACGAATTGACACCAAGAACAGCTTTGCGCGTAACTTGTTTGCTGAAAAAGTTGGTTAAAAAGTTGGGTAAAACAGAGCAATGTTCTATTTTTCCAGCACAGCAAAGTTTTGTGTTGGTACTAACATGGTTGTAGGCCTACTACGTTCACACAATGCATCCACCCTCATTCGTTTCACATCTTTATCTATCTATCACTATCTTAGATGACAACTACTACTACTACTACTACTACTACTACTACTACTACTACTACTACTACTACTACTACTACTACTACTACTACTACTACTACTACTACTACTACTACTACTACTACTAAATTACATTCCAGATGATGAATGAGCTAAATCCTAGTGCCAGTGCGTTGTCAAAGACATGGTTCATAGAAATAATGCTTGACAATGATAAAACCACTACCAACCCACCCTCACCACCACCGGCTATCTGTGTTTGTAATTATTGGCGTCTTTATGGTCTGGATTGCTGCCATCAAAGAGACATGAATATTTTCTAAATAATTCTATCAGCCTTTCACATTCCAGCGCACTTACTATGAATTTAACTTTTATTTTGGAACACATGTACAGAATAATAGCGCTTCGATGTGTGGGAAAGCCCACGAATGACGCAATAATAACGTCATTTTCAAGGAATCCCACATCCGAATGCTGTCCGTATCTGAATGAAATCGCTACATGTAGCGATCGGATTCGGATACGCACAGGTTTCGCATACCCACACGGACATTATGGATTCATACCACCCATTTGTAATCGTAGCGGGAAAAAAATTCGGATACGGATGCGCATACGCATACGGATACGCATATGCGTTAATGGAATCTATAATGTATCCAAACGAAATACATCTTAACAAATGACGATTTCGTTACACATAAATTAATATAATTTTTTAAGTTGTGAAATTGAATTAATTCAACTTCGCAATTAAACACATTATATAATAATTTGTACGGGATGAAATTCATCATATGTTAAGATTTATTTCGCTTCATTACATTGAAGTACACACATTAACCCTCTAAAATGTTACAATTTAAACAATTTTATTTTCACGCATTCTAGTTTCTGAATGTGCACATTTAATAATAATAAATAAATTAAAGACTGTCCCTACCATACACACCTGTCTATTCCCAAGATTAAAGTTTTTCAAGCGAACAGATAAATGTATGTAATTGTCTAATGTCGCCTGTGTATTCATGGTTTGTAATGTTATGTCATGCATAAATATATTATATAAGGCGTCCGTCACCTCATATTTAAATAAGCAAATACAATTTATTTGAAATGAATTGAATTTAATAGGTCAAGGGATGTAATAGCCCAGAGATCGCTGACAAGCTGACAACTATTCGAAATGTGACGCCCATATATGTGGTTTCCTCTACGCTCTTGAGTTGATCCCGGTTGGTCCCTAATGGAGTGGGCATGAACTCCTGGTGTGAATCTGTCCAGTGGGATTATTTCCGGGTGGGATTTTGTCCAGTGGGATTATGTCCAGGTGGGATTATGTTCGGTGGGATTATGTCCGGTGGGATTATGTCCGGGTGGGATTTTGTCACGTGGGATTATGTCCAGGTGGGATTATGTTCGTTGGGATTATGTCCGGTGGGATTATGTCCAGGTGGGATTTTGTCCGGTGGGATTATGTCCGGGTGGGATTATGTTCGGTGGGATTATTTCCGGTGGGATTTTGTCCGGTGGGATTATGTTCTGGTGGGATTATGTCCTGGTGGGATTATGTCCAGGTGGGATTTTGTCCAGTGGGATTATGTCCTGGTGGGATTATGTCCGGTGGGATTTGTCCGGTGGGATTTTGTCCGGTGGGATTATGTCCGGGTGTGATTTTGTCCGAGCACCACGTATGGCCTACGTTTGTGAAGTGTGCCTATGCTTTACCTGCTCGTGTGTAACATGCTCGCATTCACAGTGAACACCGGAATCACTGGTGATAGAGAATGGATAGTAACGGTCAGACCAGGCGGAGCAGTAGATGGAGGTGGGTAGTGGTACCCATGCTCCCACCCAAATTTTAAGGGCGCTAGGTCCACCTTACGAGCTGTAGAATTCGGTTACTTTGGGATTGAAATATAGGTCTGGTTAGGAACCATAGTCGGCCTAAGTACACGGTTTATCACTCAACAGGCTGAAAATCAATTCTCAGCACAGGTACCTTGGGAGAGGCATCCGTTTCACACTCTCCCCAAATTGAACCCCCATCCCATAATGTCGCTTCCTTCCCCCGCCACTGCTAACGGTAACTAACTACGATGCAATTCAGAATGGTGTTCCATAAATGTCATGGCATTCATAAAATACCATTATTCAACCTCATTTAGCCTCACTACATGGCATGCCTTTGTTTATAACCATTATAAGTCTAGAGCATCTGTCGATTATGTGACTTGACCGCTCAAAGCCGACTTGACCGCTCAAAGCCGACTTGACCGCTCAGAGCCGCTAGTTCGTAACTTCATGAGACAATAGAATACGGGTAGTCTATGAAACGTAATTATGCAAAGTCATCTCGTATCAGCTGACAGCGTGAGAAACCGGATAGGGGCCAAATCTAAACTAGTCATGCGCGCATGTGACCTACTCGCCTCAGCTATTTTGGTTACTGGGTCAGTAGGCATACATATTTAACTGATACAGGTCGATGTGATACAAAACTTCTGGTTTGATTTTAAACATGCAAATAAAACTATCTTATTTTATATTATTAAACAGCAGATAACGCGATTATTGGTGCATTTTTCACATGATGTGTGTGTGTGTAACTGCTAATTATTGCTATCGCGGTGGTTAGGTGAATCATGTACGGTGTCCAGAGTGACCACGAGAATGATTGGTATCAGAGTGTGCAGAGTCGTCGTCAAGAGAGTAATTCCACGTCATCAAACATGAGTCACTATTGCGCAACGACGACGAAGGTGACGGCGGCGGCGACGATGACATCTACGACAACACATATGACAGGGACAGTACACAACAATATTATGCCAAAAATGAACACTGACCTGAGAATGAGCTGGGCAGATTGTTGCAAACGTACTGATTAGTAGTACTCTATTTATTACTTTCTTATCGACCAGCTAGGATGCTCTGCAGAAAATAGTTTACCACATTACAGGTTTTGTTTTAAATATATTTTATTGTCAATTAATAACGATGGGATTGAGTCACATGTCAACCTGACTTAGATTCGACTCTTTCCCTACAAGACCATATTAATTTTGCAATAAAATGTAATTTGATATTTACTTATATACTATAGATTAACATTACTTATGTTTACAATTTTTCAGCGATTGCACTGCCTCCATTACAAAAGCAGTATCCATAATAATTAATAATAGTAATACTACTAAGAATAGTAGGACTAATAATAACACGCATTCTGTTAATATGACCTTGCAATACATGTCCAAAACCTGGTATTGGCTGGTAATATAACTTCTCAGAAATTGACAACACGATGTTCAATGGTGTAATGCTCAGCTGCATAACCCAAGCTCCCGAGCTCAGACTGTTCATATTTCATAAGTCGAAAGGGTTACTAGGGTCAAGTTCCACGGACTATAGCTATAGTTAGCTATAGCTAACTAGATCCCAGTCGAACTTGAAATAGTTAACTAGCTAGTCAACTATAGTCGAGCTCGGTTCCAAATGGTTAGTACGAAAATGCCGTTAAATCCAACATGGCGGATAGGTTTCGCTCGCCACGCTTAATTGCAAATAAATATGTTAATATTTCCCTAATCTCTGTAAGTTTGATGAAATTATGGTGTCCTGCGGTAAATCAGTGTTCCCAAGTACCATTTCCTTCTGACTCTATATTATATGGACACTTTTTGACATCTTAGTGGACAAAGGTATCCAACTTTCGTAGGCAAATAAACATACGATAGACAGGGTTAATCGAGACTGGTACCCGGCTCCAAATTTTCTGCGGTAGTAATTCAGTGGGGAATCCGGTACCAACGAACTATAGTTATCTATCTATCGTTCAACTGCGCATGTTTAGTAAACTAGCAAACTGACTATGGTTAGTCAGTCGAACTTCACCTAGGTGCCTGACGTCACAATAATAATGACGTTTCATAAATCAGTTATGAAAATTGAAAATTGAAACGTCCGTCAAGTTTATTAATTGTAATTCTTTGATGTATTTACATTTATTTATTTGAAAGCAACTCAACCGGGAGCCATTGCTGCAAAAGGCAGCAACGAACCCCCACTCAAACTAGCCTCAACATATTCAATAACACTCATACATAGTTACCCCGAAATTGGGATTGTGGGAATTCAGGATTCAAAATATAAAGATAGATTCCAACACATGTAAAAGTGGGCCGAGATTATCTAGAAATGGGTAGAAATGGATTCCTCCACATAAGGGTGGTGCATTAACACAGATGCTAGAATTACCACCAGTGTTATAACACCATCATACGGTAGTATCAACATATACGTTCAATGTTAACTAACCTCTATTAAGAGGACACTTTCTTGTCATCTGTTGGATGCATGTCTAAGAGAGATTTGGTGGCCTATTGCATTGCTAACTTGAAGATACCGCTGCGTGTGTTGGACAAAATCACAAAGACCAACGGTCAATCTGGCAACACATTATTTGTATAAATTAAGGTCTAAATCATTCGTGTGAATATACTGCACACCCATTTAGGATGTTTATCTCGATGTCCATTCTGAAAGCAATGTTCCTGTAAACCGATAGTGTATGCCTACTTGCCTACAGATGCTTACAGTTACCTTGTCTCCATGATTTGGTTAATAAATAATGGGAAATACACGCCATGGATTAAGGTTGATAATTAAGTATTTTAGAAGTCCATAATACTAGTATTATTGACTTCTAGTATTAGCTAAATTGCCAAGCGCTATCCCTGCTAACTCCATATCACATTACTGACATCCTGACCTGATTCCGTTGGAACCATTGTATGTACGTATTTTTATTTTATTGACGCACTGGCAACCTGCGGCTTCAATTTCTATGTGCTAACTTAGCCGACAGTCATGCACCCATTAGTTTAATTTGTTGATCACCATCTCCTGGTCGGGGGGATCGAACCGCCATTCTGCAACTCCGCATAGCATCAGCAACCACTGGACCATCGCGCCAAGACTAAAAAGTCAAGGTTTGGCCGACCAGCTTTCACATGTCTGGTACGATTCAATCCTAGGCTTTTTACACCTATTGTACTCTGACTCCAGCACGGCTCTGGCAGTATATGTTTTTTTATTTTATAGACGCACTGGCAACGTGCGGCTTCAATTTCTATGTGCTAACCAGCCGACAACCGAATGAAGTCCTCTCCTGGCTTTGTATTTGCTGACTAATTCCAAGGCTCTCTGTGCTGGTGTCTCTTCTGGCATCATTAGAATATAGCCAAACATGGACCATCTTTGCTGGGCGGCTTTTACAGACAGCGGCAACGTATTACACATCTTGTATAGTGAATCGTTGGAAATTATGCTGTCTGGCCATCGGTGTCCAGTGATGGTGCGTAGGCGTTTGCGGTGGCAGGCATCAAATTTGTCTAGAGCTGCCTTTGGAGCTGCCCAACTGTTACATTTATACAGCATCAAGGATACGTAGGTTGCATTGCACGAAGTGGGTCGTCATTTTCTTTAGTTTCATGCTTTGTAGATAGGTATGTGTCGGTGAACTCTGTTTTGGATTCATTCATAAAAAGATTCTCAATTTTTAGTTTCCTTGCAGCTATTGGGAGAAGTTCGTCAAGGGGTTTCTTTTCCTCGTCTATGAAGTCCACATCGTCGGCATATTCCATCTCTAGTGGCATACCCAGTATTGACACTGTGGGGTGCGGGGGCGGGGCGGTGGGGGCGGGGGTGGTCTTGTGGAAGTTTACCATACAGATTTCAATGCGGCAGCAAGGTAGCAGGTGAAAAGCACCGGAGATAGACCATCTCCTGTGGGGAACCGATTTATGTCTCAAACTCTACAGGCTTCACTGACTTGACTCGTACTCTCAGTTTGGTGTCTGCAAGCAGTAGTCTCGCTAGTCGTATCTCATCTTCATTGCAACTGCCCTGGCGTATTGCATTTAGGCTCTTTGAGCGTTGAATTGTGTCGAAGGCTCGTGACATGTCAATGCCCATTTTGTGGACGTCCCAGTGTTTGGACATGACTACCGACACACGCATACATTGAGCCCATGCAATGTCTGCGCAGCTGCGTCCATGTTTGAAGCCACTCTGACAAGATCCGGTGAAGTCATCGATCTTGTCTCGGATGCGGCATAGAGTAACATTGGATAGGATTTTCCATATGCTGTTGAGGAGCACAATGGGCCGCAGATTGGCTAGTGGGCCAGGTGGCTTCTTGGACTTGGGTAGTGCGATAACGGTGCCTTGACCTACAGCATCGATGGGAAGGTGGTGCATAAAAGCAGAATTGAATAGGTGCATGATCGGGTTTTAGATAATGCCACTTGCATATTTGAATAGTTCATTGCTCATGCCATCAGGTCTAGATGCACGCCCATTTTTAGGACTTTAAGTGCCTTCTCAACTTCTACTGTTTTAATAGGTGTTAGTAATGGCCTGAGCTCTCCTGAGAACAGGTGCAAGGGCTCGTCATTGTTGTTAGTGAACTGTTCCTTGACCCATTCTTGGATCGCCTCGACTTTTCTCTGGTCAGTCCCGATAACGTGTCCTTCAGAGTTATGTACAGTGAGTGGTGGTGTGTAGTCAGTAACTCCCAGGGCTCGGGCTGCCCGAAACATTTTGTGACAGTCATCTGTGGCAGGGAATTCATCAGCTAGGGAGTCTGCATGTTGAATAGCAAGATCTTTTAAGCATTCACTAATGTGGCGCAGAGTGCTATTGCGTTCCCGGCGTAGTTTGGTGTGGGCTTCGCTTTGGCCACTTTGATAGAGGTGCAACCGTAAAGCTTTCTGCTCTCCTGACAGTTTTACTACTAGAGGATCGCCGGTACACCTAGTTCGGTTGTTTTTAAGAACAGCTATGGTGCTGGTAGCTGATGATTCTATAGATTTCAGTGTTTTGGTTAGGGCTTCGTTTGGATCGGACGTGACGTCGATATTAGCTATCTGCTCCCCGAGGGCCTTTTTGTATGATATTTGAGTGTCAGTGTCACTGATGAGCTTGGGTAAATTGTAGGTGACTCTACGCTCTTGCCTGGTATGGCGTTTATATATTAGGTAGAGATCGTTCATCTGAAGGCGTGTAATTACTGGCTTATGGTCAGAATTGAGGTCCGTGCCTCCATAGGAACGAGCGTTCCGGAGTAAGGGTTTTGCTTCTGTCTTGCATAGTATGACGTATATTTGGTTGAAGACAGCTGTTGTAGCCTTAGAACCTTTTGGAGCTTTACGATCAGCAATGTGTCTGGTCCATGTTGTCCGGTGATGGCATGAGTGTTTGAAAGCCGTAATTGTGGCAAATATGTCATTGGAACAAAGGAATGTCACCAGTGCTGTTGCGTGTGCCCTTTCCATATGATCCCATGCATAAGCCAAGTCCTGAACTTTTGTCCGCAATTCCGAGTTGA